>OY856410.1:872094172-872694172 GCA_963693085.1 Alisma plantago-aquatica
CCCTACCACATGCGCATTAATTCTTTACTAGTTAACTCAGAAGTTGAAGAAATTTCAAAATTCTCTTTTTACTCTTCTCTAGCCTCAATTTTTGAAAATATATTTTTTCTTTTGCAACTCCACTCGCCAACTCCGTTCTACCCCATCAGAATTTGCGCACTAGTACAGTACATGCATTTACAATATACTGTTAAAAATTATTTTTGTACAAATTTTTGTCAAACACTACATTTTGAATGTATACAAGATATGGTTGTTAGTATTGTGTTCTTGTACAATGTAGTTGTTAGTATTGTACTTCTTGTGTCTGATTTTGACTAGCACTATATTTAAAATGTATACAAAATATAGTTTACATTGCACACTCATATTATACGTCTCATACTATATGTCTAACTATATTGTCAAATGATGTTAGTATTATACGTATCGTGCTCTACATCTTGTACCATACCTATTAAAATACAAATATTTGGATGGTGTTAACAAGATTTGAGGGCTACATGTAATATATGGTTGTTAGTATTGTACGTGTTGTATTGTACATATTGTATTGTAAATCGTGTACTGTGTGTAAAAATTGAATTAAAATGATAATGATTATGCATGAGCAAATATTGCAATATGTAACGTAGTGTAAAATATTGTATATATATTTAAAATTTAAAATTTATATTATTATGTATATATAACGACATTAGACGCAACATATCAAATAAGTGACAATAAAAAATATCAACAAATACATATACAGTACGTGGGTTTACGGCATGTGAGTTGGAACGAGTTAAAAATGAGCAGAAATTTAATTTTAAATACTTTTGTAATCTGTGGTGGAGTTGAGATATCATAAGTCCATTTAGTTAGGGAATAGATGTAGTAAGTGCACTTTACATGAGTGTTGCATAACGGCTACCTGTGGAATATTTGCACAAGCAAAAACCTTGCTGTTACGGCGCTTTCAGGCGTACAATTACAAGAAGAGGTGTGGGCACAGGGGGTGTATGTGTGAGTTGCCAGAGTGAAGGCCAGTGAGGAGAGCTCCTGGTTTGTTGCGACGAGGTCAGTGAGGGCCTGTTTGTGATCCTCGAAGAGTCGAGGATTTCTGACCCCTCAACCAATTGGTAATGGGTGAAGGAACCACACTTTATAAGTTTCAAGACCTCCCCAGAGCTCGGCGGTATGGAACTATCTAACATCCCCCTCAAGTGTAGCTACTTTTGTGTGTTTGTACTTATTTTTTTTTAAAGTAGGGTGTGGTCCTCACACTTGTCTCAGGAGGTCCGTTCTGATACTATATTAGAATGTATGATATTCAACCCAAAACCAATTGACAATGGGTAAAGAGACTACACACCTTATAAGCTCCAAGACCTCCCCAGAACTCAGCGGTATGAGACTATTTAACGGAAATGATGGGGAAGGCTTCTCGGCAATATATACATGGCTCTTCCATAAACTTGTCCATTATCAGAAACCGGAGGATGTCGACAGGGATAAAGACTTGACCAGGAAAAATGACTTAGTTTTAAACCCCAATAAACCAAACGTGATATCACATCGTCCCGAAAATGAGTCTCAGAATCACATGCTTTTTAGGAGAATGCGTTATATTCTAGCCGCATTGAGTATGGATATCCAATTCAGACCCATATCACTTTGGGCTAATTTGATACTGCAAACTGAGAATTTGATGTATGAAAATACATGTTGAATTCGCAATTTGTCACCCGACTCCAACCTGTCAACTGACCTTGAATACGTTCAAAATTTTAAATGTATACGGGCACTAGACTATTCTTCAACACCTCGCTTCAAAAAAGTTGTTTTTTACTCATCGTGTTTAACTTGTTCTATGGTTATTTGAGATGCACATGATGATTATTGAATACTTAAAGATATTGTCCCAATCATGATCAGATAAACTGTGTTACAACATTTAGCCTTTGCAATTTTTTTGGTCATATCATCTATCAATTATGTCGTCATTGCGAATATCCAAATAGGCATGTGTTCTAAAATTTAGTTTTTACAAAATTAGTATAATTAAAATATAGACGTAGCTACTGGACCAGTGAGAAAAACTAAGAAAAAATAATAAATTAAGCAAACAAAAGATAACTAGAACTCGAAATAAACTAGAAAAAGTTGAAAATAACCTCGTAAAACAGAGGATGATTGTTATAGACAGATATTAGGACCAATATAAATCGAATTTATGAGAAATTTGAGAGACTATATATGAGAATACTCAAAAGCACAAAGTGACAATTACATTTGGGCAATAAACACGTCAGGAAGAATACTATTAAATTTTGGACACAATCTTCATGGATATTTTCATGAGTTTGAATGACAAACACATTCAATGCCAGGCTGGAAAATGCATATGAAATAAGCATTCATTTATATAAATCCATTCTGGAAATTATTTTGGCAATAATTGGGTATGATTTGTCAAAAAAAGTTATGTTTTGTTTTTTTTCTCTCAAAGCCTATTCTTTGTGGCTGGCCTTAGGCCAGCTGCGGGTGAGGGTGCTAAGAGAAACCCAACTATGATTTGTTCTTTCAGATGGAGGAAATGTTAGATGTTGGTGCTATCAGCTAATCCAGGAATGGAGCAAGCATCGCACATGAGATGGGAAAGAAATTTTTGATAGCTAATTCATGTTTCAAGTGGTTTTTCATGTGTTGTCTAGTGGTACGTTTTGGTGGCCAACTGTACTGGATGTTATGATGGAAGGAACTTGGCAATAAGAAGGTTTTGAAGGAAGTTTTAAGACATAATTAAGTTATACTTATAGGAGTCATGTTTAAGAAGATGAGAATATTGAGGCTTAAGGAGTCTTAGAAGTTGAAGATGACGATTTTTGAAGTGCCTATTACAAAGTATCTGTTAGAGGTGGTAATTTGAGAAAGCTCATAGTAGGGAAGAATATAACTCGATGTTGAATAATTACCGTGAAGAGTCGAAGGGTAGAAACTTGTAGCATAATGATTGGGGGTTAATGCACGATGACAATGGGAGGTTAGTGTGAAGCCTCACAACTCCAGGAGAGGTTTGTAAAATATTGAAGAGCATTTTTGAGGCACTTTCTTATAGAGTGACCTTTCCATTGTGCATGGGCATGAGCCGAGCAAGTTTGTATTTGACAACTTGCTCTTGGTGCTTATAGTAAAAAACTACAAAATCATTTTTCATGGTGGAAAGGGTCATTATAACTAGTTTTGTGCTCATTAAAACTACATAGAATATAACCCCCCAAACCTTATAATAAAATAGGACAAACTCTCTTTCATGGGGGACAAGCACATCGAACCCTATTTATTGTGATTATTAGAAGGAAGGCAAGAAAGAAAAGTGACCTTAAAATGTCACTTAAATGGTATATATGGTGAGATCAAAATTTTTAACACCCCATTCTATTAGAAGATAGATTTTATGGAATATTTGAGCAATATAGTAGTCATGTCTGTGGAGGATTTTACAATCCTCCAATGCAACCACTTCCTATCCCTAGAACTTCATCT
This sequence comes from Alisma plantago-aquatica, assembly GCA_963693085.1. Lineage (NCBI taxonomy): Eukaryota > Viridiplantae > Streptophyta > Magnoliopsida > Alismatales > Alismataceae > Alisma > Alisma plantago-aquatica. The sequence goes on from OY856410.1 coordinate 872,097,704, forward strand.
AATTAGAATCCAAGTACTAAAACAAGATTTTAGCATCCTAGATATGGTTTAACATATGCAATAAGGCCATTCGTTCATTTGGTTAATCCATGTCTTTATATTTGATTTATTGGGTAACTTACTATTTTAGTAGTGGATTTTATAGTCAATATTACATTATCACAAGATATTAGATGTGTCAATTGATGCATCATCCACATTCAATTAGTAAGATCAATAAAAGATCAGTAAAACATTTAAAAATCAATGCTATCATGTTAAATAATCACTCTATCACATATATCTAACAGGAGGTGGAGAAAATTCATCCTTGTTAGGTTAACCCAAGTTATGTGATCTGAAAGTAGACTAGCAAAAGTCGTATGGCATAAACATCCCATAATGACTCACATGAGCATGACTATGTTTTTTTCAAGTCTCATTCATGAAGAAGTCTAGAATATCACTCATGTTATATAGGAGGAGAAAATTTATCCTCACTCTAATACAGTACACCGTGACTTTTGATACAGTAAACCACTAGCTTTATAGAAATATTCTTCAAGATTACATTGAGTGGTCGAAAGTGTGATCATTTCCATGTGACCATTATTGACATCAATTTAATAAACCACAAGATAATTATTATATTTATAGTTGATTTTCATAATAATATCATGGTCCATTTATCACTCTAACATGACAACCCAACCCCATAATTAGTGCTTAAGCATGTTGTGAGGCCGGTAAAGACACAACACAAGATGATGCAAAATAAAAATTTGAATCGATCCTACTAATATAGTTAAACAAAAAATGCAAGATAATGTCCAAACAATTTTTTCCAACAAGAGTCATGTTTAAAACTACATGTATATGACATAATATGTTCATATATTTCCAATTGTCTTATGATATGTCATCATTAGTGACCAAGGTCACCACCTATTTATAGAAAAGATTATGCACGCTCATCATTATGACACAAATATCATATACAAGAAAAATAACAAAAAATAAGTTAGAGATACATCATTATATAAAACACCCTACCTGAGATTGATTATACATGAATGACTCTAGACAACACCTTTCCACCTCCTATTCACTATTAGCTAAAGGAAGGAGATCCCTCACTACTAGACCTCAAGATGGGCATCGAGTGCCTAATAAGGGTAGAAAACCAAGACACTGAGACCAAAGTCCCACCAAGAGATAAAGAATCTTCAGAGTAACAAAAGTATGAAAGTGATACTATATATAGTGAATTAGGTAGCTAAATGTTAAACAAAATGTTCTACAAAGATGTATAGAATAAGAAAATAGTATGCAGTCAAGGAAGTAGCATGACTATAATAGTAATTATATTATTTGTTACATACTTTTTTACTGATCCCTAGGTAGTTTGGATGTGCCACTGATATAGTATTTGGTGATTATGAAGTCCATTATCCCACCATATATGATATTCATATTATCCAATATCTTTAAGAACCTACTATTCCTCAGTTGATGAGAGTGCAAAAAGTAGGGTCGTATGTTCCTATAACCCACATTAAAACATGAAGTTTGACTTAGGTATTCAGATCATGATCCAAGTACAATGAACAATATTCTTGAGGTTGGACTTTAAATTTATTACTGGAATCCTTGAAACGTTCACAACAAATATATATGTGGTTAGAAGTAGTAAGAATGATTGCACATTGGGATCTTGAGCCTTATCTTAGCTTAATCAATGAAAAAGATAGATAAGTGTGTTCAAGACGGAACCCATCCTTAAAACAAAATTGATAAGAAAAATGTAATCAAAGTTAACAAAGAAACACAAAGGTATATAACACATTGGGTTAAGATATGATTATGGAAGTTGGATCAGGTTTTTCATGCTAAGCACACTAACTAAACATGAAAACATTCATAGAACCTATCTTACCTTATAATAGTTTATGTGAAGTCATCATTGATTCTATTCCCTCCTTCCCTTAAGATCATGTCAGATCTAGGTTAATATGAGAAACAAAGCACAAACACATGACTATCAATCTAGTGATCCATCACTCTTGCTAGTTTACACTATACCATGATCCTAATCTAGACCATACAACACCCTCTCTAATGTTTCCAAATTAGACATCACAAGATGGTAGCTAAGCATAAAAGAAAGACAATATAAATGAGAGTAAAGACAGAAACATGCCAAGAGTATGTATATAACACATATTTAGATTATATATATTGTTGGGAGGGTTTGGTGGATACCTTAAGCCCATGTTAAATGGACTAGCCACTCATGTGGATGATGAATAAAATTTATAAACAATGCAAAGTGGGGATGGATGGAAAAGGAGAGAATGAAGCAAAAATTGGCCAAAGAGAGAAGAAGAAAGGATAAAATATGGTAGATAATATCAAATCTACCAACATAGAGACTAGATTTCCTCATTATATATGAACAAGCCTTGATTCACCATACAAGTTCATTGATGAGATGGGAGGAGGAACAAGGAGAAATATGCAAGCCTCTATTCTTTTTGTTGAAGGTTGAATATGGTCAATGGAGGCCTCATTTCTCTTAAGTACGTGGAGGCTTGGTGGCGGTGAACAATAAGGCCAATTTATTTACATTCATCTTCCTCTCTACATTTTTTTAGTGCTTAAGTAAAAATGCTTCAACATTGAATGGGTTAAAAGATGACTGAAAAATGAGGCCTTACCATGTATCTGTGGATGCCAGTTGTGGGTTCGGGGCACCTCCAAGTATTCTTTGTAAGAGTATTTTTTACAGACCCTGCATAATTTAGCAAACTCCACAAAATCTTGTGTAGCTTTGAGTATGGTGGCTAGCTTAGCAGCTACCCTAGAAGTAAGTGCATCAACCTTGGCTTCACAAGTCAATGCAATGTGTGCAAAAGGTGGTAGACACATGGAATAATCATTTGATTAGAAAAGCCCATCAAACACACATCAATTGTTTAGATACATCATTCTTTGGACTTATATTTTGTTGGGACTTACACTATGGTGGATTAACCATGGTCAATGCCTTGTGCGGATCGATACATGGCACCATCCCTTACTACAACTAGTGCCCTAATGTAGCTCATTCATTGTTGGAGACCTGAAATTTATTGAGGGTATGTCCAATGGAAACCCTAGCCTAAGATATTCCTACCTTGATCGAGATCCTATCTGACACAACTGTTGTCTTGATGTATGCTCTATATTTATGGGAATTCTAGCTGATGGCAGTCTTGTCCAATAAAACTCTTGTCTCTATGAAAGTGTAGCTCAATAAAGATCTCACATCGATGGATCAATTTCCTAATGTGGACGTCTTTGGCTCCAATATTGTGCAACCTCCTGAATATATGAAGATATTCTTCTTAGGAGTAATAATTGCAAATATAGTAGAAATGCATAAAGATTATCATCTTAAAAGCCTAAATTATACGAGACGTAGGGTAATATAGGCACAAAACACACACAAAAGTTGATGTTATCAATCCCCCAAACATAGCATCCAACTTGCCTTCAAGATAGTATTAGAATCAAAACATGGGATAGAAAAGGATCAAACGTAATCAATGACCATTGTTCTTTACGGGTCTCTTGCTAAGATTCCCCAAAGGATGTTCTTGTAGCCTTGATGTGTAAGTGTTCTCATGTGGACTTTATGAGTAATTCAAAGTTCTTTGTTCTTAACCGACCATACTTTCATTTCATCAATGTGATACATGTTGTGATATAAACTCCAAATTTCATTGTCAAGTTTGCTTTGTGCACCCCCTTTTAGTAAAGTTTTTTACAATTCCATCACTTATATTTACATGAAGGGAGAAGTGGATAGGTAGTGTAACGATGAGGGGGATATCTTGTACTTTTTTATGTCACTCAACTAGTGGTCAGTGTAATAAGATTGTGGTCCCTGAAGTCTAATACATTTTGCTTCAAATTAGTGATTTCACGTGTTACATTCTACCTCCTGATACTTCTCAATCTTTGGCAAGAGCTATTGAAGGATAAGGGTTTATCCTATTAATCTTATGGGTATTACTACCAATCCTGATGTATTGACATTTGTGGGTGCAATAATACACCTATTGTGTAGTACTTGAGTATCCTAAACATGGCATAAATCTCATGATTTTATTTACATCATGGCCCTTTCCTATTTTTTAGGGATTTTATATTTTAGTGTTTTTATAGGCTTCTACAACCTTTTTCTCTTTGTAGAGATATTTGTGAGCGGACTTTACACTTTAGGGTTTTAATAGGCTCTAGACCATTTTTTGTATATATATTTGTGAGTGGGAGATAGGGTGGATTTTACAAATTCTAGGGTTTTGCACTTACAGCCAATATTTGAATTCTATATGAACACAAACAAGGTTATAGAATGGATTAAGATCCTCCCTATTTAGGATGTTATATTTAGATATTCAACACAATTTAGTGTAGCCCGCACATGTCTAGAGAGGAGGAGCTTAAAAGCATAATCATCTCGACATTGGCAAAGATAGAATTAGCCTTAATTTATTTCTTTATGAAAGTAACAATGTCAATATATAGGTTGAAAGCAAATTTGAAATAGTTTAAGGTCGTTGAAAGACACCCAAGGAATTGAATAAAAATCAGAAAAAAAATTAACCATTATGCACAACAAAGAACCTCTAATGAATGTGGCAAAATAGAAGTACAAATGCTAATATGAAATATTTTTTTATCTAAAATATACTGAAAATCGGGATGGAAAGAAGTTGTGCATAAATAATACATCAAAAGGAAAGAGGAAATGATGGTCGATTGTACATCCCCTACCAATTTACAACCCCAATTTATCATGCACTATGTCCATATATTGTCAAAATATGAGGAGAAGTGTAAATGTGTAAAGCTGAAGTGGTATGAAAAAGTACAACCTATTCACCATCAGACTTAGCCTACCTATCTACTACTCACTTAATCTATAAACAAGAGATAATATTAGGCTACCTTTTAAAGGGGAGTGGGAAAACAAGGACTAAGATTGGACTTCAGAGTTGATATCACAATAGGTACACACATAGAAGAAATGGAAGCATAGTGGGTTAAGAGGATAACAAGTACATCCCCGTGGGAACCCTGATAAGAGGCTAGGAAAAACTTGATCATTTATTGTTTTTTTATCCTCTCATGTTTCTATCCTTAATTTGTATACTCTGTTTTATGATTGCAATACTAGATTTAGGACAAGTTAGACGATAAGCTTGGGGTGTTCATACATAAATTTTTGTGGATCTTTGTGCCAAATTTACCCCCACTTCTCCCATAATTTAGGCTTGCAACATGATTATTTTTATGATTTTATACTATATTTCTAATTATTTTTCCTAACAAAAAGATCTTTATATATATAGAAGATCACACAATTTTGAAGTCAAATCACAAGGCATTATCAATGGTCCACATCGATGCATGCATATACCCATCAATGTAGGGTCTTAATCAACCTAGAATTCCATCATGGTAGAAGTTCCATCTGCCAAGACTCCCATCAGTGTAGAAACACATTAAAGTGGAGCCTCCATTAGTCTAGGAGATGTTTTGGGCATGATCTCCATTGAAGGAGGACTCATGTTAGCCTAGATTTCCATCTTCTTGATTTTTCATCAATATCGAGTCTCTATTTACGAGAGAGATGTATTTGAGAACCAACTAAAGTAGTTTCTAATGGCCTGCATTGGATGATGTGAGACATTGACCATGGATACGACAACCCAACTTCAATACTATCTTGGGGTGTTGATACATAATTTTTTATGGATCTTTGTGCCAATTTTACCCCTACTTCTCCCATAATTTAGGCTTGCATCATGACTATTTTTATGATTTTCTACTATATTTCTAATTATATTTTTCTTAACAAGAAGATCTTTATATATATATCGAAGATCACACAATGTTGAAGTCAAATCACAAGGCATCATCAATGGTCCACATCGATGCATGCATATACCCATCAATGTAGGGTCTTAATCAAACTAGAATTCCATCATGGTAGGAGTTCCATCTGCTAAGACTCCCATCAGTGTAGAAACCCACTAAAGTGGAGCCTCCATTAGGCTAGGAGCTTTTTTGGGCATGATCTCCATTGAGGGAGGACTCATGTTATCCTAGATTTCCATCTTCTTGATTTCTCATCAATATTGAGTCTCTATTTACAAGAGAGATGTATCTGATAACCAACTAAAGTAGTTTCTAATGGCCTGCATTAGATTATGTGAGACGTTGACCATGGATACGGCAACCCAACTTCAATACTATCTTGATGCATGATAGGAGCCTGATGCATCTAGTGAATTAGTGTGTGATAGAAGGGTCAATTGGGAAAACGTCAATGCACATGTCAACCACCTTTTTCACATATTACATGTCCCATGAAGCCATGGGTGATGCACTCACTACTAGGCTAGCCACCAACCTATCATACATTCTCAAAATTGCACATTCCTCGGGGATGTGCTCCATTACTTATGGTGCATGAAATACTCTTCTAGAGAATACTTGTAGGAACCTTGCCCTAATCAGGACCTATAAATACGTTAGCAAGGCCTCATTTTAAGGAATATTTCTCCATGTGATGTGAAAACCCTACCAGCTTAGCACCCAAGAGTCTTGGGATAAAATTAATCTCGTTCGATTGGCCCCATCAATGACCCCCTAGAAGCCTCCAAGGCCTACCCTCAAGAGAGCCAAGGGTTATGAAGGTTCTCCTTGCCCACAATCAACAACATCGACCTTCAACATGAGCATAAGGTATTTTCTACTACTTTGTGTTCCTCCTTCCATCATAAGATTGTAGCTAAGCATACAAGTAACACTTTAGAAATGAGAGAGAGAAGACAAACATGCCAATGGTATGTAAATATAATAGATTCAGAGTATTTACATGGTTTGGAGGGCCTGGTGGTTATTTCTGATCCAAGTTAATTGGACTAGACATTCATGTCAATGAAGAACAAGATATATTTCCAATACTAAATGTCCATAGTGGATAACATGAGAGGTAATAGTAAAAAAAGGTTTGAGCAGATTTAAGAAAGGATGGGAATCTTAAAAGATGGCACATCCTTTCATATCTACCATTATAGAGCCTATAACTCCCTCTTTTTAGTTGAGAAAGCCTTGATTCACCCTACCAAATCATGCATAGAGATGAAAGGAGAAACTAGGAGTCATAGATAAGCTCCTATTCTTCCTATTGAAGGTCGATGCAGTCAGTTCAGGGGGAGGATCACTTTTGTAGTGCTCATCTCGCTTAAGGATACGCCTTGGAGGATTTACGACATTGATTGATAGGGCCTATTGAGCAATGATCGCGTTCCTCCTTGGATTCTAAAGAATTGAATTAGGAGATATTTGATATCATGTAGGAAAGATATGCCTAAGAAATGTGGCCTTGTGCACTTATTTTTAGTTGATGGTTGTGGGATCAAGGGGACTCGAACTACACTTTGTATGAGTAATTTTTTTGCACCCCATGCAATGGATCATGTGCCCCCTAGTGATGTGTGATGTTAAGTATGGTGGCGAGCTTGGAAAATGGATGAGTAGAGAGTTCATTGACCTTATTCTCATGGGTTGATGAAATGAGTGCAGCTGGTGTCTATCACATGGCATTGACATTGGCTTGGTGAACCCCGTGAAACATGCATCAATAAGTTGGATTCGTTAAGGTCTGACCTTGCTTCAAGCTAGACTTCACGCCAGGCTGTCTTTGTCATTGCCAATGCCTTGGTTTGATTGATATAGACATGGACTACTACTTCATCTAGTACCCAATAGATCTCATTCTATAATGGACACTTACAATCAAAGTGGGCATCTAGATTTTGGAAATATAGCATGACATGAATCCTTCCTCGGTGTAGCTCCTTGATCGGTGGAGGTTCTACATTAATGGGGATCCATGTTGATGGGAGTCCTAGATGATGGAACTCTTGCATCATTGGAACTTTAGGTTGATAGAGATCCTACACAAATGCATATATGCATTGTATTGATATTGACGGTTGGTCATGACTTGTTCTTTGTCTTCAAAATCATGTAATCTCTTACAAAAATATAAATATCTTCTTCGTAGGAGGATTAATGCAAACATAGTATAAAAGCATAAAGATTATAATGATGGAATCCTAAATTAAGGGAGAAGTAGGCTTGAAATAGAAACAAAGATCCATAAGAAGGTATGATATTATGCACCTATCATATCACATAGGAAGTACTACCTTATATTCATCATATCTAATATTTTTGAGCCACATCAACAAAAATTTCATATAACAATCCGATATAATCTCAATAGACTCATATAAATGAAAAGGGATGTTATTATACACTTATCATCTCACATAAGAAGGACGACCTTTTAGTCATCATATCAAATATTTCTCAACCACATCAAAAAAATTCCATATAACAATGAGATATAATCTCAACTAAACTCATATTAATGGATGAATTAAAGGCATTAAGTAGTCCATACCTCATATGGGTTCTCAATAACCCATGTATATTCACAATAAATGACTTCAGTTACGTTCTCATAATTCTTGAATTGCTACAAGGATACCAATTTCTATGCCCCAACTTCAAAACTCTAAGGGCATAATACAATCACAAGGGAACAATGTGATTAGGGTTTCAATTGGTTAATTTATAACATTTCTCATATTTCATAGAAGAACTAGATAGATATAATACATCCTAATGAGACACATGAAATTATAGAATTAATACAAAAAAACCTATTTGATATACAACTTCCATATAGATAAAAAAATTTCTTCCATTCTGGTCATGAAAAGGTGACATAATAATTAGGGAGCAAAATACAATTTTATATGTTGGACAATCATCTTATAGTGTAAATTTTCAGGGATAGTATAATTTAAAACGTACATCAAACATGTTCAATATGCTAAAAGTAGAAAAAGGGCATAAATGGACTATTTAAGGCAATCCACACATAAAGATCCTAACTTTCAACAAAAAAGAAATAAAAGAGATCATAATATTCATTTGAGATCATATTGTTACTATCAATATGTGATAATCCTAAATTTCCTAAATACTAAACCAAGGAACAAATAACAATTTGTAGCTTTTCTTCCCATGCACTTACTAAACATTGGGTGGTTGGTTATTTGAAGGAATTGAATAACAAATATTACTAAACAATATCTAATTACTTTCCATAGGTGAATATAATCTGAAAAGAAGTTGAATATACAAAAATCCTAGACTAAAATCTCCTTCTATAATGCTCTAAACGTCCAATTGGGCATGCACAACTCCAACCAGGCAAAAAATGTGAAAGAAGGTATAGTACGAGAAAAGATATATAACCTTGCATACATTTCTATGAAACATTTTCAATAGAGTATAAAGGAGATGAAGCAACACAAAATATGAGAAAGAAGTAAGGAACTTACCTATATTCTCGATAAACTATCTTTTGATGATGATTCCAAGCTTCATCCTATAAACCATTGAGAATCACCAACACGCAAGTGTTTTACCTTCTACATTTCCTTTTTCCAGCTCCAACAACATTTCTCTAACTCTAAAATGCTCTAACTACGGTCTATGGTTGAAAGAAACTATACATATTGGCATGGTTGTGGAATGATTACATTCCATACCGTATACATACTGTGGCAACACATCCCACTATCACACAGATAACGAGGTGTTACGCGAAAATGTGCGGAAATCACCATAACCACAGCTTATCAAAAACACAGGTTAATTAAAACTGATTGCGTAAAACTGATAAACTGAGAAACATATTACATTCCAGTCCATATCCTACAAGAAAACATGTTATATACATCTCCATACAAGCCTGGATACATGTCCACAACTTAGAGCCTCAGCTGTCCTGTCAACACATGAGTTCACCACCTGTTCATACATATAAAGGTCCATATCCGGCCAACAGCAGGATATACAAACAACATCAGTCGTGCATCGTAAAACAACGTCAAAACACCGCAAAGGACCTGAGAGTACATAGATGACTCTAGACTCTACAACAAAACATACAAAACAGCAGCATCTCCAAAGCTTGCCTTCTACAGATCTTCTCGCTGCTCGGCCGCAACTCCGCGACCACCACCACGACAAGCTCGACCACCTAAAAAGGGTGTAAACCAGCAGAGTGAGACAATTGAACATTGTCCCAGCGGGAGGCATAACTCCGCGCCAAAACTACAAAACCTCAGATAAGCATTTATATGAGCAGATATATCGATAAGGATTATAACATAAATAGTTTATGAAAAGCAAGGCCATCTGTACCATACAATTTACTAGCTGTACCAAAAAGGCATATAACCTGCATACCTCTCAATAGGACATGATGGACAAGATGAAATATATATAAAACTCACCACATAGGAGTAATGCACAAACAACTGCAGATAATTAAAGTTATCTACACAAACAAGGCCTCAACCAATGTTTCGTGTTTGTCTTAAGCAATACATAATAAAAGGATGGATTACGTTATTATTATTATGCCCTGAGGAAATGAACCGTACCGTTCATTTCCAACCTTCGGCTGCGAAGCCCATAGCCGGTGCCATACAAGGTCAATGGAAGAGCCGGAATCCAAGACCTCCTATGCCTCATGTCCGTACATAAGTATAACATAAGCAGGACCGCAGTCTCATGCTTGAAGTGGTCATAAGCCACAGGGTTAGCTCTTCAGGCTACCCTCTGCCGCGGAACATGAGTATACATAAGCAGGACCGTAGTCTCATGCTGAAGTGGTCATAATCCACAGGGTTAGCTCTTCAGGCTACCCTCTGCCTAGCCCGCCTTGGTACAGGTCACAGCGCTAGTAACACTAAGCCATGTGTCTAAACACCGTGCTCTGAGCCAAAAACGCATTCATGGTCAATATATCATATATATGGGCTATGTTCACCTCGCCCTTGAGTCTACAACCGCAGTTGCACTCTTACCTCCTTACTTTAGGCTAGGAGCAACCTCACATATTCAAAAATATGTGCTCCGGGTTAACCCGCAGGAGAACCCGTTTCATTATGGCCAGGGCAAACTACATGATAGATTCCACTATGATTAATTAGTATCTTTTAGATGGATTGCAAGATTCAACCAAGTTGTATAACATGCAAGACATAACAGAAGGAAAACAACATAAAATCAACATTATGCATTTCCTACAATTTACATCACACTGATCTATCACAAGGATCTCACATCGCATGTTATCACTTGGCCTCTTGCCAACCATCTAGATCCCTCTCAAGGATCATCACATATCATGGGATCTCAATCCCTCATTATATAGTGCCATAGCCTCTCAAGGCTTTCATCACCATTATGGAACACCTTTCATAATACACCTGTCATCACAGTATTCACATATAATCAATCTTCATAGCCTTTCATTGGGCTAAGCATTACCTGCATGGCTAGCATCATTCAATAACCATGTGAATAATCAAGATACTTACATTATCAACATAACATGATAATTAGGGTTAAGTACATTGCCAGCACATAATGGCAATAATAACTATATCTGTGCCCTATCTTAAGGTTACACATGTAAACACATTATCAAGCAACCCTAATGCATGCTCAAGATCACATTGTCATTTAAGAAATAGAGTAGTTACATTCATATGCATGTGCTCGGCCATAAGAACATAAATGTCATTATTAAGTAATGTGTCATCATGAAAACATAGTTAACATATCACCTTTCCATGACAGATCATGCCCTCACAAGAGATACCAAGAACCCTTACTAATAGCCATCCTGGGCAGACCCATTCCTATCTACCCCTATCGGGCGTGCAGCCCTAACAGGCGTGCAGGGTGACCGGGCGAGCCACTCAGGTGTGCAAGCTATCGGGCGAGCACTCATGTGTCGGGTGAGAGCAGGCTTAGCAAACGTGCAAGTAATGAGCTGGGTACTGAGCCGTGCAAGGTGGAACTGGGCGAGCGAGATAGAGCATGAGCGAGCAGCCCTATCGAGCGACACGCGCAGAGGGTGTCGGGCGTGCACTGGTATCGGGCAAGCCAGATAGAATCGGGTGAGCAAGCTATTAGGTGATTTAAGCCGGTCGAGCAGGTTAGAGCCGCGTGAGAAAAGGGCTTATTTGGCAAGCCAAGGTATCGGGCGACAGAGCGAGCAAAACCTCTGAGCGAGCAGAACTCATGCGGGCAAGGGTGTGTGTATCAGGCGACAGAACTAGTGCCGGGTGACACAGGGGCGTGCAAAGGAGTGCCGGGTGAGCCAGACATAGAGCGAGCAGACAGGTGGGGTGAGTAGAGCACAGAGCTGCTGGGCGAGCAGAAGGAAAACTTAGCTCACTCAAACTATGCAAGGTAAAACTAGGGCAAGGGCTGTCAGGCAGCACCTCCCCAAGCCCATCTCGACCAAGGTGCACTACTCAAGATCATCTAAACAAGCTCACCATCTTGCCCATGGTGAGATGACGGTATTGCCCGAGTCACTAGGTCATAACTCACCTCAATCGAGTAGGAAAGAGGGGTATTGCCCATGACACTAGGATCAAAGCTCACTCATCTAGACCAAGAGGAGAAAGGAGTATTGCTCTCCTATAAACCCTAGATCTCAAGGATCGGCCAACATGCAAGAAAACTAAGAACCAATTACTAACATGCAAGGGCAAGATCAAAACAACATATATGAAAGAAGAGGATAGAGTAGTTAGGGTTACAATCATGCAACCTGCCTTAAGCTCCAAGGAAGAAGATGCACTCAAGCTCCAAGGGTATCTCGACCACCAAGGATCCTCCAAGGGTGTGTATCAGCCACCACCTTCTTCTTCCAAGGGTGTTTCGTCCTCCAAGCTGCTCACGCAAGGGTGTGTCGGCCACCAAGCAAGGGAGAGATGGAAGGTGTCATGTACAAGAAGGAGAGGAACTAAAAGGGTCCTCAAGCTTAGGAAAGAACCACCTATATAGAAAGAAGGGGAGGAGAAACCAAGGTTGTCCCATGCTAGGTGTCGTCCACTCAAGGAACACATGTCCACCACTCTTGCAAGCCATAAGACACTTGTCCAAGATGTGCACCATGTGTTCTCCAAACATGACCAAGGTTGGACTAAGCTTCATGGGTGACACACCAAGCTGCCCTAGGCCGACACAAGCTCTACTTGGCCGACACAAGGCCCAAGCAAGCCCAAACAAGGAACTCCAAGGCCCAAACAAGCTCAACAAAGGTCCAAAAGGACTCAAACAACAAGCCCAAGCCTTCCTATCAACCCTAGAGGAAGAAAAGAGGGGAAAACATCTCATAAGATGGCAAACTTGCACACAAAACCCTAGACCTGGGTTATTTGCAAGTAGCACCTACAACTCTCAACAAAGCACAACCAAACCCTAATCACCACTCAAAGGTGATTAGAAAGCATCAAACCATCAAGGTTAAGCAAAGCAAACAGGGTAAGCCTTAAACGCAGGTCAGGGTCCTTACAATCTAACCCCCTTTAAGGGATTTCGTCCCCGAAATCCGAAGAGAAAAGCGAGGGGTACTTCCTCCTCATCTCTTCCTCAAGCTCCCACGTGGCTTCCTCAACACCACGACACTGCCAAAGAACTTTCACAAGAACCAGGTCCTTCCTCTTCAGCTTCTTGATCCTTCTATCAAGAATCGCCACGGGACCTTCCTCATAGGTCACATCTGCATTAAGCTCAACCTCAACTGGCTGTATCACTGTACCTGAGTCTGGACGACTTTTCTTTAGCATACTGACATGGAAAACTGGATGCAACATGTGCAACTCAGGAGGTAACTCTATCTCGTAAGCTACTTTGCCAACACGTTCTATGACTGGGTAAGGCCCCATATACCTGGGTTCCAACTTACCCTTCCGTCCAAACCTCAGCACATCTTTCCAAGGAGAGACCTTAAGATATACTCTGTCTCCCACCTGGAACTCCAATGGTCGTCGGCGATTATCTGCATAAGACTTCTGCCTGTCGTGTGCCACTTTCAACTGTTGTTGTATCACTTTGATCTTTTCTGTCGTCTGCTGTACTAGCTCAGGACCCAAAAGCTGATACTCACCAGACTCGTACCAACACCAAGGAGATCTGCACTTCCTTCCATACAGAGCTTCATAAGGAGCCATGCCGATGCTTCGCTGATAACTGTTGTTATAAGAAAACTCTATCAAACTCAGATGTACATCCTAGCTGCCTAGGAACTGCAAAACACAAGCTCGAAGGAGATCCTCCACAATCTGAATAGTCCTTTCAGATTGTCCATCTGTCTGCGAATGAAAGGCTGTACTGAACCTCAACTGCGTTCCCAATGATCTGTGCAACTGTTCCGAAAAATGACTGGTAAACTGAGGACCTCTGTCAGAAACTATCATCGCTGGCACACCATGCAAACGAACTATCTCATCAACATACACTCGAGCAAGCTTCTCAGCCGTATACGTTGTCTTCACAGGCAGAAAATGGGCAGACTTCGTCAATCTGTCCACTATCACCAAATGGAATCATGATTCCTAGTTGTCTTGGGCAGACCAACTACAAAATCTATGGTTATATGATCCCATTTCCATTGCGGTATCGGCAAGGGCTGCAACATACCTGTCGGCTTCTGATGTTCGGCCTTCACTTGCTAACATACCGCACATCTAGCCACGAACTCAGCCACATCTCTCTTCATACCGGGCCACCAATACAAGTCCTTCAGACTATGATACATCTTGGTGACACCTGGATGCATCGCATACATCGACGTATGTGCTTCCTCGAGCACCAACTTCCTCACGTCATCATCATCTGGAACCACCATCCTATCACGATAGCAAACTAGTCCATCCTCAGACTCATGAAACCCATCACGCTTGTCGCTGCTGAACTCTAATCTGATCGACTGTACCGCCTCATCTGTCTGTTGTGCATCCTTGATCTGCTGCCTCAATGTAGGCTTGACTTGCATCTATGCAAAAAGACCAGATAACAAGGAAAATTCCATCTGCACATTCATCTGTCGTAGAGAAACAAACATCTCCCGCTTATGGCAAACCAGGGAACTCAACTGTGCCTTCTTTGAAGAAAGAGAAGACTTCCTGCTAAGCGCATCAGCTACCACGTTTGCCTTACCAGGATGATACTCGATAGTGCAGTCGTAGTCGTTGATAAACTCCATCCATCGCCACTGTCGCATGTTCAACTCATGCTGCGTGAAGATATACTTCAGGTTTTTATGATCCGTAAAGATCTGACACACTTCCCCATATAGATAGTGTCTCCAAATCTTTAACGCATGAACCACCGCCGCCAACTCCAAGTCACGAGTCGGATAGTTCTCCTCATGCTTCTTGAGCTGTCGCGAGGCAAAGGAAGCCACATGATCTTCCTGCATCAACACACAACCTAAACCTTCCTTGGAAGCATCACAGAAAACAACATAGCCTTTCCCAGGCTCTGGCAAGATCAACACTGGAGCACTAGTCAGCTTCTCCTTCAGACTCTGGAAAGCTTGCTGACATCGATCATCCCAAACAAAAGGTACATCCTTCCTGGTCAACTTCGTCATCGGCAAAGCTATCGAACTGAAGTCCTTGATAAAGCTCCGATAGTATTCTGCTAAACCAAGGAAACTACAAACTTCTGTCGCCATCTTCGGCTGTTCCCAATCTGCAACAGATTTGACTTTCTTCGGGTCTACCTTGACTCCTTCAGCGGATATCACATGGCCCAAGAAAGCCACTTCATCCAGCCAGAACTCACACTTACTAAACTTGGCATACAACTGATGTTGGTGAAGAAGAGTCAACGCTTGACGAAGATGTTGCTCGTGCTCTAGCCTGTCCCGACTATAGATTAAGATGTCGTCTATGAAGACTACAACAAATTGATCTAAGAATGGATGAAACACTCTGTTCATCAGATCCATGAAAGCTGTAGGTGCATTGGTTAACCCAAACGACATAACCACAAACTCATAATGACCATACCTCATCCTGAAGGCTGACTTTAGTATGTCATCCGTCTTTATCCTCAACTGATGATATCCGGACCGTAGATCGATCTTCGAAAACACTGTAGCACAACGCAACTGATCGAATAGATCATCTATCCTCGGCAACGGGTACTTGTTCTTAATCGTGACCTTGTTCAACTGTCGGTAGTCTATACACAACCGCATCGAACCATCCTTCTTCTTGACAAACAGCACTGGAGCACCCCAAGGCGACATACTCGGTTGGATAAAACCTTTATCTAGCAACTCTTGTAACTGCTTCTTCAACTCTGCCACCTCTACTGGAGCCATTCTGTATGGTGTCTGCGCAACTGGCTGCGTTCCTGGAACCAGATTGATCTCGAAATCAATCTCTCGGGGTGGGGGAACACCAGGAAACTCCTCAAACTCACGAACAACTGACACCTCCTCAAGGCTAGGACCATTTGCCTTGGCATCCACTACGGTATCTACCACGTGAGCTAAGAACGCCTCACATCCTTGTCGTAACAACTTATCTGCCACCAGAGCTGATACTAAGCATGTCAGAAGAATCTTCCTATCTCCCTGGAAGATCCACTTCTCTCCAGCGTCATCAAACACTGCCTGCTTGGAACCACAGTCCAAGACAACCTTATACCTTTCTAAGGTATCCATCCCAAGGATGACATCGAAACCATGCATAACAAGTGGTATGAGGTCCACTTGAATGCGGTGTCCCGAGAAAGACAAGACACAAGATGGACACTCTTCTCGAAGCAAAGAGGAACCATTAAGAGGGGTTTCTAACAACAAACTATCTTTCTTATAGCTAACAGGTAAACGACAGTTCTCAAGCATACTATAGGCGATAAAAGAGTGCGTAGCACCCGGGTCAACCATAACAGATATAAAGCAAGAAGAAGACATATCAGAATGAAATAAATCCATCTGACCTGTCACTACTCGCGGGTTGACTACCGCCTCTGGCTGATTCATAGCATAGAATCGAGTCGTTGCTTGCTGTCCACGACCTCTGCTTCCCTGAGCAGATGATCCAACCTGAGACGCTTGATCACATCCTCGTCCTCTGCTACCACTGGGCTGTGGTCTCTCAGACCCCTGAAGGTTCTGTCTCGGCTGCTGCATCACTTCAACATCGTTGTAGGGGCAACTTGACCTGATATGCCCTGTCTGACCACAGGCATAACACGTCCTAACATCATCTCGAGGCCTAGACGGTCCTGTTACTGCCACGGAAGCCGAACTCTGTGCCTTAGATGGTGAAGAAACATAACCTCTTCCTCTACTCATAGACCACTGAGATGGCCTACCAGAACCTCTCAAAGTTGCTGGTGCCGAAAACCTGGGCTTCTTGAAGCCACCAAACCTCTGACCCTGGAACTGAGAAGGTCTCTTCTTAGCCATAGACTCTCTCTTCTCCCTTATAGAACGTTCGATCCTCCAAATAGATTCCACAAACGTAGCAAACCGCTCTCGGTTCTCTAACGCAGAAACCGGTGTCGTCAGCTCAACACTCAGACCCTTCTCGAAACGTCTGATCCGTTCCTCATCTGTCGTCGCCATGTGAGGACAAAATCTCGACAGATCCATAAACTTGGCTTCATACTCGGTGATGTTCATCGTCCCTTGTCGCAAACTCTCGAACTGATGAATCTTCTCATCCAGGTATGTCTTGGGAAAGTATCTGGCGACGAACTCACGTCGAAACACTTCACAACAGATCACCTCATCAGGCCACTTCTCTTCCTCGATGGTCCACCAATGACCAGCACTACCTTTCAGAAGGTAGACAACATGCTTTACTTTGTCTGCTTCAGGGATGTCGAGGATCCAGAAAGCCTTCTCAAGACTTGTCAGCCATAGATCTGCATCCGCTGGATCAGCCGTTCCAGCATATTCCGAAGCTCTGACTCGGCGAAGCCGCTCAAAGGTCTTCCCAATACCTGATGCTTCTCTATGGGGAACCTGTGCTCTCGGAGGAGGCACTGGTAATCGCTCAACCATGAGATTCACCGTAGCCATCATCTGCCCCATAAGCTGTTGGTAGGCAGGATGTTCAAGTATGGCTGGGTCAGGTTGGGGGACCTCAGGCACCCGATCTTCATGTGCCTGACCTACTGCTCCATCAACAGATGCAGCATCGCTGTGCTCAGCAGTGAGTTCTTCATGGTTTCCAGACATCTTGGCTTTTCTTCCGCTGAGGGAAGAAGATTACTTACGAGAAAATCTGGAAAAACACATAAGGACAAACACAACCTAGTCCTAGATCCCTGTAGACTCAGCGAACCTAAAGCTCTGATACCAAGCTTGTGGCAACACATCCCATTATCAAACAGATAACGAGGTGTTACGCGAAAACATGCACAAATCACCATAACCACAGCTTATAAAAAACACGGGTTAATTAAAACCGATTGCGGAAAACTGATAAACTGAGAAACATATTACATTCCAGTCCATATCCTGCAAGAAAACATGTTATATACATCTCCATACAAGTATGGATACATGTCCACAACTTAGAGCATCAGCTGTCCTGTCAACACATGAGTTCACCACCTGTTCATGCATATAAAGGTCCATATCCGGCCAGAAACACGATATACAAACAACATCGGTCGTGCATCGTAAAATAACGTCAAAACACCACCAAGGACCTGAGAGTACAGGGATGACTCTAGACTCTACAACAAAACATCCAAAACAGCAGAATCTCCAAAGCTTGCCTTCTACAGATCTTCTCGCTGCTCGGCCGCAACTCCGCGACCACCACCACGACAAGCTCGACCACCTAAAAAGGGTGTAAACCAGCGGAGTGAGACAATTGAACATTGTCCCAGTGGGAGGCATAACTCCGCGCCAAAACTAAAAAACCTCAGATAAGCATTTATATGAGCAGATATATCGATAAGGATTATAACAGAAACAGTTTACGAAAAGCAAGGCCATCTGTACCATACAATTTACCAGCTGTACCAAAAAGGCATATAACCTGCATACCTCTCAATAGGACATGATGGACAAGATGAAATATATATAAAACTCACCACATAGGAGTAATGCACAAACAACTGCAGATAATTAAAGTTATCTACACAAACAAGGCCTCAACCAATGTTTCGTGTTTGTCATAAGCAATACATACTAAACGGCTGGATTACGTTTTATTAGTATGCCCTGAGGAAATGAACCGTACCGTTCATTTCCAACCTTCGGCTGCGAAGCCCATAGCCGGTGCCATACAAGGTCAATGGAAGAGCCGGAATCCAAGACCTGCTCCGCCTCATGTCCGTACATAAGTATAACATAAGCAGGACCACAGTCTCATGCTTGAAGTGGTCATAAGCCACAGGGTTAGCTCTTCAGGCCACCCTCTGCCGCGGAACATGAGTATACATAAGCAGGACCGTAGTCTCATGATGAAGTGTTCATAAGCCACATGGTTAGCTCTTCGGGCTGCCCTCTGCCTAGCCCGCCTTGGTACAGGTCACGACGCTAGTAACACTGAGCCACGTGTCTAAACACCGTTCTCTGAGCCATGAACACATTCATGCTCAATATATCATATATATGGGCTATGTTCACCTCGCCCTTATCATAACTAGGCTATGTTCACCTCACCCTTGAGTCTACAACTGCAGTTGCACTCTTACCTCCTCACTTTAGGCTAGGAGCAACCTCGCATATTAAAAAATATGCGCTCTGGGTTAACCCGCAGGAGAACCCATTTCATTATGGCCAGGGAAAACTACATGATAGATTCCACTATGATTAATTAGTATCATTTAGATGGATTGCAAGATTCAACCAAGTTGTATAACATGCAAGACATAACAGAAGGAAAACAACATAAACTCAACATTATGCATTCGTACAATTTACATCACACTGATCTATCACAAGGATCTCACATCGCATGTTATCACTTGGCCTCTTGCCAACCATCTAGATCCCTCTCAAGGATCATCACATATCATGGGATCTCAATCCCTCATTATATAGTGCCATAACCTCTCAAGGCTTTCATCACCATTATGGAACACCTTTCATAATACACCTGTCATCACAGTATTCACATATAATCATTCTTCATAGTCTTTCATTGGGCTAAGCATTACCTGCATGGCTAGCATCATTCAATAACCATGTGAATAATCAAGATACTTACATTATCAACATAAGATGATAATTAGGGTTAAGTACATTGCCAGCATATAATGGCAATAATAACTATATCCGTGCCCTATCTTAAGGTTACACATGTAAACACATTATCAAGCAACCCTAATGCATGCTCAAGATCACATTGTCATTTAAGAAATAGAGTAGTTACATTCATATGCATGTGCTCGGCCATAAGAACATAAATGTCATTATTAAGTAATGAGTCATCATAAAAACATATTTAACATATCACCTTTCCATGACAGATCATGCCCTCACAAGAGATACCAAGAACCCTTACTAATAGCCATCCCAGGCAGACCCATTCCTATCTACCCCTATCGGGCGTGCAGCCCTAACAGGCGTGTAGGGTGTCCGCGCGAGCCACTCAGGTGTGCAAGCTATCGGGCGAGCACTCATGTGTCGGGTGAGCAAAAGAGGGCTGAGCGAGCAGGCTTAGCAAACGTGCAAGTAATGAGCCAGGTATTGAGCCGTACAAGGTGGAACTGGGTGAGCGAGATAGAGCATGAGCGAGCAGCCCTGTCGGGTGACACGCGTAGAGGGTGTCAGGCATGTACTGGTATCGAACGAGGCAGATAGAACCGGGTGAGCAAGCTATCAGGCGATTTAAGCCGGTCGTGCAGGTTAGAGCCGCGTGAGCAAAGGGCTTATCGGGCAAGCCAAGGTATCGGGCGACAGAGCGAGCAAAACCTCTGAGCGAGCAGAACTCATGCGGGCAAGCGTGTGTGTATCGGGTGACAGAACTAGTGCCGGGCGACACAGGGGCGTGCAAAGGAGTGCCGGGTGAGCCAGACATAGAGCGAGCAGACGGGTGGGGTGAGTAGAGCACAAAGCTGCTGGGCGAGCAGAAGGAAAACTTAGCTCACTCAAACTATGCAAGGTAAAACTAGGGCAAGGGCTGTCGGGCAGCACCTCCCCAAGCCCATCTCGACCAAGGTGCACTACTCAAGATCATCTAAACAAGCTCACCATCTTGCCCATGGTGAGATGAGGGTATTGCCCGAGTCACTAGGTCATAACTCACCTCAATCGAGTAGGAAAGAGGGGTATTGCCCATGACACTAGGATCAAAGCTCACTCATCTAGACCAAGGGGAGAAAGGAGTATTGCTCTCCTATAAACCCTAGATCTCAAGGATCGGCCAACATGCAAGAAAACTAAGAACCAATTACTAACGTGCAAGGGCAAGATCAAAACAACATATATGAAAGAAGAGGATAGAGTAGTTAGGGTTAGAATCATGCAACCCGCCTTAAGCTCCAAGGAAGAAGATGGACTCAAGCTCCAAGGGTATCTCGACCACTAATGCTCCTCTAAGGGTGTGTATCGACCACCACCTTCTTCTTCCAAGGGTGTGTCATCCTCCAAGCTGCTCACACGAGGGTGTGTCGGCCACCAAGCAAGGGAGAGATGGAAGGTGTCGTGCACAAGAAGGAGAGGAACTAAAAGGGTCCTCAAGCTAAGGAAGGAACCACCTATATAGAAAGAAGGGGAGGAGAAACCAAGGTTGTCCCATGCTAGGTGTCGTCCACTCAAGGAACACATGTCCACCAACTCAAGCCACCACTCCTGCAAGCCATAAGACACTTGTCCAAGATGTGCACCATGTGTTCTCCAAACATGACCAAGGTTGGACCAAGCTTCATGGGCGACACACCAAGCTGCCCTAGGCCGACACAAGCTCTACTTGGCCGACACAAGGCCCAAGAAAGCCCAAACAAGGAACTCCAAGGCCCAAACAAGCTCAACAAAGGTCCAAAAGGACTCAAACAACAAGCCCAAGCCTTCCTCTCAACCCTAGAGGAAGCAAAGAGGGGAAAACATCTCATAAGATGGCAAACTTGCACACAAAACCCTAGACCTGAGTTATTTGCAAGTAGCACCTACAACTCTCAACAAAGCACAACCAAACCCTAATCACCACTCAAAGGTGATTAGCAAGCATCAAACCATCAAGGTTAAGCAAAGCAAACAGGGTAAGCCCTAAACGCATGTCAGGGTCCTTACACATACCTCTTCAACATGTACACTGACCAAAAGGCCTTGCCTTGAACGCAAATACCCATTACAGAACTCACAACCACCTCATTGACCTTCAAAAACACAAATTGATCTATTCTAGTTACACATAAACCTACATTTTGGTGAAAACTACCTAGAAACCACTCACTTCAACACCATCTTGACCCACATCTACCACCTCTCAACATGGTTTGGTTTCCTAAGATAAGCAAAGTGACCCAAGAACACTTCAACTACAAGGTTTAGTAAAGAAATAGATCTAACACACTTTGATATGTACCTTAACGAGTCAAATTGGGCTTGTCTATGCCCACACCAAGTCAATAAATGGATCCACCATGTGTCAGTTGATCCAATCAATAGATGCAACCTATAAGGTGTGTCTTTTTAGATAAAAATTCAAATCTTTGTTGAATTTTTTTTAAGCAAGCTTCTCCCTATCATCACAAAATGTATGTGGGTTATTTCACAATTTGATTTTAATATTAATAAAAACTCAAAAATAAATCTGTAATAACTAAAAATATGAACTTTGGAAAAACAATGCAACATTAAACAAAGCAATCTTTGGGGTCTCACATCTCAACCATTCTAATATTTATGTCCATCAATGTCACAAAACAAATTTGGATACTACTGACATATATCCTCCTCTAATTGCAAAGTGGTTTCCTCAATGCCATGATGGTACCACAAAACCTTCACTATGTTATATCCTCCCTTTCCAGTTGATGTACTTGCATGTCTAAGATCTAAAATGGACCCACCTCATATGTGCATCCTACAATTCTAGGTTTCAAGTGGTAGAAATTTTTTTATGCATCAGATGAAATTTCTTTGGTACTAGGAATGTGGAAAATATTGTAAAATTTTCTCAATATGGTAGAAAACCCGACTTGTAGGACAATGCACCAACCCACTCCATGGTAGAATAATGCCCATATTCTAGAAGAAAGTTTAACCTTCATTCTAGACCTCAAAACAACATTTCAAGGTGATACCCATATATAAACATAGTTATACTCCTAGATCTGTATAAGTCTCTTAAGATTATCAACATCAATTCTAACTAAAATGTGCTTCTTTGAACTATTGCTTGGTTATTTATATTTTCTCAATCATCTGTTATACTAAATTCAGACGCAAAAGATGATATTTGACAATCGGATGCCAATATATAGGCCATTTGCAATGCCTAGCGTACAAAGGTCCATACAATGCCATGTCTACACTCCTTTGATATATGCGATTGTAGGAAAATGTATCAAATCAGAGTGGAAATCTGATCTACATGGGAACAAAAGCACGTAACACGTTAAAAGATCTTCGTGTGTCTAGATTGTTCTCTCTTATTGGTCATCCATACTTAGGTCAAAGTATGTACTAAACATCAGTAAGGTACCCACATGAAGCAAATGGTCCTAAAAGCTTCTGGTCAAGTATGACACTCTATTTAACAAAATAGTTTACATTACACCATGAAGATGGACCATGTCATTTACATATATCTGAACAACCGATGATCCCATTGGGGAAGTTGTTTGGCGATGAATTTTCCATCACTCCACCAACCCTGTGAGTCAGAGGCCCCAATAGAAGACGCAAAAAAACCACAATGCTCCACTCACTATTGGCGCCTCTA
The DNA here is from genome assembly GCA_963693085.1 of Alisma plantago-aquatica. NCBI lineage: Eukaryota > Viridiplantae > Streptophyta > Magnoliopsida > Alismatales > Alismataceae > Alisma > Alisma plantago-aquatica. Next base: position 872,121,565 of record OY856410.1, read on the forward strand.
CAAGACAAACCAAAATGGCTTAACCTAGCATGACTGAGTAGGAAAGGGGGGCACAAATGCATTTGGATCCATTCCGGTCAAGGGTAACTCGGTAGATATTTAGTGAATGTGAGACTTAGGGGGAGAGGGTGACATGCATGCTAAAATCCATACTCACCCCTATATGTTGAATCCGAAGAGCATAGTCCCTAGTCACCCTAGACAATAACGAGAGATGGACGACAAATAAGATTGTAGGCTTCAATCTCCAAGAATATAGCCATCATACCAACATACATGAGCTTCTCAAACTAGATTGTTCTCTTCTAACTCCATATTGTTCTAATATCTTCAAAACACACTAATAGATCCTAGGGTCAAAATGATCTCATATTTATAGTCTATGTTGAGAGATAATTTAATTTTATTGAAAAAACATGTTAATGTGCCCCATCAACCCCACTGTCCAAAAAAAATGGTTTAAGATCCTACATCAGGTTCCAACAATGCATGTTGAATATCTTTAAAGTGCATCGGCCTCCCTAATATCCCAAAGCTATAGCAACATCCCATCCTTGTCAACTTCAACCTAGCTTGCATTCTAGTTTAGATTGAATAGATCGTGGAGGCCCAAGCATGGAATTCATCAGTCACCTAGATAGATCATAGTTAGGGGTGTAAATGGTGTGGGTACGGTGCGGTTCTGGCCATACCCATACCCATACCCATTTGATTTAGTAGGTATGATTCCATTTCTAGACCCTCATAATACAAAGCATTGACCTGGGTATGCGGTGCATGTATGTGGGTAAGCGATTCTATAAAACATCATATTGTTTATATAAGAGAAATGATTATGTTATATATATTTAATACAACAAGATATTGTTATCATATAATACATTAAAATGTAATAGTTATATTAGACAATGCTACATTCTATACAATAATATTAATTACATATTTGTAGTCAGGATCGTAACATTTAATTTATGTACAAAGTAATGTAAATTATTAGACATTTTGATTTTAAGTTTACATATGATGTTCATGATTGAAACTAGAATATTTAATTCTTAATTATATGACTAGTCTCAACCTTATTGTGGTTAGAGTAGGATATAATCTCATGAATTATATTAGTTAGACTAGCAAAGTATGATATATATAACATATTATTTTAGTAGTTACTTATGTATAGAGGGTACATGGGTCTAGCGGGTATGGGTTCAAGCACACCCATTCCAAGGGTATACGAGTCCAAGGGTATGCGGGTATAAAAAATTAGACTCGTTACAGATTCTTTAAGGGTCCGAATTTGCGAATCTGTGGGTCTACCTGTACCCATTTACAACCCTAATCATAGTGACCCTCTAGAGGGACAAGCATCAATCCCCATGAATGTATTCATCTATTAGAGCCAATGAAGCCGCTCTCCAAAGGGACATGCATCAATTGTAGGGAGAAATAACTGGCCATGACGCAATAGTCTTCCCTCAACTCGAGTTGACCGAAGATGCCCAACCAAGGACAAAGACCATAAAGCTATCCTCTTGCTTTGATGGGGTGAATCATTCAATGCAAGTAAAACTTCAAAATTGTACTTAAACAAAATTTGAACATAAAATTTCCCATCATTTAAAACATCAACGTGTGTTATCATACAACATGAATTTTTCTATTCATACAATTTTAGATAAATAGATAATGAATCTAATAAATCATGTAATTAAGTAAAATGATGACACATTAAGAATAAGTAAGGTTTGGCATTTCTTAATGTCAGTTGGTTGTCTTTGGTGGACCAACCATGAAATTCATAGTGACGTGATACAATTTCTACTATGGGATATGCAATGATTTTAATAACCTTGTTGGACTCTCACACTCTATTGGCACCACGTAACAATTAGGGAACTCAACTACAAAATAAGTTACATCATGTTTCACTTGTGGATATGAATATAGGTCCTTCAAGTTCAGATAAATCTTTGTATTTAAATGATGCATATCATACATATAGGAATGCTTCTCTTGATACAACATATACTTCAAACCTCCTGCCCAGGGAACACACAACCTGTCTTAGAGGAAAAAGGAACCATCATCTAACTCATGGAACCCATTACACTTTGTATAACCAATATCTAATCAGTCATACTATATAATGGTCTCTATCTTTTCTAGATCATCTATATTGCTAAGGTCCACTTGACCTAAATTATATAAAAAAACATCCCTACATTGAAACCTCCACATGTACATTATTAACAAAGAGATACCAACATACCTCTCTTGGTGAAATACATAGAGTGGAATTGCAAAATGCTTTAAGAAGAAGGTGCAGATGAATTCCTACTCAAAGCATCAACCATAACATTTTCCCTCCAAATATATTACTCAATAATGTAGTCACAATCTTTGAGGAACTCCAACCATTACCTATCATGTTCATCTCTATCTTTGTGAAAATTTACTTGAGACTCTTGTGATATGTGAAAATATAACACTTCTTTCTATAAATGTAGCGCCTCCATACATTCAAATCTAACACAACAAATTCCAACTCCATATCATCCGCTGGATACTTCTCGTCATGCTTCTTGATTTATCTATAAGAATAAAAGATCACATTCTAAACATTCATCAATGCACAAACAATACCTCTCCTTGGAGCATCATAGAAGATAATATATCCTTCCCCATCCCTAGTAGCACTAACACTAGTGATAAAGTCATCTTCTTCATCAAAAACTAGAGACAATGGTGACAGTCATCATCCCAAAGAAAAGGTACAACCTTATTGGTTAGCCTAGTTGACAACAAAGAGATACAACTAAAATGTTAAATGATCCACATATAATTAATAATATAGGAAAGATAGGTCCAAAATTCTATTTGAATCTTTTACTATTCCCACTCTACCATAGAATCTACTTTTATGGAACTAAAAAATCCCATTAGTAGATATGGCATGATCAATTAAGGTATAGTTAGATAAAAGTCACATTAAAAGACTTGGAATAAAAGCAACATTGTCACAAAAACTACAAAGCTACACATAAACATTGTTCATGTTGATAGGTACAGAGAGTAGGCTGAGATGTCATCATGAACATGAATATAAAGTGTTCCAAATACCACTACACTCTTTTCATAAGATCTATGAAATCTTTGGTGCTTGGTTACCCCAAATGGCATAAACACAAACTAATTATGCCCATACATGTTTGTGAAGATTTTATTTAGGTAAGTCGACCACCTTGACCCTCAATAGATGGTATCCTAATCTTAGACATGTCTTAGAAAATTGTACATCTCCCTAATATCGATCAAAATATATCATATTTCCTCAATAAAGGGTACTTACTCTTAGTTGTCACTTTATTCCACTATTTGTAACCTCATAGATAAATGCTTAATCATCATAGTGGAATTGGGGCATTTGAAAGCAATGTACTTGGATGTTTAAACCCATTGTCCAAAAATTCTAGAACCTATTTCTTATACTCCATCATATCTACTGGAGCTATCAATTATGGTGCTTAGCCTATGGGCTTAACACAAGAAACATATTTATATAAAAATAAATCTCTTCTACGTGGTGAAGGACCTATAAAATCATTAGGAAATACATAAAAACTTTCACATCATACGAACATCTTCTATATTATAAGTATTCATCTTGGTATCTATAGCACGTGGTAAAAAGGTTGCTAATACCTACATAAACTCATTCTTTGGTGTAATTGCATACAATAGACACATAGAAAGATCTTCCTAGCTCATTGGAAAGAGAAAGATATATCAGCCTCTCAAAACACATCTACATTAAAACCACATTCCAAAACCACCTTATACTTATCTAGGATGTCCATCACTAGGATCACATAAAAAAAAATAATCTCATGTGGTAAAGAATCCAAGAGAAATGTGTTCCACAAATATATAAGGACACAAGATGGAAACACATCCATAAAAAACACACAAACTAGTATCCTACAAACACTCATATGAGATACTGCTAACATGAAAACTATACAAAGAAATCAGCTCTCTAGTTGAAACGAGTGTGTTACACTCGATTCAAACAAAACCAAAACAAACTTGAAGAAGTTAATCAAAATGAAAGAGATCCATACGACTTATTATGACCAAGGGGAGACCACTCCTTCTATCTGAGTCATAGGCTTCCTATGGGTCACTACATCATTGACTCCTAGAGGCTGTCATGGATGACCTAGCCTACCCCACCTAGACTTTATGTCTTCTACATCAAATATAATGTTGTGAACTCTACCACTATATTGTGACTTTCTTGCCCAAACTAACAAACTTCAAGAAGGAAAAATACTTCCCCCTTGTCTTTGTAGTGAAGTTCAACTGTTTTTATTATGCATTCAACACTTACTCAAAGTGTATGATCCTATGATCATATACAGAGGCCAAGTGGTATCTAAAACCAATAGGTTCATAAGTGGTACCTCATACTCATTGACTAACACTATCATCTGACTCATTTCTCAAACTATCTCATATTCTCTAGTATCTATATATGGAGAATGTTACTTCTCTAAAAATCTTTTCTAGAACACCACATAGGTGATCACTTGTCCATTTCTCTTCTCCTCCTCCATGTCCCACCAATGACCAACGTTGACCTTCATGCAATAGTTGGTGTTCTACATCTTCTCCCTTTCTTGTATATTCAAGATCCAGAACACCTTCTCAAGCTCTATAATCCCAAGATTTGCATCATATGGATATGATATCCATACCTACCCCATCATTCCCACTCACCTTAGATGCTCAAACATATTCCTTGAACCCCCACAGGACTCTAAGTGAGATGGTAATTCCTATGTTGGAGGGATTGTCATTTTATCCATCAAGTGCACAAATAGGGACATCAATTTCCTATGAACAAGATGGATAAACATGTCATCTGGTGTAGTCAAGTTCATGAAAGGTGATGGAAGTTGAGTAGGATCTAGTTCTTTATGCCACTCTTTAGCCATTGGTAGCGTAAAATTACTTTCCACATTATATTCACATCATTCTTCCATATTTACATCATAATCAAAGCTGATAAAATATAGTGAACACGTAATAAGAGACACGACATCTAATGTCCATATGACTCAAGTCAACCTAGGATCTGATATTTGCGAATGTGGAATGGCAACCCCATTTTTACCTAACAAGCACACCCCAAGGTTGAGAATACCACAAAGCATTAATACCCACATCCAAACAACAAAATCAAATTTACTAATGTTATTTAAACAAGAAGGTAAGGAAATGTGCAAATAATTTTTAACAAGATTCATATCTAAAATCACATGTAAATGGAACAACATATTCCTATATATACAAGAACTTGTAAAATGTTATCAGGAGTGACAAAGAGCACTAGTTCCTTACAAAAAAATTATGGTTATTCATATTTACAATATGTAGATCATATTTAAGGCATATAAACAAAAGTTGAGTACGAAAAACATATTCATATTAAACATGTAGTTCATGTAAAGGAAAACCCTTTTCTAGAGTGAGTGAATAGGTGTGAATCTAGAAGAACCATACAGAAAGGTCCCCACCTCCCCCTCACTACTACATGGGGAAACTAGACTCCCAGCTACAAAACCCATGAGATAGGCGTTGAGAACAAAAAAAGGTGGAAAATAACAAGAGTGAGACCAAAGTCATTGTGATATATGAAGCACTTATAGATTATGGAAAGTGTGCATTTTCTACTATATCTGGTAAATTAGGAACTTCTATGTCAAACAACAACTTTTAAAAACATAATAGAGTAATAAAATCAATACAAAATTAAGGAAGTAATGTGATTAGTTTAGTAATTCTACATGGATTGGTCATATACTTTATTATTAAGTTCTAGGTAGTTGAAATATACCGACCAAACACTAGATACTAATTGTTAAGCCCGCAAGTGTACTATAAAACCCCCAATCCTACTATAGAGGGTATCATGTTTTTCTAGTCTCAATGAGATCCCATCACACCACAATTATTTCAAGTGTATAATGTAAGGCCTTATTAGAAGACGACCTACATAAGAAAATTATGCCCATCTTGGGTACTTAGCTCATGACACCTATCATATCACACGGACAATTTTCCTTTAAATAACCAAATTTTATATTCATCTATCACATTGGTAAAAGTACAATGCAACCATGTGTTATATGGCCACACCCTTGGTTAAGTAAATGGGTGAACTCAGGGAATCATGCTGATTATAACTTTTATGGATTCCCTATCACTATTTATAAAATAAAATATACGATTATGAATACCTTCATTCAATTCATGAGTTCACAAGGATACTCATTTTTGTTCCCTAACTTCCTGACACAAAATTTATATGGTCACTGTAACCTACACAATTAGGTTTTCACTATTACAATTACTCTTGTTTTATTAAAATGGGAGCAAATATTTGGTAAGAATTACATATAAAAGAGCCCTAAATTATATCCTACATTTGTATTCACAACCAAATTTCTCCCATTTCAACCATACAAAGGCCACACCATGACTGGGTATCAAAAGAAAATTTTATTAACTATAGTGCCTTATAATAAAAGTTGGGAATATTCATATGCCTTTCTATTATAAAAAATCAAATATAATAATAAAAAAACCTAAATTAGCAAATTAAGGCAATTTTCACGTAAGATCATAGTTTTCAATAATATGACAGTAAAGTATGTAATAATAATAATTATGGAACATTTCCTAAGAGTAAAGAGGGTCATGATCCCAATCTTGCCCATAATTAAACCTAAAACACCCATAAAAGTTCATATTTAGCTATTTTTTCAGGAATTTTGCAAAGGTAATATGTTTGAATTCTATCACAAAGTATAATATATAGAGGCTAAACTTGCGTCCTAAATTTGTGAAGACTGAGGGATGAGGTGAGGGGAACATCCATGTGTAGATGCAGAAAGGAATGGAGAATTCACTATGAACTCTTCCTACAATCTTCTCAATGAACCAAGAGATGTCAAGTGCAAGGGCGAATGGAGGAATTTTTGGCATGCAAAGGTGTGAGAAAAAATAAAGATAAAGACCTTCATATGGATATAAAATTGTAATGTCATTCTTACTAACCAATGATGATGGTTTGACATTTAGGTATAGAAGGAACATGTGGGAGGTGCGAGGAAGAGTAGGAGATGGTGTTGCATGATCTACTAGATTTCTTCTCTGCGAAGAGAGTCTGGGATGGCAAGATTTCTCACATCACTGCAGATCTATTCTATGACAAGGAACTCAATGAATGATTGAAGTTCAATTTCAATATTAATGAACAAAATAATGTTATCTTTATGATAGGCTTCTAGTATATATAAAGGTCTAGAAATAGCCATGTATTTGAGAACATCATCAAGACCACCAACCAACAAGTGAACCACATTACCAAGGAATGTGAAATGATGTCTAGATCCTGGGATAAAGAAGAGAAAGATTAGTGTTGGTGGAAGCACAATACTAGAAGAGACCAGGAATAAGAAGACAAAACTAATTGGATGAAACTTTAAGTAAGAACAGACATTGATTGCAATGACTATACGAGGTGAGGGGGGAATGTAGATTGGGGGTTATGGAAGAAAAATTCAGGAAGACACTATGGCAGATGAAGAAGTAAGGGATATTGAGTTAGTTGTAGACATTGCAAGGAAGAAAAACTACATAATTTTCAAAATTGAAATTGATAGCTAGATCTATATGGACATGCAGAATAGTAAACCAAATGGTAATTCGAGGCACAACCAATTGATAAGCATCATTCAAGGAGGCTTTGCAAATGTATGTCATTTGACGTTTGACAGAATAGAATGTTGCATTGTGGAAGACAACCTAGACAAGTTCCATCAAAAATACCATATTGGATCCTCAAATTATATAAGGATTGACAACAAAATAGGTATTTGTTGAGTAATGACAACTGTAATGGTAGTACCATGCCAAACACATGTAGTTGTAATTTTGAACAAATTTTCCTTGCACAAGGAGGGTGAGATGAATAAAACCTCCTGACTTACCTAAAAACACTCATCTTAAGTGTGTATCAAATACTCAATAGGTGGATGTATGGAAACCTAACCCAACCCCCTCTCCTTTCAAGCTTGAAACATCCACTTGGGAATGTACAAGCTCCAACTAGACCAAAGAAGGTGAAAACAAGAGTTTCAGGAGAAAATGTCTAGTTCACACCACAGATTGTGAAGTACCAAAGTAATAGGGTTGAAATTAGATTGAATAATAGAGAATATGAGAACAAAAGTAGGATCTTCCATGGTTTTGGCATAATCGATCTTAACAAGATGATACCAAGCTTTGATCTTGTATAACTTAACAAATTACCAAAATGGAAGTGTTTTTCTCTTACATCATCTTCATTTAGTTCCAAAAAATATGTCTCCATATTTAAAACACTCTTATAGTGGTCCCTAGTCGAAGAAAACCACTCTCTCTATATATAAATACATTTATGTATGTATAAATATGTATATGTATATATATGCAACCACATATATGTACACATATGCATATGTATGTATGTATATATATAAACACACACACACACACACACACACACACACACATATATATATATATATATATATATATATATATATATATATATATATATGTATATATATATGTGTGTGTGTGTGTGTGTGTGTGTGTGTGTGTTTGTGTTTGTGTTTGTGTGTATATTAGCATGGTTGCTAGAAATTGCATTACATCCATACACATGGTACTTGAACCTCCACATCGACCAAAATATCAAAAGCTTGGTTGAAGGACCCACAACCACACACTTCATCCTTCAAAAATAAGCATCAACCATCTAGGCTTGCACCAACCTAAAATCCTAGCCATAGAAGCCAAAAACCACCCATATCTAGCTCCTCTCGACCCACATCAAGCACCTCTTAGCATGCTTCAAGTGCCTATGATGGCGGAAGCAAACCTAGGCATGCATTGAATACATGAAGTGGTTGAAGCATCCGATTCTAGCCACTTGGAGTTACCCAAAGGGATCAAAGTGACCCACTCCAATCCTAAACCAAGACCACTGATCGATGCACCTTTTATCAAATTGTTCAATTTGTACAACCAATAAGGGACATTATTGTAAGTCCAAAACATTTAAAATTGTACTGAACCAAATTTAGGTATATATACTTCCCATCAACTAAAATATATGGGTGGAATATTTCTCATCTTAATTTTTAATATTAAAATAAATTCAAAATAAATCAATAATAAATTACAAAAATCATGAACTTAAGGAAAACAATGCAATATCAGATTAAAACAAGGTTCAAGGTCTAACATAGTAATTTATATGTTATTGACATGAGACACAAGATATGGGTCATAATTCACTATATATACTAATCTAAATTTATTATAGTTGTCTCTTATACACAACAAACTTGAGTTGGGAAAATATATTTTCTTATCATTCACTAGCAACTCTTACTAAAATCACCTACATCAAGCCCTATCATTTTGAATCAATTATGTAGGAACAACGATTTAATTCACTAAAATCACAGAGTAAAATGAGTATCATAAAATCAAGTTGCTTTTATAGTTAAATAAGATAATGTAGTACCCCTTCAACTATCATCAATCGATTGTATATGAGGGTATATACACTCATATACTTTTCTACAAAGAGTAAAAGATTACTCAAGATGTACAACCAAATTTACAAACAAAGGCTTAAAACATGGAGAGAAGATGTATTAGGCACCTTATCTACAGATTTGTATACCATACCCACCAACCACAATATGGTATTTGTTAGAGAGCCCAAAAGAGTGCTAACAAAGTAGATGAACTCATCAAAAATTATGAGGAAGCATCTTGGTCAATAATTTGTTTCACCATATTAAAGGTGCAGTTCTATACGAATATATATGAAGAAAGAAACAAAATAATAGACATCAATGAATGTGAGGGATTCAACAAATCTAAGGAAGAAAGGAACACACATACTATGATCTATAAACAAAAAACTTACTTTCTCATAATGAATTGGATGGAATGGATTTAATTTCAATGATGGAAAGATAAGTGCTTGTCAAGATTGGGGAAAGAAGTATGACGAAGGTGTTCAAGGATGATAGGTTAACATATTTCTAGGACCTCCTTAAAATACCAAATACAATTTTCAAATATATACACATATGTTTCTGTAACATAGTGGAACACAAAAGTATAGAGAGGAAGATACACTAAAACATTCGAGTGATCTATGCCCTCCAGAAAAGTTGGGTGGCAAGTACTTATGTTACATAGATGTTCTTATTCAATATATTCTTTCAAATAATGAGCATTGTATGATGCATGACATGGATTTTTTTGCTGGTAAGGTTATCAAATCCTGATACCACAAAAACATAATTTTTCTTGAGGCTAAAAATGTTAACACCAAGTTTCATGTGTCACCTGATATGTGTCAAGGAAACTTTTCCAATGGTAGGGATAAAATCAGGCATTGTCACTTCTAAACATATAAATTAGCGGAAAAAACAATTTGACACTAGAAAATAACCTACATTCCATACATATAAAATAGACATAATCATGATGAATATGATCACAGAGTTGCATTAAATGCTAATTTAATGAATTATCAAAAACTGAATATTTTTTTCAAAAAAGAAGAAAAATCTCAAATGAGAAGTGTACCTCTCATCTACATACATTCCCTGACATCTAGATTCTGCTGTTCAACTATTGATGCATTCTTCCTAAGGGTTTGGACTATTGGTTGATAGAAATGTTTGGTGCATATTTTATTACATAAAATATGGTTAATCACGAAAAGAGACACGGAGTAAAATCAAACTTTAATTCGTCACCAATTTTCAATAGAGATCATGACCAAGTTCCACATGCATAGTGGGACACCTATGTGTCAAGCAATAAGTGCCAAAGAAAATATGTTATGAATGTTTGATAGGAGTATTACATCACCCCCTATAGAATTTCATTGTGAGGCATAAATATATGCCAAATAAGTGAGCATCATTGAAATAACATTGGTAGCATTCTTGAATAGAAACTCAAATACACACTAACACAGATGATGATGGAAGAATATGGAGAGTGTTTCTATAGTTTATATATATAAGTTGGTCTACTTGAACATCTAAAGTACGATCTTCTAGGAAGCCTCCCCAACCCCACCATTGTAGTAAGATAGTTATATGCCTTGTGGAGAAATATTAGAAGTATACAAATAAATACAAGTAAAACAATATATAAAGCTCCAATGTGAAAAAACCATAAAGCCAAAAAGCAAATGATAAGCTAAATATAAATTTATAAAGTGCAAACCAAGATGAAAAGTTCATAGGATTTTTTGTTTTGCCAAAAAAATACCTAGGAACTATCATTACTTTTTTGAGAAAAAAATCAAGCACAAATCCACCCCTATTATTGTAGACGACAAAGTGTCAACAATAAGATGATGATATACATATTTATGGGATAAATAGAAGTGATTCTTGAGTATTATGCATTTCCCATTATTTATTCCATTCAATCACCAAATGTAGAAGGTTCTACCCTAGACTTATACATAGATGTTTCAAGCATTTGACTTACTATCTCTACTTTCTCTCCAAATTTCATGTTACGTTTCATGTTCAGTACCTAGAATGTCTTCCCTAGGTGATGAAAAAATATTCATATATAAATGCATCCCTCAAAGAATTGTTTGTTTGTGATAGGAACAAAAATAAATGGAAGACTTTAGTGTTTCATATCATAAAATTTCTCAACTATGAATAGGGAAACTAATATCTCATTAAAAATTGAGCTTACCCTATTAGATTTACAACTCTCTTTTGACGTGATCCACACATAATGACTTGGATTTTCTTTTACATTGTTATAAAAGGTCATGACTTTTTATCTTCACTGAAAGTCATACAACGAATTCACTTGATTTTACATCCTTATAGAAGTTCCCATAGCAAAAGGGTGTTTTCCATATGAACCAATGATGGATATAATCTTGGACCTATTCAAGAGATCTTGTTTAAGGATAAAAACATAATAACAAAAAATAAGTTTGATCTTCTATATGTGTATCATGATTTTGTAAAAAAAATACTTTAAAGGGGAAAATAAGGTTACGATGTTTTTGTGGAGAAATCATACAATTCACTGGAAAAAATAGAAGAAAATAAATATAGGTAGATCATCATGTACTTCATGAGTAAATAAAAGAATAGTTCACTATATATAGAAGGTTTGTTAAGAGAAGGATACTGATCATTCTTACACCTTCCCTATAAGGTTCACGTGAATTGGTCCATATCAACTATCTCTTGAAGGATTTCCAAGGAGAAGAGATGGAGTTTTGTCCAATACATTCAATTAACTCCCTCATAAGGGATAAATCGAAGTCAATAATTGTAAAAAGGAGGAAAGGAAAAGGTAAGATCATTCTAAAATGAATTCATTGAGCTATGTCATAGAAGTGAGTTATTTGTCTAGAAGGTATACCAGAGTTAAAACATATATGATGGCATTCTAGTATATTTTTTTATGTTGAAAATGAATAATTAACCATATGCTAGGTGTATCTAAAAGAATTCCAAATGAGTATTCATCCCCAAACGACATATCAATGCCAATAATCACAAAATCCACTCCCAGGGATGTACCTGGATGAAGGAAAACATTGAAACCTACTTCCCTAGACACATACAAGTAAAAATTAAATAAAGACTATTACGGTAAAATATACCAGTATCAAGAACATGGTAAACATCCTTCATTTAATTTCATCAAAGTTGCTATTGAGTGACAGATTTCTTTGAAAAAAACTAAATCTGGGATAATATTAGGTTGGTTCAATGAATTCATCGATGATATTAATGAAGGATAAACATGTTTCAAGAAGTTACACCAAGTTATGAAAAATGATGAATATACATATAGAAGATTCCTATATGATTAACAACAATGTAAACATTATATCATGGATTCATCAAGTCATCAAATAAGACAAACTTTCTCCACAGAGGCATCTCATGATTTTTCAAAAAGGATGAAACTTGTTTGACACAGTCATCTTTGGTGTTACCAATGAAAACAACACATGGATGGTATATTAGTAATAAGGGAAATTTAATTCTTCAATGGAATCACTAAACTAGGTTTTTGAGGAGAAATCTACTTCTTTATGATATTTAAAGTTTAAGGTAAAGGATGAATTTCTCTATAGAATTTCTTAGTGTTTGTGAAATTGATAACGCTTCTTTGATTGATACTATAAAATTGGTAATAGATTTTTCACATGTCTCTTTGAGGTCTATTAAAGATAGGGTAGATCGATTAAACATCCATAATATATAAATTTGAGTTTGTAATATATTGCAATTCTATATTTATAAGTCACATTAGAGATTGATGTTAAGTTCTTCAATACATTTACCCTAGTAAATAAAAATAAAGCCATTACAAACTTGTTCCCACATGGTATAGAAAAGGTGAAAAATCTAAGCATGAAGACATTAAATACACTTAAGATCAAAAATGAATATATATATAACCAATATATACATATATATATATATATATATATATATATATATATATATATATATATATATATGGCTGTTTTGTAATACCTATGTGGGTAGCTTAGATTTCGCTACCCGACAGCCAAAAAAGTAATTGTTCTGACCAGAAAAGTAATTCTGCTATAAAAAAAAGTAACTATGTTGATCAAAAAGTAACTATACGACTAAAAAAGTAATCCCATACAAAATACACAGTAGATATATGTATGTAACCGTATTTTGAAATCTACTGTTACAAACATAACTATCTATGCATGAAACTCAACAGTTTGCAAGGTAAAGTAACCCTCTACATGTCAAAAGTAACCAACTTGAAAAAAAGTAACCAAAATGGGGGGCGGGTAGCTACCCGCACGGGTATTAAAGATGGGCCTTGTATATATATAGACACACACACACACATATATATATATATACATATATATATACACATATATACATACATATATATATATATATATATATATATATATATATATATATATATATATATATATATAACGGAATTGGGTAAATTTTATTCTGACATTCCTAACAGAGTTAGGAAAAATTACATAATAACCCCTCACTACTAATCTTCTCCAAAAGAAAGAAAACTATACATTAGTCCTATTCTTATAAAATTTACAATTTTTCTTTGAGATGGACTCCATACTTCTACTTTTATTATTATGCCTCCTATGATTTCTTTCTCTCCATATGTGGTAGATGATGGTTGTGTACAGTAGTAGTAGCTTCCTTTCCCAAACTCCACTTTCTTTCCCAAGCATGATTATCATCTCCTTCGGGGGCTTCAACTACAAGCGGGAGAGGTTTAGATTCTTACACGATGACTTCCACAATTCCTTTACAAAAGGGTAGGTTCTGAAGAGGTGGTCGTGAGATTCAGTATCATCACAGCAGTAGAACTTATTAACACTGCCAGGATACCATCTTTCTAGCTTGTCCATGGTGAGTAAGGATTTGTGTGCTACTTTGAATAGGCTGATGGACAATTTGGAGACTTCAAAATCAGTCCAAATGAATCTCGTATAGTTGCTTCTTTCTCCTCTATTGCGGACCAGGTTCTAGATATCCTTGTTTGGATCGGTCAACCTCCATTTGCCATATTTTAAGTGAAAATAGTGCTTTACTTGTTTCCACAAGGTTGTCAATCTGTTGATGACTCTAGAATATCCCTCTCTTGTATTCGGTTCATAGTCAAGCCATTTCGGGTACCTGCATTTCATCCATCATGCCCAAGGCGATATACCCAGGTTGTAGTTGATGATTCTCTTCATAGTAGCCGAGTTAGCAATTTCTAGTGGAGTTTTGAGTCCCACCCCTCCTTCTTCCTTCGGTAGAGTAGGCCTTGAATATTTCATTGGGTGTGTGCCTCCCACCTAAATGAAATTGGAGATGGTCATCTCCATTCGTTCGAGTACAACTTTTGGGATTTCCCCTTGTTACACCCAGTATATTAGTAGTCCTTCTATTGCTGATCCAGTAAGGATGATCCTTCCCGTCATCGAGGTATTTGTGAGGGGCCATCTAGCAATCATGTTTTCTAATTTGTCTCTGCAATCAATGAAGTCCTTCACTTGGAGGTTGCCGCCAGCTAGTGAGAATCCCATGTATCTAGTAGGTAGTGCATTTGTTTCGATCTCAAAAGCATCCTCAATGGCCTACTTAATGTGCGTATAGTTTACCAAGATGAAAATATGAGTCTTGTGCTGGTTAATATGCAGGCATGTCTGCATGCCAAACTTATTTAGAAGGTTCTTTTGATTATGCAGGTAGGTAATCTTCGCTTCTAAAAATACTAGGACGTCATCTATGAAGATTAAATGGCTCTAGGCTTTGGTCCCATGGATAGTGTATGTTTTGATTTCCTTCTTCTCTTCTACTACCACCATAAGTCGAGTGAAATATTACATTAGGATGGTGAATAGGAGGGGTGATAAGGGATCCACTTACCTCAATCCATTCACACCTTGAAATATTCCATTGGGAGTTCCATTGACTAGAACTGAATAGCTAGTCGTGCAAATGCATTGTTTTATCAGTGATATCCAACTAGCTCTGAATCTCAGTTGTTCAATTATCCACCATAGCTTTCCCTAGCAAAAACTATCAAATGCATTTGAGACATTGAGTTTCATGCTTATATTTTTGTGTCCTCTCTTTACATTGAAGTCTGCCATGAATTCCCTTGCAAGTAACCCGCAATCAGCTATGATTCTTCCAGAGACAAAGGCACCTTGTTGTTTTGAGATTAAGATGGGTAACACCATCTTCAGTCACTCTGCTAGGATCTTCACAATAATCTTATATTGAACATTGCAATAAGCGATTGGCTGATAGTCAACAAGTGACAGTGTGGTCTTTTTCTTTGGAACTAGGACAAGGAATGCATGATTTATTTGTCTTAGCATTGCACCACCCTCCAAGAACCACTTAACACCTTTGCACAAATCATCTTTTATAGTGTCTTCAGCTACTCGATAGAAGTGCGAATTGAAACCATTAGGTCTCGGGGATTTCTCGGTACCTATACTCCAAAGGGCTTCTTTAACTTCATCTTTAGTAATAGGCCTACAAAGAAAATTGTTATGACTATTAGTTAGTTTATCTTTCCATTTTAGGCCTTCATCTTCCTCTAGTAGGGTTTCATTGGTCTTGTTGTATAGGTTTTTATAGAACTCAGTTGATTGACTCTCCAATTCATCTTGGTTGTTAACGATCTCTCCCTTGGATGTGACTAGTTCAGTAATGGAGTTCTGAGCTTCCCTTATTCGCACATCATTGTGATATAATCTGGTATTATGATCCCCGTCTGAGATCCATTTTTACCTGCTTTATTTCTAGGTGAAATTTTCTTCGGCAGTTTTTAGATCTTCCATCATTTTTTAAGACTCAGCTCTTCTTCAATGAGTTTGTGATTCAGAGGATTAGTTAGGAGCTTACTTCAAACTTTGATTAGATCCTTCTTGGTGTCATTCAATAGCTTAGGGATGTTGACATATTCCTTCGACCATACTTTCAACTTCCGCTTGAGATGCATTAACTTCTTGGAAAAAATATACAGAGGGTTTCCATCAACCTACAACATCCATGATTCTTCAAGGAGTTCATTGTATCCCTTCCAAGTTGTCCAAAGGTTGCAAATATGAAAGGCATGGGTTTCCTTTTCTTATGATTCAATTGCATGATCAGTGGCGCGTGATCACTAATATCTACACTTACAACTTTAATCTGAATAGTAGGTAATTGGTTAACCCAGGTTGCATTAACTAGCACCCTATCAAGTTTGCTCGTGTAGATCCCTTCACCAGTCATTGGCAGCTCACATAGTTCAGCAACATTAGTGGCATAATTAAAGGACTTGATGACAGCTTCTGGGACAAGTCGACCTCCTTTCTTTTCTTCTTGAAGCCTAATCTTATTGAAATCGCCCATTAAGATCCAATGTTCATTGATGTTTTTAGAGAGGTCCATAATGTCCTTCCATAGATCCAACCTTTGAGTATGATGGTTGAATGCATAGATGGTAGTAAACTAGATCTTCAGGCCACCCTTATTAGTACATTGTGTAGTGATCATTTGCTCCATCTTTCTTATTACTTGAACCTCCCAAATATTAGGGTTCCATCCTAAGCATATGCATCCTAGGTCCACTTGCTCTAGGTTATTGGTATGTGATCACCCAGGTGGGAAGAAAGTCTCCATGTAACTAGTGTTACATCTCCTTATTTTTGTTTCAATTTTTGTAGCTAGAGAAACTCCACTAGTTTTAACCAAATCCCTAACCTCCTTCCTTTTTGGTACTTCACAAATCCCCTTAACATTCTAGGTTAATATTTACATAATTAACCCTTTTTGTTGTTCCTGGTTTTCCTGGGGGGCTCCTTCTCCTTCTCGTTCTATTTGCCTCTGGCCTTCGATGTCTCTTTCTCTTTGGGTGGCCTGCTAGAACTTTCCTCATTCTCTAGAATCTCTTCTTCTTCCTGATCAGTGTCGCTTAGGGCACTAAATGAGTTTGCAGTGTCAACATTGTGTATCTCTCCTTCTTCAATGTCTTTCCCTCCCGAAGTGTTACCTTTTGGGATACGCTTTTCCTTCCAGGTTTTTTTAGGGACCTAAAAACCATCGCTTTCTTCATTGTTGGTCTATTCTATGCAAGGACAATCATCACTCCCATGTCCAAAGATACAACATCTGGAACACTTCTTGGGTACATAGTCATATTTGATTTGGAATGATATTTCCTCCTTGCCTGGGATGTTTACTCATATCTTCTTCAGAATATCATCATCTGCCTCTATCTCGACTAGAACTTTTACATCATCAGTACCAGTAGTCTCCATCGATCTGGTCTCCACATGTAAAACTTTCCCCACATCAGAGGTGATGGTACCCACAACTTTCTTCATCCATGTCTTCCTGTTTGATGGGATTCGAATCCAGATTGGAAGAGAAGACATATCGTCCTTTACCAACTCATCCCCAAATGTGTAATTCTTGGATATGATGAGATGATTATCAAACCATCGTGGACCGCTCGTTAGGCAGGCCTTCTTGTCAGCGTCATTGGAAAAGAAGATTAGAAAGAATCCATTATCCTTCGAGACCACATTGAAATCCCTTTTAGGGTTCCAGACTCTACAGATCCAAGCTAGAAGATGGGGGTAAAAGGGCCTTTTACCCATGACATAAATTGACACTGCAAATTCCCAGACGTCTTTCATACATTTGTATTACTCAGCATCCAAGTTCACAATCACTTTACCATCTTTTTTAATTGATTTAGGGAAAACCAGTCTTGAGCATTCTTTCTCCTGGGTTGGAGTTCTCTTCACAACTTGAGTCCATGGATTCTTTTGGTTCCCATCATTCTTCTTTTTGTTGTCTGGTGTAGGGTTCTTATGTGGTTGGTTGGAGGGAGAGGGATTGGTGGATGGGGTGGGTGGGTTGGCCTGGCCTGAGGTGGCCGGCATGGCCTCCAATCCTTCTCAGGATCACCCTGGCTATCGCCAGAGGAACCCTTGGAGACGGAGGGGGCGGGTTGTTGTATGTATATATGTATATATATACATATATATATACAGATATATATATATATATATGTATATATATATATATATGTGTGTGTATGTATGTATGTATATGTGTGTACGTGTGTGTATGTGTATATATATGTATATGTATATGTATATGTATGTGTATATACAAATATATATACATACATATATACACATATATACATATACATACATATGTACACAGATATACTGGTGTGCCCCCACCAATGGTGCTACACACTACTCAATTGAGGTTTGAATAGATGCAACCCCACAGACGAAGGCACACAGGTGGATTTACTTTCAAAATTTATAAGGACCTAACTTAACACACTCTCAAAAATTAAAGCACTAAACCCTCAAGCGCATGGGGTCATGTTGTAGTATACGAGGGTGGTAAGTATAGGGTCAATCCATAGGGAGAAAAGGGGGCACTAGAGATATGTTGGTTTTGTTAGGTTCCTACTGTGGAGACTATGGTTAAGGGTTTAAAGGTTGTTTTGATTTTTAAACTATGATGAGCATGAAAGCAATTAAAGATGAGAATGAAATCTAAGTTGACCCTAGACTAGATTAAGGCTAATTAAGAAAGAAAAGACTAAGCTAGGTATGAAAAGACAATTCACACTAAGGCATGAAAGAAGAACAAGAGAGCAATTAAAGAGCTAAACTAGCAAGAACAACACAAAAACAAGGCAAGAAGATAACTAAGAAAGAAGAGAGCAAACTAAACTAACACTAGCTAAGAAGGATGAAAACTAGGGTTTTAAAACAATTTAAGGAAGGAATGAGTTGTTTAGGAGATGTACTTATCACTTAAGTTGGGGGTTGACATATGAAAATTATGATTTCATTTAGATTATCCAAACCAAACAACAAGTTAGAGTCTAATGAATTGATCTAAGTTACTAACTGGCCATGGATATGCTAGGTTGTGTGTAAGGGAACTAGTTCCTAACACTCTCTACTACCTTTTTGAGGCTCAATTGGGTTAGGGATTAGGTTCAATCCAGTTAGAGTCTAATCAAGTCTAGGTTTCTAGATTAGACATTTCCAGGGCATTTAGGGGCCGAGGGTAGTAATGGGGAGGTGAAATTAGGGTTTTGGACCCCAATTCCCTGACATTCTAGCCTTGAGAAGGCTCCATGTTAATTGCACTAGAGTCACCTAATCTAGCTACTTAGATCTCTCATTTTGGCTTAGGGAGATTGATTAGGATGTATGAAGATGGGAGGCAACCTAGGCATCTAAGAATTGGACCTAGGGGCAAATCCCAAAATTTACACATATAAGCAATTTTCCTAAATTTCTCGGTGATTTCACACACAAACCAATAAGAAATTGATGGAGAATGGGATAGAAATAGAACATAATCATTAGAAAATGGAATTACAAAGTTTACATATCATTTTCCCCCAACATGGTATCAAAGTAACATTTTTACACCCCAAACAGCACACCCAAGGGGCCTAGCTACTCATAACAAAGCAAAGTACAAAAAGAGAAGAGAAGGAGATAGAAGAAGCCATGGAGCTTGGTGTAGATGAAGAAATCATCCACTTCAGTTGTTGCAGGGCGTCCTCCTCCTTCTTTGGTGAAATGGTGTGGAATGATGGTGGGAAGTGGATGGAAGGCTCGGAAATGAGGGTTTTGGTGGTGGAAATGGTTAAATGGAGTGAAATGGAGGTGGAAATGTAGTGGAATGGATAAGGGGCAAAAATGGGAAGCGAAAAGGTGGTAGAAGGTAGCTAACCTTATGCTAGAGCCACCACCTAGGAATATATAGGTGTGGGGGAAGCACTAGGTCAAGTAGGGGTAGTATGGGAAAAATAGTACAGAAGTAGCTAAGTTTTGTGAGTAGTACAACCATGGTGGGTAGGGGTGAGCACGGTCGTAGTGGGGTAGAATAGCCGTATGAATTAAAATGTGAAAATCATAGGGAATATGTCACTTTTGTACTGAAACTGGAATGACCATGGTGGTCACCACGTCTGTGGTGGGGTAAGGGTAGCATGGTCATGGTGGTCACCCTGACCGTGGTGGGTCGAAGTGCTCAGGCCGTTATCTGTTCCACATCTGTTCTGCCTCTATTATAGCATGATTGTTCTAGGTGGCACCACCGTTCTAGGTCAGTTTACCACGGCCGTTTTGTGTGGCATGGTTGTGGTGATTCTAGCTTCAATTGAGGATGAATCTATTGATTTGCAAGTGACCTAGCACAGTCGTTACGTGGTACCACGACCGTGTTGGGTTCTGGATCAACACTTTAACTTTATTCTTTGAATTTTCTTGGACATCTTTGCTTCAATGGATCTTTGGCCACTAGGGGTAGGTTGAGGGAGCATCGGGCTTTACTTTGGGTCTCTCCAAGGGTAGATAAACTTGAGGATCACTCCTTCCCTCTCTCTTCCATAAAGTGTGGTCCAAATTCCTAAAAGACATGCAAATAATGTGCATAAGTGCATTTTACACAAATATGCATATTGAGGGAAATAACATGTAATCTAACATGTATAGATGTGGTTGAAATGCAAAATGACACAAGATGAAGCCCTAAAATAGGGATAATCATCACCCCAAACTTGAAGCATACTTGTCCTCAAGTATGCTCCAACTCAATATCTCTACAATTTTTCCACAATCAAGAAATAACAAATGCAATGTAAAGGCTGATTATTGCTGAATGGGATCAATAGTAACTAAGTACATGCATTCCACCTCTCTCCTCTCCTACTTTCACAAACCAATAATGAAAAGAGCACAAAGCATTTGAACCTCAAATATAGTGCGTAAAACACACAAGCTATCCATACATCTTTCATGTAGTTCTAGGTAGACCTTTTCATGATGGCGTTAATCAAGGATGACAAGGAGTGTTGTTTCACTTTCATGCTTTCAACCTTATGTTTCAAATCCTATCAAATGACCCACGTGGCTGTAGAAAAGGGTAAAATGAGCTAGGTTTGATGTTTTCTAGCTCAATGGGTATGAAAATGGAAGAAAGGATTGTGGTAAGATTTTGGAGTGCAATTACATAGAGCAGTTATCTTTTCTTTATTTAGATTCTCTTAAACAGGAGCATTTTTTATTTTATTTTTGCATTTTTTTTCTTTTATTTTTCTTTTTCCTTGGAGTAGATACAGCATATGGTGATGAGAGTGAAGCGGTGAGATGCAGAAGTGGCCACCCCAAACTTTTGGAGGTGGCCACGACTGATATGTGCACTTTTGCATCCTTTCATGAGACAGAGAGGTAAGAAGATGGTGAGTGAATAGTCGGGTCAAAGAGTGGTCACTGGCGTGATTCTCAACATAAGGTATCCTACATGAAAATTAATCCAACACTTCATCCAACAATATCACACCACATGAATGAACAACCTGAAATTGATACTTCAATCAAGTGATTTTATAGGCACTAAGCGCTCATAGCTTGCTTAAGTCACAATTCAACAAAATCATTCACAAACACAAGAGAGGTGATGCACATGTAA
The DNA here is from genome assembly GCA_963693085.1 of Alisma plantago-aquatica. Classification (NCBI taxonomy): domain Eukaryota; kingdom Viridiplantae; phylum Streptophyta; class Magnoliopsida; order Alismatales; family Alismataceae; genus Alisma; species Alisma plantago-aquatica. The sequence goes on from OY856410.1 coordinate 872,143,752, forward strand.
AAAGTGAAGAATTGATACCATTTAACAATAAACAATGCTATTTCACTTGCATTTGTCAAAGGTCATCATTTTTAATCAAAAAAATAGAGATTGGGTCGAAACACACTCTTAGGCAGGAAATCTCAAATTTGGGAAAAATTGGTTAAAACGGTGCCAAGTTGCCTTCAATCACACCTAAGCCTATATTATTGAACTTAAAACAATAAACAAGCAAATCCTAGCTAAAACATGCATAAATTACCAAAAATCTACATGATATGCAATGCATGGCAAAAAGAGATTTTTTTTGAAAATTACAAAAAAATGATAAGAAAATAAACTACATGACATGTAGGTATGCAAAGAAAGCACACAAACCATGGATACACAAGTATGAGAGATGGTTATACTATTTGATCATCTTGAGAAAAAATTTAGAACAAGGAACATAAAGGAAAGTGGGGGTAGTGAAAGGGCTTACCAACCTACCACCCCAAACTTTTAAACCATGATGTCCTCAACATGAAATAGAAGTCTAGGATGATAGGGTAGCTGGCATGGAGCCGTGGTAAACAAAAACCAAGAGGGAGAGAGATCTCAAGGTGTCCAATGAGAAAGATAAGATCCACAACGACTATTCTTTGCAAAACGGCCATTTTGGCCTGCCAGCACCATGACCGTGCCGTGTGGAACGACCGTGTTGGTCACCTTCCTTTAGCTTTTCTACTGATTTGCAGTCTTCTATTCAATTATGATCTTCTCCTTGGTTGTCTCTTCTATGCATCATCTTTCCTCCATTGTACCTGTTCTAAAATGATTCACAAACAACAAAACCATCAAGTCTAGTGTGTGTGTGTGTGTTTTCTTGGAAAGTGTAAAAATAAAGCAAAAGTATCAAAAATTGAAGTTTGGGTAAACAAAATCCAAAACCTAGATTGGTTGCCTCCCATAAGTGCTGAGTTCCATGCCTTCAACTAGGCTTGTTGTTCTTTCACCATCAACCATTGTACAAAAACAAAATGCTTTCATCCCCATCTAAGGCAATCCTCTCAAATGCTTTCCTTGATTGATTTTCTTCCCAAGGGTCATGCAAGCTTTTTCAAGTGTTTTCAGTAGTTTTATCTCCTTGAGGATCATTATCCTAGATCCTAATCAGCCTTATCACCTTCAAAAATTTCATGCCATAGTTTAGCTCTCTCTTAAGGAATGGGTCTTCATAGGCATCAAAGAGAGGGGTCTCAATCATATGGGACACTTACAAACAAGGACTTTCTAGAAATGGCTCTTCATTAAGATATTTTTCAACTTGATTATGTCCCTTGATAAGCTTCTCAACAACCTTGTCACACCCCATGATTGAAACCATATCCATTTGCACATAGGAAGTAGGGGGAGCATGTGATAGTTGTGGTGGTGGCACTATTGTTAATGGCCTATGGAAATGAGGTGGAGGAGGAAATTGAGGTCTGAAGGTGAACTGGTGGGAAGGTTGTCGCGATGGAGGTGGTGGGGTGTGTAAGTCTTAGGATAGCCTTATAGGTAGGGTGGTGGAGGAATTGTACGGGTTCATGCATTATGTCCTTCCATCTTGTCTTCCCCGAGTGGCTTGTCACATGCACAAGGCAAAACCAAACAAAAGAGAACAAGTTAGTAAGCCAACACACACAAAGAATGCAAAGAATAAAAAATTAATAATAAAAATGATGAGGGAAGTAGGAAAAGTCAAAGCAAAACTAACTAGCTAGGCCGAGCACCTTTCTCACTGGAAATGGCACCAGAAAGCTTGGTGCACCCCCGCCAATGGCATTACACACTACTCAATTGAGATTTGAGTAGATTCAACTTCACAGACAGAGGCACACGGGTGGATTCACTTTCAAAATTTATAAGGACCTAACTTAACACACTCTCAAAAACTAAAACACTACACCCGCAAGAGCATGGGGTCATGTCATAATATAGGAGGGCGGTAAGTATAGGGTCGATCCACAGGGAGAAAAGGGGGCACTAGAGCTTGATTGGTTTTGCTGGGTTCCTACTATGGAGACTAGGGTTAAGGGTTTAAAGGTTGTTTTGATTGTTAAACTATGATGAGCAAGAAAGCAAATAAAAAAGAGAATGGAATCTAAGTTGACCCTAGACTAGATGAAGGCTAATTAAGCAAGAAAAGAATAAGCTAGTTATGAAAAGGATATTCACACTAAAGCATGCAAGAAGAATAAGAGAGAAATTAAAGAGCTAAACTAGCAAGAATAAGGCAAAAACAAGGCAAGAAGCTAACTAAGCAAGAAGAGAGCTAACTAAGCTAATACTAGCTAAGCAGGATGAAAACTAGGGTTATAAAGGAATTTAAGGAAGGTATGGGTTGTTTAAGGGATGCACTGATCATTTAAGTTGGGGGTTGATATATGAACATTATGATTCCATTTATATTATCCAAACCAAAAAACAAGTTAGAGTCTAATGACTTGACCTAAGCTACTAACTGGCCATGGATATGCTAGGTTGTGTATAGGGGAACTAGTCCCTAACACTCCCTACTACCATTGCGAGGATGAATTGGGTTAGGGATTAGGTTCAGTCCAATTAGGGTCTAATCAAGTCTAGGTTTTTATATTAGACATTTCTAGGGTAATTAGGGGCTGAGGGTAGTAATGGGGAGGTGAAATTAGGGTTTTGGACCCCAATTCCCCCACATTCTAGCCTTGAGAAGGTTCCATGCTAATTGCGCTAGAGTCACCTAATCTAGCTACTTAGATCTTTCACTTAGGCTTTGGGAGATTGATTAGGATGTATGAACATGGGAGGCAACCGAGGGATCCAAGAATTGGACCTAGGGGTAAATCCCAAAATACACATATATAAGCAATTTTCCTAAATTCCTAGATGATTTTGACACACAAGCCAATAAGAAATTCATGGAGAATGTGATAGAAATAGAACATAATCATTAGAAAATGGAATTACAAACTTTACATATCATTTTCCCCCAACATGGTATCAAAGTAACATTTTTACACCCCAAACAGCCCACCCATGGGGCTTACCTACTCATAACAAAGCAATACAAAAAGAGAAGAGAAGAAGATAGAAGAAGCCTTGGAGCTCGGTGTAGATGAAGAAATCCTTCACTTTAGCTACTACATGGCGTCCTCCTCCTTCTTCTTGGGTGAAATGGTGTGGAATGATAGTGGGAAGTGCATGGAAGGCTTGGAAATGAGGGTTTTGGTGGTAGAAATGGTGAAATGGACTGAGATAGAGTTGTAAATGAAGTGGAATGGCTAAGTGGAGAAAATGGGGAGCTAAGAGGCGATAGGAGGTATCTTACCTCAGGCTAGAGCTACCACCTAGGTATATATAGGTGTAGGGGAAGGACTAGGTCAAGTAGGGGTAGTATGGGAAAAATAGTGTAGAAGTAGCTAGGTTTTTTTAGTAGCACGACCGTGGTGGATCAACACTGTCGTGGTGGGTAGGGGTGAGCATAGCCGTGGTGGGGTAGAACGGTCATGTGAATTAAAATGTGAAAATCACAGGGAATAGGTCACTTTTGTACTGAAACTGGCATGGTCGTGGTGGTCACCATGACTGTGGTGGGGTAAGGGTAGCACAGGCGTGGTGGTCACAACGTCTGTGGTGGCTTGAAGTGCTCAGGCCATTCTCTACTGCATGGCTATTCTACCTCTGTTGTAGCATGACTATTCTAGGTGGCATGACCGTTCTGGTTCAATTCACCACAGCCGTTCTATGTGGCACGGCCGTGGTGATTCTAGCTTCAATTGAGGATGACTCTGTTGATTTGCAAGTAACCTAGCACATTTGTTCTGTGGTACCACGACCATGTTGGGTTCTGGATCAGCACTTTGACTTGATTCTTTAAATTTTTTTGGACATCTTTGGTTCAATGGATCTTTGGCCACTAGGGGTAAGTTGAGGGAGCATCAGGATTCACTTTGGGTCTCTCCAAGGGTAGATAAACCCTAGGATCACTCCTCTCTCTCTCTTCCATCAAGCATTGTCCAAATGCCTAAAAAAATGCAAATAATGTCCATAAGTGCATTTTACACAAATATGCATATTGAGGGAAATAAAATGTAATCTACTAGGCATAGATGTGATTCAAATGCAAAATGACACAAGATGAAGCCCTAAAATAGGTCTCAATCATATACATACATATACATATATATAAATATATAAATATATAAATATAATATATAAATAATAAATGTATATATATATATATACATGCATTCATTCATTGTCCACGTGGGTAGCTACCCGCTCCAAATTTAGTTACTTTTTTTGGATTTTTTGCTTTACACATGTAGAGGGTTACATTACCTTCCTAATTATTACATAACATGCATAAATAATTTCATTTGTCACAAATACAACAAATATATGATCTCATATTTGTTTTAAAATTTTACAATGTATTGTATCTGATTTTACTTCTTGAATGAAATAGATACCTTTTGGTCAACATAGTTACCTTTTTGTCCCCAAAGTTACTTTTCTGAACAAATAGTTACTACTCAGACAGCATGGGAAGCGAATTTCAGAGTATGTATTAAAGATAATCCATATATATATATATATAGAGAGAGAGAGAGAGAGAGTCAGGCTAGAATACACTCAAGTGTATCCGGAGCGGAATACACTCAAGTAGTTTTTCATGATGTAATATTTTTTTTGAAAATGTAATTCATTGATCTTCTTAAACATCTCGTGAACAACTCATACGTAAAATTTGAGCACATTTGGATATGTATAGCTCATGTTATGAAGACCGCAAAAATTATGCATTTCAAATTAGTTTCGCGCGTCAATTTTGTTGCCCTTGGATGAGTGACTTACACTCATCCAAATGGGCTCAAAATTTGTATGTAGCCTAGTTATATTATAATGGTGAAGATCAATGGTTTATATTTTACAAAAAATAGTCTTGATATGGAAACACACTTGAGTGTATTCGTGCGATCCGTACACTCAAGTGTATTCTAGCCTGACTCTCTCTCTCTCTCTCTCTCTCTCTCTCTATATATATATATATATATATATATATATATAGTCATGCTAAAATATACTCGAGTGTACATATCAAGTTGTACACCCCAATGGTGTTTGACTATCTAGATCATGTTTTTTCCAAAATCAAATCTATTGACCTTCATGGTTACAATATTGATAGTCCACATACAAAATTTGAGCTCATTTGGGTAGTGTATGACACTCATCCAAGGACAACAAAATCAACACACAAAAGCCTCAGCTATATGTAAGTGCAACAAAACCCTCAGCTATACCAAATCCTGCTTGCCTTTCTATCTCTGGGGTGTTCCTATATATGTCATTGGTTCCATGTTTCTTTATTGCTATATAACGCGACATATTTGTTGTGTACTATTGAGCCAGGAAGAGGCCTATCTTAAATGTTTACAATACTTATTAATTACCCCCTTTCTTTGTAAATCATATTGTAACAAGTCTTTTTTCCCATGTTCATTGTTTATCAGATTGGGCTTGCGACCATGAACTTACTCTACTTGTTTGGTAAATGGTAAAAGAAGAATATCAATCCAGAGTGGAATGAAGAGCTGTCTCTCTCTATTATAGAGCCTATCCATCCTATTAAAGTGGTATATATTTCTCTTGATGTGCTCATTATTTAGTTTGTTAAAACATGTTAATATATTGTTAAAAATGCCCATGACGAGGGACTCAAGACTATATATATTAATTCTTGTGATATATTCTGCTAGTCTTGTAGCATTAGTGTTAGTTACTGAGGACTGTCATGACATGTGTTTGTCAGACCACAACTTTCTTAATTTTCCATCATCATATCATAACACAACACGTGTTGGGCCCTTTTTACATGCCAATTAGTCATAACAACAAAATAGAGGAAAGAAGCAAGTTACTTCCCTCCTCTATTTTGTTGTTATGAATATATGGGGACAAAAATCGTCTCACTTCTTGTTCGTGTAGCATTATTCTTTTTTTCAGGTATCTTAGTTACTCAAAAGTAAGCTGACATGTCTGTTAAATGTCTTACCAGGAAGTTTATGATAGGGACACATTTAGCCCTGATGATCCAATGGGTAATGCTGAGATCATCATAGAGCCTTTTATTGAGGTCGTGAAGATGAACATCATGATGTACCTAACGATACTGTGATAAAGAAAATCATGCCCAACCGCCAGAACTGCTATGCTGAGGAGAGCCATATCTACTGGAACAAAGGGATTATCGTCCAAGACATCGTGCTCAGACTCAGGAATGTTGAGTCTGGAGATTTGGAGATGCAACTGATGTGGGTGAGCATTTCCAATGCCATGGATATCTAAGACACTGCATGTAGTGGGTACCTATATTTTTATACATAAGGATATTCTAGATATGTGGTAGTTAAGTTGGAGATGGTATTCCCCTATAACTAGAAGTTGGAACTCAAAAGATTGTATATAAAGATATTCATTTCACAATGTGCTAGTTAAAGGGACGACCATAGATGATGTCGGGGAAGCAAAATATAGATGAAGTGGGTAATGCTTTAGCCCCAACTTTGCAACTAGGGTTGAAATGCTTAGGTTCAACTCAGTCTCATTGATGGCACATTTATAGTTGGAGTTGGGCTTAATCTTTATATGGTAGTAGAATAACTTCATAAATGGGAGATTGAAACTTGACGAATGACAATCAACTTTTAATATATGTGTTGTCAAATACAAACATGACAAAAATGTAGTTACGTCATATGAACATCACTATTTCTAATAAAAGACTGTAGATTTTGAGTTCAGTTGTATGCCAAACAAACTCATAGTCTGTTAAGGACATGATTGATTCTACACTAGTCGGGATAAGTTCTTGTCCTTTTGTGCCACTTATCTTTTAGTGGGCATAATCGTGACCAATTCAGTCAGGATCTAGTCCTTACTATTTAGTAGAAATGGGACTAACAACCAATTGGATATGTTTGGGGTTCCATAATTCCATAATCACAACCAACTTAGTCCATCTTTGAGCATGATTGCAAATCCTACTCTAGATCCAATCCTATCTTATATGATATTTTTCTTTATATGAAATATTGAAAGAAAGACCATCCCAATTTAGGTGTTAATTACGTTTCCAAATAGTACAAAGATTAGGATAAGATTGAAAGTAGAGTATACTAATAATATAATTCCATTTTTAATATCAAAAAACTTTTAATTCATATTGAACCCCATTACCATCCAAAAAGATTCATGTTGGAGTGACACTATATGTCTCTAAATCCATCAATATGGAACTTGAAACTCATTATTGTCTTATCCAATCTTAGTATTTTATTTGGTTAAAAATGTTAAGATGATGCATCTTCTCGAAAAAGTTTATGAAAATATTACCCACTAAGATGATGCATCTTCTCAAAAAACGATTATGAGAATATTACCCAAGTTGTCTCTTTTAAGAAGCTTTGAATCCCCCCTTTTCAAAAGTTAGGCTACACACACCCAATTTCATCATTGATCCCTCACCCACTCTTCGGGAATTGTTGTTTTCTATGAAAAATAACCCACTTTCTCTATGTTAATGGGAGTGGATATGAGGTGAGAAAAAAAGAGAGTAATAAAATGGAATTATGGCTGCCTTATAAGAAGTAGAGGAGTCCCCCCCTCAATAACTGCATTATATATTTCTAGGAGAGAAATACAACCGTTAAATATGAATAAAGAAAAATTATTTTGGTCATAACTTTCAAACTTTAATGATTTTTTTCCAAAATAGAAACTATTGGACTCCTTGTAGAAAAATGATTTCCAAGAAGAAAAGTATTGGCATATTTTAGAAAAAATAATCCAAGAGATGTATACTTCTCTCTTCTCTCATACTGTATGAGTGTTCTTTGTTACAATATAGACGGGTGCACTTCTCTCGTACTATAAGAATATTTTTTTATATAGTACTAATAAAAACTTCTTCACATAGAACCATTATATCATTCTAAAGATGATACTAAATGAATATTTAGGAAATTATTTGTGTTGATCTTACTTGCTTTACTTAATAAGATGTTGATAGTAATAAGACCCCAGACCTAGCTTAGTGTTGATCTTACTTGCTTTACTTAGTAAGATGATTAAACCTTAGTCTAATCTCTTGAGGTGCCTTAATAACATGTGACATGTTTATGTTTTTAGTTTGGTCCTATTTGGTTGATGTTTGAGCTAGTTATGCTATATGTGTGTTTGTTTTGGACCATGCTGAGGGTTTATCTTGTAATTTTTCACATGTTTGTTGTACCTCTTATGTCTTGGCATCATGAGAGAGAGAATGATGCATAGGGGTGCCTTGTTAGACTTTGGTTGATGAGGTGGCATCATGTGTTGATGCTAGGGTTTGCATGATTTGCATGGATGCTTAGGTTGATGGTGGTGTCGACCATGTTTGTTGATCTTTGAAGTGTTGCGACTGAAATTTTTCTTGGTTGTGTTTTGTAGCGACACATATTCCTTGTCCTTGATCTTTTTTGTAATGCTTTGTCTTATGTTGATGTGTTGCGACCCTTTTCTTTGGGTGTCATGGGTAGCGGTCGCTACCATGATGACCTTTGGTTTTGTTTCGACCAAAAGGGTGTAGCAAACCAAGTAGTCACTACATGACCTAGGTTTTAACAATCTTTGGTGCATGCATGTCTTGAGTGCTTGCATTGTCAAGGTTTTTGAGGTACAAGTGTCCTTAGAGGTTTTAGTATCATGATACCTCATATCCGTCACCTCTCTCCTACCCTTTCATACTTATATCCTTTCTTTTTCATGAAAGTAACCTCTTTGGCTCTCTCTTCTTTCTCCCTTCTTTCTTGGAGTTTGACTTGTTCTTGGTGGTGCAAGGGAAGCAACTGAGCCTAAAGAAGGTGGCCATTTTTGTAAGGAGTGGGATCCCATAGGTGAACCACTCCCTACTAAAATTTTGAAGAATAGAACCTCCAGTCCAAACACACTTCAAGGTATGCTTGGAGTGGGTGTAAAATTTTTAAATCTTATTAATGGTATACAAAACAACAAAGTGTAGCAGCGGAATAAAAACATGACTATATTCAACTTCTCAACCAGATTACAAAAGTATATCTTAATCTCCCACATAGGGTTTACATGTATGATACAACATAGGGATCCAAGATAGAGGGAAGTCTAAACCATAGAAACTTTCTCTCCAGGCTTTAAACTTCTTAAGCTAAGTCCATAACTTTATGCCATGTCCTCCATGTCCTTCACCTAGGGTTGGAAGCATACCCCGACAAGAAGAGAAAAATAGAAGACATTAGCAAAGGCTGGTATGTGCATACTAAAAAGTAAAATTGAGAAATATAATTGGAATAAAGGACTTCAAATAAAATGAAGCTTCCCATAAAAGAGAAAAGTACCAACCAAATGGGTATCAAGAGAAAAGAATCACAATAAAGAAGATACTTGCCATTAAAACAAATAAAAGATTGTGCCAAATATACATCCACTACCATGGTGAGAACAGAAGCACATATCAAGAAAGTAGGGAACACACCCCACAATCACCATCAATAACCTGCATGCATGTGAGATAAGCATAGCCCTACAACAATATATATACACAGGCAGACAAGCCTCGCAAACTTGAAACCTGATAGAGATGACATACTGCCAAATGTAAAAATGGGCCATACCTCACAAATTTGAAACCTGTGTATGGGGCCACCTCCAACCCAAAAGAGCATACTACTCAAGAAGGAATTTACACATATTCCCATAGACAAAACCATTGCAATTACACTACTCTAGTGCTACTGAATCACATATCATGTTTAATAGAGAGGCAAGTAAAAGTATAGTTAGATTAAACAAAAGTTGTCATCATACTAATGGACAACATAAACATCCACCATACAAGTGGGAAAAAGATATCACATGTCATCATATAGAGTTCCAACATGTACAAAGAATATGAAAAGAGTCCAAAAGAATATCCATGATCACAAGATCAGTAACAAAAGATACTTCATTTGAAGCATAATTTCCAAAAGAACAAGATATTGTGTAGGCTAATGTCCATAGGACCAAGAGAAGGAAGAATATAGGTTAATTTCTCAAGCTAGAATAATAGGAGATGTAAAACATATCTCTCTTCAGAGTCTATAGAAATCCAAGATCACTTCTAGATCCATATCTAGGCTTCCAAAGCACCTATCATCATGTATGTGAAATTAGGGTTAGAATTACATTGATTTCATAAACCCTAAAAGTCACCTTTTTTGAATGTGTGAATTAGGTCATCAAAATTGTTCCATATTTTAGGTTACCTTTTACTGAGTCCAAAACATATTTTATTATATTTTATGACTTGTATATATTTAGTTATAAATTATACAAGTTAGTATCTATTTGATTAGATCCATTAAAATCTCCTATTATTAAACATTATATTTAGGCAACAAGACCAACATCATTAGATAGGAAATATTTTTTTGAATCCAATGATTATTTAGTTGTAATTTTCTGATCAGTAGATAATTCGTTATGAGTTTTCTGAAACCGACCAATCAGATCATTCCACATAAGCAATTTGCATCGAGAGAAGAAAAGAAAGAGAGGGGAAGTGAGCATGTGCTGAGTTGGCCCAATAAGGCTTAGGCAACTCAGATGGCTCCATGAATAAAGTAGCAAGTCGCTCAACACAGAAAATTAAATAAAATGGGAGAAAAGTCAAAAATACCCTTGTTGGAAAAAATAAAAGAAAAACAAAACGAGGGGCAAACCAGACCAAACACCACTAGTCATCTTCTTTGAAAGCATAAAGCACAGAAAAGAGTTGGCTTCCATGATGCCTCAATCGTGAGAAACAAAATGAAACATCAATTACCAAAACCCACAAGAGACTCCACCCTCAGATTCACAAGGCTAAAGTGGACTCAACAACCCAAAATAGAAAGTACCACAGTGAACAAACACCCACAATCATCCTTCAACCATGACTGGCAAGGTAGTAAGAACTGGAAATAATGAAACTCTCAAAGCTAGAGAAAACGGAACACACCTGAAGCTTCATGAGCCTTCTCTGAACTCGGGGCTCCATTCTCGACTTCATGGAAGATCAAGAGCACCTTGGTGAAGGGTCCTCAGGGTGTTGCAACAACTCGAGTTGGGGAGACCAACCAACCAAAATGGGAGCAAAAAGGAAATCACATATAGATTCCCGATGACGTTAGGATGGTTCAGGAGAGCAGAATTGATCGACAGTGATCTCAATCACAGGAAGGAGACGACCAAGACCAACAAAACACATTGACTCCAGGGCATCACTCAAGGGAGTTATAGTTTCAATTGAAGGAAGAGGGGAGTTCCAGAGAATTAGGGAGTTGTTTCTGGGTTTCTGCTTGAAGGTTGGGTGCATTGCAGGGAGTTCTGTGAAAAATGATGGAGAAAATAGATTTGGGGGTTTCTTATATAGGGACCCTCATGGCTCATGTTAGGGTTTGATGAAAGTATAATCTTCTCTCAAAATTGGAGCAACAAAAATTACAAAAAACCATCAAGTAAATATAGAGATATATGGGAAATAAGATTCATATTATTCTAAAACCGAAACACGATATCCTACCCAAGGTAGGAGATGATCTTCTGACCATCCGATCTTTAAACCAACGACCACGATCAAACAATGCATAAAGTGAATCCGGGAATTGTAAGACTGGAGGCTTATTGCGTGACAAATCATTAAATGTACATCCATTTTTGAATAAAGAATATATATATTTTTTATTTTATTTTATCATTCTTCAATTGAGGTTTCAAATCCTATCCAAATTAAGTAAACATTTTCAAAGAGGCCAATTATGGCATGTAGATTTAGATTATGCAATTAGATTTGCCTTTTGAGAACTTTTAATGTGTTAAATAAATCAAATACTATTTTCTCTTTCCTCATGCATTAATGACTTTACTATTCTCCAATTTATGAAACTTCACCTACAAGTCACATTTAATGTGTTGGATATGAATTTTCCATCAATTTTACATGTTGGAGTTGTTTGCACATTTATTTAATATTTTGAAGGTTCTACACATTTCCTCTCTCATGATTTCACCTTTTAAGAAAACTTTCTCCAAATTGAATGAAAATTCACAGTAAGGCTATATTTATCATGTAGATTACAAATCTAAGATTTTTTTCCACTTTTGGAGTTATTTATTATTTTATTTGATATTTTGGGGAAAACTTAGATCTTCTATTTGAAAATTGAATTAAATTAATTACTATAATGTGAATAATGTGCAACTTGACTCCCATGGCAATTGGGACCCAAGGAACAAGACTTTTAACTTAGATTCTACTTTTGATATTTCTTTAAATGTGATACGTCATATGGCCCACAAAGTGGCCCGTTTTCCTAAACTATTCATCCAATAAAGTCCTATAACTTATTATTACCATCCAAATAAGTCATATGTGATTATTAAGCATGAATTATCATTGTGACACCCCACCATCACAAAGACAATAAGATGACATGCAAAAACATGTAGAACTAGCATATTACCGAAAACACGGGTTAATTAAAACCAATTGCGGAAAGCATACATGAGAGAACTTTTGCATCCAGATCCTGTAGAGAAACATGTTATATAAATATTCAAAAGCCTTGTTATAGGTCCACAACTTATCAGAACCAGCTGTACCATTAGCACCAGAGTTCAACACATGTTTATACATACATAACGGCCACGCACGGCCAGTAGCAGGATATACAAGATTACAACAGCTAGACATCATGAAACATCGTCAAACACCCACTAGGACCTGAGAGTACATGGATGACTCTAGGATGCTACTACAAAACCACCAAAACATCAACATGTCCATCTCTTGCCTTCTACAACTCTTCTGACTGCTTGGCCGCAACCTCACGACCACCACCACGTGTAGAGTGATCACCTAAAAAGGTTATAAACCAGTGGGGTGATACACACAATCCCAGCGAGAAACATAACTCCCTTCTGAACTATAGAACCTCAAAAGGTTAAAGCAAATAACAATAGATAACTGATAAAACATATAACAAGAGCAGCATACTGAGCAAGGCTATTATTACCATCAATCTTACCAAGATATCCGGGAGGCATATAACCAAGTATTTATTTGTAGAACATGATTGACAAGATAAGCTTTATAAGAACTTATCAAAAGATATAAGGATCGTACACACAACTGCATAGTACAACTAGATCAGCTATAAAAGCAAGGCCTCAATCAATGTTCCAGATTTTATTCTAAGTCAGATATACTATTCGGCTGGATTACGTTTTATTATGCCATGAGGAAGTGAGCCTTCCCTGCTCAAATCCAACCATTGGCTGTGAAGCCCAGTCCAGTGCCATACAAGGTCTAAGGAGATCCAGACTCCATGACCTCACCTTCTTGTGGTCAGTACATGAATCATCAAGCAAGATCGTAGTCTTATGCTTATAGGGCCTCAACCTCAGGGTCAACTCCGCAAGCTACCCATATATACATCAGAGCCATGAATGCATCATGCTCATCATCACATATCTTGATCCATGGGTCTATTCACCATGCTCCATATATCCTGAGTCTGCAACCACAGCTACACTCAAATCCTCCAATTTTAGGCTAGGGGAAAACCTTGCATATTCAACAATATGCGCTCCAGGTAATCCTATAGGATAAACCTGTTTCAACATCACCAAATACTGACGATGATGGATCAATGGCCAGGGCAAACTACATGATATGTTCATCTATAATTAATTAGCATATTTTAAGCCAATTGCTGAGGCAACCAAAGTATAAACATAGCCTTATAGAATTACATCATTATTGCCATCATCATACTATCCTGGTACCTCAATCCCTCATTATATCAACCACTGCCTCTGAAGGCATCATAATCATGCATCAGCATTCTGGGAACGCATCCCTTATCTCATCATCAGAGGATAACACCTCAACCAGGCACTCAGCCTTATATCAGATCCTCAGACCTATCAACTTGTTGTCTCATCACCATAGGGTGCTATCCAAGCACATACATCTCATAGCTCTTACTCGGCTATGAATCCACATGAAATACATGCATGGTTAGTTTACACATCCATAGAGATAACTGAAGCCATCATGGATTAATAGAATTATCATGCTAACAAGTATAAAGCAACATCCATGAGTATTTTACACATAAGCTGTAGAAATCATCGTTTTATTATCAATCATAAGCATATATCATGCCCCATACTTGTGATCATATGCACATGTCACATTATCATGTGTAGCTATCATATCCTTCCAAACTTCCTGGTTCACAACCTATCATTTTATCTCATTATAATGTTTGCATGATTCAAGGTGATTACACCATATCACTTGTTTTATCATCATTAACAGAGAACTATCAACTATATACATGTCGGGTTATCAGAACCCTCACCAAAGCTCCTGCAACCCTCACTATAGGTATGGCGACCAACGCCAACCCTCACCAAAGGGTGTATCGGCTAGGGTTCCAACCCCTAGAGCACTTGCACCATCATATCGACCAACCACGCTTCAACCTATCGTGCAACCAGCTCACAAGGTGTTGGGCAACCAGATCTAAGGATGAATTATGCATCATCAGCAGGGGCGACTAAGGGCCTATCCTGCACAAGAACTAGGGTTAGGGTTAGAGTTCTATTGGCCCACTCTCTCAACAAGAAACATGTCGATCAAGACCATGGCACCCAAGATGCCCTATCATTCAACCATCAACCCATATCATCGAAAGGACCCTTATGACGGCCAAGGTACTCTATCGTCCAAGGCATCCTTTCATCTGAGAGAATGGTAACCACTAAGGCACCATATCGACCAACTCACTTAGGGTATGACAGGCAAACACAAACCCCATGCTCAACACAAGGTTACCCATCTTACTCATATTGCCCAAGGAAGGGGCTAGGGAGTCGCCCACCTAACTAGCAACCCCACAAGAAGATGTATTGTCCAACTAGGTAAAACATCTCATATCTGCCAAGGACTATCACAAGGTGTGTCATACAGAGCACACATCAAGGTGTATCGTCCAAGCTCCCACCCCACAAAGGGTATCGACCAAACTCAACTTGGCATATCGGTCAAAGGTACAACCCAAGACAAAGCTATCAGACAACACTACTCTAAGGTCATATCGTGCAAGGCACAACCCAACATGGTCATCTTCAACCTCAATCACAAGGGCACCAAACCCTAAATGATCAAGAAGATCATCTCACCTCTCAAAAACTAGGAGAGAGGGGTTTTGCACAACCTCAATCACAAATCGGGCAACTACAAGGACCAACCTCAACATAGGTCATCACATATCCAAGAGATCACATCTCAAATCCATGGTGAGAGGAGGGTGTTTCCCAAGCAAAAATAATGTAGACTCACCTCTCAACTAAAATGAGAGAGGGGTATTTCCTACATCACTAGAGCTCAAACTCACTTTTCTAGACCAAGGAGAGAAAGGGGTGTTGCCACCAAAGAAAACCCTAAACTTTGGTTTAGTCAACTAGATCCAAAGGTATGTAAACCAGCAACAACATCATGATCACTATATCCATAAGATCAACAACATGTACTAGAGCAAGAAACATAACATGCAATGGCCGATCATCCACATATATGAATCATGCAACATAGAGAAGGTAGTATAGCTAGGGTTAGAAGTTATGTAACCCGCCTTAAGAAAACTCTTCAAGCTCCAAAGCTCCAAGCTTTCAGCTCCTAGCTCCAAGCACACCACTTTCGGCCACCTCAAGAAAAGGAACAAGAACCATAACCACCATGGCCGAAGAGTAGGCAAGATGGAGAAGAAGATGCTAAGGAGGGAGGGAAGATGCTTAACAAAGAAGAAGACCCACCTAGGGTTCGGCCACCAAGCTAGAGGAAGAAGAAGAGGTCTCCACCAAGGGGAAAGGATCGTCCACCAAGCTCTCCAAGGAAGGTGTGTCGTGCACATAAGGAGGGAAGAGCAACAAAAGAGCTAAAGGGTTCCCAAGGAAGAGAAAGGCAAGGCATATATAGATGAGGGTCAAGGTTAAACCAAGGTAAGGTGTCACCTTACCAAGGGACACTTGTACACACATTTTACCACCTTGAAAACCTCATGCACATGCCATGCCACCACTCAACCAAGGTTCGGCCACATGTCCAAGCTAGGGTGACACAACCAAGGCAAGGAGGTCAAACAAGTTCAAAGGCCGACACACTACTCCTCTAGGCCGATATAAGGCATGGCCGACTCACACCAAGGCTGACACAAGCTACCTTTCCTGATACAGGGCTCAACAAAACAAGGTAAGGCCCAAACAAAGGAAAACAAGGCCCAAAAGAGCTCAACCAAACCCTGGGCAACACAAGGCACAAACCCAAGCCTTCCTCTCAACCCTAGAGGAAGAAAAGAGAGAGAAAGACCTCTCTCAAGGTGACAAACTTTCTCCTCAACCCTATCTTAGGTTATTTTGCAAGTAGCACCTCCAACTCTCAACAAAGCACAAGCAAACCCTAATCATCACTAAAGGTGATTAGCAAGAAACTAAGCACAAGGTTTAGGCAAAACAAACAGGGTAATCCCAAAATGAAGGTCAGGGTCCTTACAAGCCATAAACCTCAACAAAGGGATTTCGTCCCCAAAATCCGAAGAGAAAAGCGAGGGATACTTCCGCCTCATCTCTTCCTCAAGCTCCCACGTGGCTTCCTCAACACCACGATTATGCCAAAGAACCTTCACAAGAACCAAATCCTTCCTCTACAACTTCTTTACCCTCCTGTCAAGGATCGTCACAGGACCTTCTTCATAGGTTACATCTTCATCAAGCTCAACCTCAACTGGTTGTATCACTGATCCTGTGTCTGGATGACTTTTCTTCAATATGCTGACATGGAGCACTGGATGTAACATGTACAATTCTGGCGGCAGCTCTAACTTGTAAGCTACCCTGCCAACACATGCTATTACAGGGTATGGCCCCATATACCTGGGTGCCAGTTTGCCTTTCCGTCCAAACCCTAGCACGCCTTTCCAAGGTGAGACCTTGAGATACACTTTGTCTCCCAATTGGAACTCTAAAGTTCGTCGGTGATTGTCTTCATAAGACTTCTGTCTATCTTGTACCGCTTTTGACTGTTGATGTATCACCTTGATCTTTTCTATTGTCTGCTGTATAGACTTAGGACCCAAAAGCTGATACTCACTAGACTCATACCAGCAGAAAGGAAATCTGCACTTCCTTCCATATAGAGCCTCATAAGGAGCCATGTCAATGCTCCGCTGGTAACTATTATTGTAAGCGAACTCTATCAGACTGAGATGCACATCCCAACAGCCTAGGAACTGCAAGACACAAGCTCAGAGAAGATCCTCCAAGGTCTGAATAGTCCTTTCAGACTGTCCATTCGTCTATGGGTGGAAGGCAGTGCTAAACCTCAACTCCGTTCCCAACGCTTTGTGCAACTATTCCCAGAAATGACTCATGAACTGAGGGCCTCTTTCGGAAACTATCATTTCTGGTACACCGTGTAAACACACTATCTCATCTACATACACCTGAGCAAGCTTCTCTTCTGTATATGTTGTCATTACAGGTATGAAATGAGCAGATTTTTTCAGCTTGTTCACTATTACCCAAATGGAATCATGATTCCTAACTGTCTTAGGTAGACCAACTACAAAATCCATGGTTATGTGATCCCATTTCCATTAGGGTATCAACATGGGTTGCAATGTACCTGTCGGCTTCTGATGCTCAACTTTAACTTGTTGACATACTGCACACTTAGCCACAAACTCGACTACATCCTTCTTCAAGCCAGACCACCAATACAGGTCCTTCAGATTATGATATATCTTGGTGACTCCTGGATGCATAGCATACATTGATGTATGTGCTTCCTTGAGCACTAATTTTCTTAGATTATCAACATCGGGGACCACCATCCTACCATGATAGCAAACTAGTCCATCCTCGGACTTATGGAACACATCACGCTTTTCGCTACCAAGCTCTGACCTGATCAACTGCACTGTATCATCTGCTGGCTGTGCGACTTTGATATGTTGTCTCAGCGTAGGCTTCACTTGTATCTGTGCCAATAATCCTGCCAACAAGGAAACTTCCATCTGTACATTCATCTGCCGCACGGAGACAAACATATCCCATCTATGGCATACCAAAGAACTCAACTATGCCTTCTTCATAGGAAGAGAAGAAGACTTTCTACTAAGCGCATCAACTACCACATTTTCCTTACCAAGATGATACTCAATGGTGCAATCGTAATCATTGATTAGCTCCATCGAACGACATTGTCACATGTTCAGATCACTCTGCGAAAAGATGTACTTCAAGTTCTTATGATCTGTAAAGATTTCACACACTTCCCCCTAAAGATAGTGTCTCTAAATCTTTAATGCATGGACTACCGCTGCCAACTCCAAATCATGTGTCGGATAGTTCTCCTCATGTTTCTTAAGATGTCGCAAAGTAAAAGAAACCACATGATCCTCCTGCATCAACACACAACCTAAGCCTTTCTTGGAAGCATCGCAGAAAACAACATAGCCTTTCCCAGGCTCTGGCAGTACTAGAACTTGAGCACTAGTCAGCTTCTCCTTCAAACTTTGGAAAGTCTGTGGATAACGATCATCCCAGACAAAAGGTACATTCTTCCTGGTCAACTTTGTCATCGGAAACGTGATTGCATTGAAGTCCTTAATAAACCTCTAGTAATATCCTTCCAAACCCAGAAAACTGTGAACTTCTATCGGCATCTTTGGTTTCTCCCAATCTGCAACTGACTCCACCTTCTTAGGGTCCAATCTGACTCCTTCTATAGATATCACGTGACCCAAGAAAGTTACTTCCTTCAGCTAGAACTCGTATTTACTGAACTTGGCATATAACTGGTGTTGAGGAAGAAGAGTCAACGCTTGTCGAAGATGTTGTTCATGCTCTTTCCTATCCTGGCTATACATCAAAATGTCATCTATGAAGACTACAAAAAACTGATCTAGAAATGGACGGAACACCCTATTAATCATATCCATGAAAGAAACAGGTGCATTGGTTAGCCTAAACAACATAACCACAAACTCAAAGTGACCATACCTCATCCTAAATGTTGACTTTGGTATGTCATCCGCCTTAATCCTCAACTGATGATATCCATACCGTAGGTCGATCTTTGAGAACACTGTAGCACCATGCAACTGATCGAACAAATTGTCTATCCTCAACAACAGATATTTATTCTTAATTGTGACTTTGTTCAACTGCTGGTAATCTATACATAGCCACATCGATCTGTCATTCTTCTTAACAAACAACACTGGAGCACCCCAAGGAAACGTGCTTGGTCGGATGAAACCTTTCTCTAACAACTCATGTAACTGCCTCTTCAACTCTGTCATCTCTGTTGGAGCCATCCTATACGGTGTCTGTGCAACTGGCTGCGTTCATGGTACCAGGTTGATCTCAAAATCAATCTCTCAAGGTGGGGGAACACCGGGGAACTCATCAGGAAACACATCCACAAACTCTCGGACAACCGTTACCTCCTCAAGACTAGGACCCTTCACCTTGGAATCCACAACATGAGCTATGAATGCCTTACAACCTTGCCGCAACAAATTTTCTGCCACCAACGCTGACACTAGACATATCAGAGGAATCTTCCTATCTCCTTGGAAGATCCACTTCTCTCCACCGTCATCAAACACTGCCTACTTGGAGCCACAGTCCAACACGACCTTATACTTCTCTAAGGTATCCATCCCAAGGATCACCTCAAATCCATGCATATCAAGTGGTATAAGATCCACTTGTATACCATGTCCTGAGAAAGACATAACACAAGACCGACACTCCTATCGAAGCATTGAGGAACCATCGAGAGGGGTTTCTAACAACATGCTATCTTTCTTACAACTAACAGGTAAAGGACAACTATCAAGCAGACTATGTGCAATAAAAGAGTGCGTAGCACCCGGGTGAACCAGAACAAATATAAAGCAAGAAGAAGACAAATCAGAATTAAATAACTCCATCTGACCTATCACCACTCGCGGGTTGACTATCGCCTTCGGCTAACTCATAGTATAGAATCAAGCCATTGCTTGTTGTCCACGTCCTCTGCTTCCTTGAGTAGACGATCCTACTTGAAATGCTTGACCGCGTCCTTGCCCTCTACTACCACTGGACTGCTATCTATCTGACCCTTGTTGACCCTGTCTCAGCTGTTGTATTACTTCAACATCTTTTCTTGGGTAATTTGACCTCAAGTGCCCAGTCTGTCCACAGTGATAACATGACCTGCCTTCTGTCTATGGCCTAGATGGCCCTATCACTGCCACAAAAGTGGTACTATGCACGTTTGACGGCAAAGAAACATAACCTCTTCCCTTACTCAGAGACCATTGTGATGGTACATGAGAACTCTGCATCGTGGAAGGTGTTGAAACCCTTGGCTTCTTGAAGCCACCAGATCTTGGTTCCTGGGACTGAGCAGGCCTTTTTCTGGTCATGGACTCCCTTTTCTCCCTGACAGATCATTCAATCCCGCGGACGGAGTCCACGAATGTGGCAAACTGCTCCTGATTTTCCAAAGCAGCAGTAGGTGTCGACTGCTCAACACTCAAACCTTTCTCAAACCTCTTGATCCGCTCATCATCTGTTGCCGCCATGTGAGGACTAAACCTCAACAAGTCCATTAACTTGGCTTCATACTCAGTGATGCTCATCAATCCTTGGCGTAGACGCTCGAACTGGTTGATCTTCTCATCCAGATACGTCTTCGGAAAGTATCTACTAATGAACTCTCGTAGGAAAACCTCCCAACTGATCTCCTCACCGGGTCGCTTCTCCTCTTCGATGGCCCACCAATGGCCGGCACTACCCTTCATAATGTAGACATCATGACTGATTTTGTCCGCTTGGGGGATGTCGAGGATCTAGAAGGCCTTCTCAAGACCTGTCATCCACAGATCTGCATTCGCTGGATCAGCCGTTCCTACATAATCTGAAGCTCTGACTCGGCGAAGCCACTCAAAGGTCTTCCCAACACCCAATGTTTCACCATGGGTAGCCTGTGCTCTTGGCGGAGGCACTGGCATCCTTTCCACCATGTGATTCATCATAGCCATCAACTACCCCATAAGCTATTGGTAGGTAGGATTTTTGAGAATGGTTGGGTCAAGTTGGGGGACCTCATGCACCTGATCTTCATGTGCCTGCCCTCTTGCTCCATCAACTGATGCAGCATCGCTGCTCTCGGCAGCATGTTCTTCATAGTTTCCAGACATCTTTAAGCTTTATCTTCCACTGAGGGCAGAAGGTTATTGTAAGAAAATCTGGAAAAACTCACAAGAATAGACGCAAACCTACTCTTAGATCCCTATAGACTCAGTGAACCTATAGCTCTGATAATAAACCAACTGTGACACCTTGCCATCACACAGACAACGAGATGACACGCAAAAATGTGTAGAATCAGCATATTACCGAAAACACATATTAATTAAAACTAATTGTGGAAAGCATACATGAGAGAACTTTTGCATCCAGATCCTGTAGAGAAACATGTTATATAAACATTCACAAGACTTGTTATAGGTCCACAGCTTATCGGAACCAGTTGTATCGTTCACACCAGAGTTCAACACCTATTTATACATACATAACGGCCACGTACGACCAATAATAGGATATACAAGATCACAACAGCTAGACATCGTGAAAAATCATCAAACACCCCCTAGGACCTAAGAGTACAGGGATGACTCTAGGACGCTACTACAAAACCACCAAAATAGCAGCATGTCCATCTCTTACCTTCTACTGCTCTTCTTGCTGATCGGCCGCAACCTCACGACCACCACCACGTCTAGAGCGATCACCTAAAAAGGGTATAAACCAGTGGGGTGAGACACACAATCCCAGCAAGAAACATAACTCCCCGCTGAACTATAGAACCTCAAAAGGTTAAAGCAGATAACAACAGATAACTGATAATGCGTATAATAAGAGCAGCATACTAAGCAAGGCTATTATTACCATCAATCTTACCCAGATATCCGGGAGGCATATAACCAAGTATTTTTTTATGGAACATGATTGACAAGATAAGCTTTATAAGAACTTATCACAAGATATAAGGATCGTACACACAACTGCATAGTACAACTCGACCATCTATATAAGCAAGGCTTCAATCAATGTTCTATATTTTTCTCTAAGAAAGATATACTATTCGGTTGGATTACATTTTATTAAGCCCTGAGGAAGTGAGCCTTCCCTGCTCAAATCCAACCATTGGCTGCGAAGCCCAATCCGGTGCCATACAAGGTCTAATGAGATCCAGACTCCATGACCTCACCTTCTTGTGGTCAGTACACAAATCATCAAGCAAGATCGTAGTCTTATGCTTATAGGGCCTCAACCTCTGGGTCAGCTCCGCGAGCTACCCATATATACATCAGAGCCATGAAAGCATCATGCTCATCATCACATATCATGAGCCATGGGTCTGTTCACCATGCTCCATATATCCTGAGTCTGCAACCACAACTGCATTCAAATCCTCCTATTTTAGGCTAGGGGAAAACCTCACATATTCAACAATATGCACTCCAGGTAATCCCACATGATAAACCTGTTTCACCATCACCAAATACTGACGATGATGGATCTATGGCCAGGGCAAACTACATGATATGTTCATCTATAATTAATTAGCATATTTTAAGCCAATTGCTGAGGCAACCAAAGTATAAGCATAACCTTATAGAATTACATCATTATTGCCATCATCATACTGTCATGGGACCTCAATCCCTCATTATATCAACCATTGCCTCTCAAGGCATCATAATCATGCATCAACATTCTGGGAACGCATCCCTTATCTCATCATCAGAGGATAACACCTCAACCAGGCACTCAGCCTTATACCAGGTCCTCACACCTATAAACTTATTGTCTCATCACCATAATGTGCTATTCAAGCACATACATCTCATAGCTCTTACCCGACTATGAATCTAGATGAAATACATGCATGGTTAGTATACACATCCATAGAGATAACTGAAGCCATCATGGATTAACAGAATTATCATGATATCAAGTATAAAGCAACATCCATGAGTATTTTAAACATAAGTTGTAGAAATCATCATTTTATTATCAATCATAAGCATATATCATGCCCCATACTTATGATCATATGCACGTGTCACATTATCATGTATAGCAACATCATATCCTTCCAAACTTCCTGGTTCACAACCTATCATTTTATCTCATTATCATATTTGCATGATTCTAGGTGATTACACCATATCACTTGTTTTATCATCATTAACAGAGAACTATCAACTATATACATTCCGGGTGATCAGAACCTTCACCAAAGCTCCTGCAACCCTCACTATAGGTATGACGAGCAGCGCCAACCCTCACCAAAGGGTGTATCGGCTAGGGTTCCAACCCCTAGAGCACTTGCGCCATCATATCGACCAACCACACTTCAACCTATCGTGCAACCAGCTCACAAGGTGTCAGGCAACCAGATCTAAGGATGAATCATGCATCATCAGCAGGGGTTGTCGACCAAGGGCCTATCATGCACAAGATCTAGGGTTAGGGTTAGAGTTCTATCGACCCACTCTCTCAATAAGAAACATGTCGACCAAGACCATGGCACCCAAGACGCCCTATCATTCAACCATCAACCCATATCATCCAAAGGACCCTTATGGCGGCCAAGGTAATCTATCATCCAAGGCATCCTATCGTCCGAGAGCATGGTAACCACTAAGGCACCATATCAGCCAACTCACTTAGAGTATGATGGGAAAACACAAACCCCATGCTCGACATAAGGTTACCCATCTTACTCATATCGCCTAAGGAAGGGGCCAGGGTGTCGCCCACCTAACTAGAAACCCCACAAGAAGACCTATCATCCAACTAGGTAAAACATCTCTTATCGGCCAAGGAATATCACAAGGTGTGTCGTACAGAGCACACATCAAGGTGTATCGTCCAAGCTCCCACTCCACAAAGGGTATCAGCCAAACTCAACTAGGCATATCGGTCAAAGGTACAACCCAAGACAAGGCTATCAGACAACACTACTCTAAGGTCATATCGTGCAAGGCACAACCCAACATGGTCATCTTCAACCTCAAGCACAATGGCACCAAACCCGAAATGATCAAGAAGATTGGATTACCTCTCAACAACCAAGAGAGTGGGGTTTTGCACAACCTCAATCACAAATCGGGCAACTACAAGGACCAACCGCAACATAGGTCATCACATATCCAAGAGCTCACCTCTCAAATCCATGGTGAGAGGAGGGTGTTGCCCAAGCAACTAGAATGTAGACTCACCTCTCAACTAAAATGAGAGAGGGGTATTTCCTACATCACTAGACCTCAAATCCACTTCTCTAGACTAAGGAGAGAAAGGGGTTTTGCCACCAAAGAAAACCCTAAACTATGGTTCAGTCAACTCGATCCAAAGGTATGTAAACCATCAACAACATCATGATCACTATATCCATAAGATCAACAACATGTACTAGATCAAGAAACATAACATGCAATGGCCGATCATCCACATATATGAATCATGCAACATAGAGACGGTAGTATAGGTAGGGTTAGAAGTTATGTAATCCGCCTTAAGCAAACTCTTCAAGCTCTAAAGCTCCAAGCTTGTAGCTCCTAGATCTAAGCACACCACTTTCGGCCACCTCAAGAAAAGGAACAAGAACCATAACCACCATGGCCGAAGAGTAGGCAAGATGGAGAAGAAGATGCTAAGGAGGGAGGGAAGATGCTTACCAAAGAACATGACCCACCTAGGGTTCAGCTACCAAGCTAGAGGAAGAAGAAGAGGTCTCCACCAAGGGGAAAGGATCGTCCACCAAGCTCTCCAAGGAAGGTGTGTCGTACAGACAAGGAGGGAAGAGCAACAAAAGAGCTAAAGGGTTCCCAAGGAAGAGAAAGGCAAGGCATATCTATATGAGGGTCAAGGTTAAACAAAGGCAAGGTGTCACCTTACCAAGGGACACTTGTCCACACATTTTACCACCTTGCAAACCTCATGCACATGCCATGCCACCAATCAACCAAGGTTCGGCCACATGTCCAAGCTAGGGTGACACAACCAAGGCAAGGAGGTCAAACAAGGTCAAAGGCCGACACACTACTCCTGTAGGCCGATACAAGGCATGTCCGACACACACCAAGGCTGACACAAGCTACCTTGCCCGATACATGGCTCAAGCAAACAAGGCAAGGCCGAAACAAGGGAAAACAAGGCCCAAAAGAGCTCAACCAAGCCCAGGGCAACACAAGGCGCGAACCCAAGCATTCCTCTCAACCCTAGAGGAAGCAAAGAGAGAGAAAGACATCTCTCAAGGTGACAAACTTGCTCTTCAACTCTATCTTAGGTTATCTTGCAAGTAGCACCTCCAACTCTCAACAAAGCACAAGAAAACCCTAATCATCACTAAAGGTGATTAGCAAGCAACTAAGCACAAGTTTTAGGCAAAACAAATAGGGTAAGCCCAAAATGAAGGCCAGGGTCCTTACAATCATGTATTCCATTATATACTTTAGGTGATACATTTTATGTTCCATTATTGGCATAAGTCTAATGTATATGCATAAAGTTACACTAGGGTCGTTCTAAACATCTTTTTTATTGTAACTGTCAACCTTGTTTGGCTAAGTCCAAAAGGTCAAACTTCTAGGGTAGGGTCCAAGATCTGGTATGCTACAGTTTTTACCTAGCATGTGGTGATTCGGAGTTGGAACATCTTCCTTTGTTGATCCTTTTGTGATCCATATGATTGGTAAGTGGTTTATCCTTCTTGTGTTCATTTTTCTTGAATCCTAACCCTCTCTTTCTTCTTTTGTTAGAGATTGTTGTTCTCCATGGTGACTATCTTGAGGAACTTCTCTCCAACAGAGGTCAAAACCATGGTTCTTCTATGGTATTACCTAAGTGAGATGAAGATATCCACTTTCCACTTTCTTTTTCAGCCTAGGGTTTGTACTCTCTCTCCTTTGAGCTTTCTTTGGCATTGGTTTGTTGTTCTTCTCTTGATGTGATCTTACTTGGTAATGGAGTTGATCCAAGCTTTGTGGTTCCTTCTCACTCTTGGAGCTTCATGGCTTGGGTTTTGATCTACAACTCAACGCAGGTTACATAATTTTCCCCTTTTCTATTGTTACACATAATCTTGCATGCATGTTATCTTATCCTTTAAATGTGAATTTAAGATTCTTGGTGTTGATACCTTGACATAGGGTTTAAGATTATGTGGTGATCTTTGCATAGATTGACTCTTTCCCTTAACTGTAATTCTTGTACTCGAAATCTTAGTGATGGTTGAGATGTTGGTTTTGTATGCACATGTTGATCGTTTGGTTTCTTCTCAGGATCATGATTCTATTTTCCTTCTTTATGATGGAGGTTTTGGATACCTTGGTGATGGAACATTGTTTTCCACCTTCCTTGAGACATGGTTTAGTTTTCTTCTATGTTGATGATCGGATTTTAGGGTTTTGATATTCTTCTTCATGAGATTTACAACTTCGACGCTTCAGATTCTTGATGTTACACCACCTACTTTAGAGTATGTGGTCATTATGATTTTTGCTCCATGGTGGTTGATAAGTAGGTTGACCTTAATGGTTGTAATGATATTCTAACCTATGATCTCTAGGGTGGTTTTTTCACAATAAACCTTGACCCTAATATGTGGTTGCTATGCTTGATATGATTCTCTTGTTTTGGTTGAGATGATCATGGTTTGATGGATTCTTGCTAGGTTATGGTGGTTTGGTTGAAACAAACCCTAGACCTAGTCTCTCTTGCAGGTGCTATACCTAGCTTAACTTGGTTGGTAGCTACATTGGTCTAACCCGAATGGTATTTATGGCAACTTAAGCCTAGTGGTCGCAAGGGAAGTCTAGCCCTAACAAATCATGATGGTTTCATCTAGTGATGGTCTCTACTCTCCCTTGACCCTGGTTTTGGTCGCTACATGGTGATGGTCGCTACACATGGTAATGTGTTGTGGTGTCTAGAGGTGTTCACCCCATACATAGTTGCTACATGTTATTGTTTTCATGTGTGGTTGTTTATCATGATGATGTTGGTCTATGAGTTCCAAGAATGTGGGAGGTGGTAATCAATAGATAATTATGCTAGGTACTATTACGGAATATCTAATTGTCTAACTATGAGAAACCATAACCCTTAATCCTTGAGTACATGATGTAATTCTTATCTTTATTAAGTGACTAGCATGTAATGAAGTATTCCTATCTCTACTTGTTGTAACATAATTTGCATGTTGAATGAGCATCATGACCAATGATTAATGTGGTGTCATGTGTTTGACACATATGTGGTGGTTATGAGTCTTGCTGAGGCATGGTAATATAAATATAATACTCTCTTATAGAAACTATGAGAATGGTCTAATGAAGTGATTGTTTAGTCCCTATTTTGAGGTGACATCCTCTAGTGATGTGATGATGAATTTTTTATCCTATGGTGATGTCATAATGGTGATTGCCTTGTGTATGGTAATGAGACACATCATGTAATGTTGTGATTAGATTTATGCTTGATACATTTTATATATTTCGATGTTGCAATCCACCCTTATCTTTATAGAATCAACTTAGGATGTTACGTTGTAACCTTATTAATGCACTATAAAAGATACTCAATTGTCATAACTAATCAAGTGAAACCATAATCATGTAGTTTCCCTATGCCATACATCCATTCCAGTGTCAGAACTTGTTGGATGGTAAACCGAGTGTTCCCACAAGAAACTCAAAGTGCATATTATTGAGTATGTAGGATGCTTGGAGAATATCCTTGTCATCCAGATCCCACATGTTTGAGAATGACTGAGGTCATGTCTCTGTGATTATATTATCTAATTTGATTTTTTAGGAAAACTGCGGTTGTACCTTGGTGACAGGGTTCCATACCCTGGTGTCTAGCATCAAGAGATGTACCAAGGAGGGCTAGGTGTTTTTGGCTTGACTATATGTTGTTTTTGGTAGTTGATTGTTATGTCTCTACGATATCTCTCGCACTGACCGAAAGTTGGAGGTGAAATTGTGGATTTCAGCTCTTCCATAGATCTCGTATGGCACTAATTTTGAGTTAGCAGTTGTGAGTGGGATTTGAGTGGTGTGACTCAGATCCTCAGGGAATAATAATATATGTAACATGACCGTGTCGTATTTCTTCTTAGGGCTAAATACAACTCACCTTGGTTGATGCCTTGCTTTGTGTATTGTATTGTTTAGTTAGTAATGGTTATACATGTTCATCGTATTCCTTCTAAAAGTATATGATGTTCGACTGATCAGTTGTAGATTCTTAACTTTCTTAATATATGTTATCAGTTTTTAGTTATTCATTTAGTTAAATATGCTCTTAGTGCTAAAACTATTATATATCTATCTGTGTTTACAATAGTTGTTGGCGGAGAGTTATATATCTTGATGGGATGTTGGTCTCACCCCGTGGGTTTCCACACATTTTAGGTGGTCATGCATGATGAGGTAGAGATTGTGAAGTTGAGGAAAAGCAACAAGGAGATCAGTAGTCATTGACGTTGGTAAGGTATGCCCATAGAGCCAATGATGAGATTATTGACATGGCATATACCTTAAAGGATTTTATAATACTTATAAAGGAAAGCTTCCAATTTCATTCTATTTCATTCAGTTATGAAATAATAATGAAACATTATAAATGTCTAGAGAATTATGTTACTCAATGACGAATGCATTCAAGTTACTATGCTTATAAATGAGATCATATGAATGTTAAGAGTACATATACATATTCTTATTATATCCCTGATCAGTTGTTATTGTAGAAGGTTTATAGATAACAATAAACATATAAGATCAGAGTGTGAGTTGGTTGATGACTAAATCCCATTAGTCATGATATGGTTATATAAAACTAAGCACATAGGTACATGTTAGAGAATAGTGTATTGAACAGACCCACCTTGAGAGTAACACATGGTTGTGGTGGACATAATTGTCTCTCATAGTGAAGGTGGTGATTGTGATTCTTAGACATGAAATCACTGTACTTATCACATGTGATTGGGTACGCTTTGACATCATCAAACACAATCTTGAAACATGTGTTGTTATAACGATAATGATTGGGTGACTTTGACACATGAGGATAGATTGTGAGTGATAGATATAGGATTTGCCCTGCTTATTGAAGTATGATATCCTAGACACTTGATAAGCAAGATTGAGAAATGCATGCGCATACACATGCGAATCAAGATATAATATTGAGCGCACATTATCTCAGACAGTCTACTATTGGTTCAAGGAATATGGATTGAACATTAAGAGGATGACCTTCCATGCCTCAAGTTCATCCTAGATATCAGAGACAAAGGAATCATACAATCACTACAACACCTTACATAGATTGTAGGTTGAAATTATTCTCCAACTTTCCATTCACTTGGGTAGCAATGATGTGCGAATAGGCACCATTCTCTGCTTGTGATGTCATAATCCACTTATGGACATTCACTACCAACGTGACATGAGACCTATAGGGTCATACACATAGGAACTCATCTAGAAGATAAGTTTGATCTTGAGTGAGAATTGGATTCATTACTAAAGTGTTTAGTTATTCAATTCATGCAACAGATCGACTAATTGGCTGACAGGAGTGTCAAACAACCATCTCACTTAGTGAGATGGCCATTTGGGTAGCAGATCGGCATCTCAAGTGTTGACATGGTTGTTAGGGTTGTCAGGCTGATTAGAGTTCAAATTGGCTAAGTTTTATTCTTGAACCGACCGATTTCACATGATTGAACCGATCGACTAGCTCAGACTCACCAGCATGAGTGAGACGAGCATCTCCCTTTGACGAGACAACTCAGTTGGGTTGAATGAAGGTCAGGATGTTTCCTGAATAGTTTCGATTGCACAAACTTTGAGTGTAAGTAAAATTAATATGTGATATTAATTGGAATCGAAATTGCCAAATTTGTATCCAATTGGGAAACTGAGAAATGGTTGTTTGACAGTATGATACAACCGTCTCACACAATAGTAGACCATCTGGGTGTGCCAGATGACCATTTTGCATCTCACAATTTTCAAAAGTTAAAATTCTTCTGGTCCTTTCCACTCCCATGCAATCCCGTACAATCTGGGAATCCTAACCCTAACCTCCCCTATAAAAGAAGAGGTAATGGGGGCTTCTCAAGACACAACATAGACAACTGAGAACCAATTCCTCTAAAAGTTGTTGTCCTCTCTGGTTGTGGTAACCAAGAGATCCCAAGTAAGTCTTACCCGATAGGGAGGGATAGCTACATTAGAGAAATAAATGGTGATTATTGTTGGTGGGAGAGCAGGTTGGTGACTAGAACATCAACAGGAGGGACAACTCCTTTCGATCCATTCTTGGTGAATGATAGTAGTTCTAGTTGGTATGTGTGGACTACTCTAGAGGTAGGAGTACTTTGATTGTTTCTTGGAGAGAAAAGTCAACCTGTAGTCTGTGGCAAGACCACCGGTGTTGCTGCAGAGGTTGCATAGACAATTGTTCATGATGAAGACCAGGAGATGGACAACCACCGCCCAAGAGCAACTTGTCAACAATTATAAAGAAGCACGTTTTTTCATTGGACTTGCTCTAGGATCAGATATAACTCGGTAAAACCATAATGCCTATTTCATAGTAGTTGACACGATCTTGTTGTTATCAAAATTCAAATAGATAAAAAAAATTATGCTGCTATACTTTATGCGTGTATTTTCCAATAGTGCTATCTGATCCATGCCAATTTACTATATTTTAGGATAACTAATATGATCAAATTTTTGGTTTTATCATTTATTTATTACATACGATGGGAATATCAAAACTTCTCTCATATGCATATCCGATCAAAGTCCACATAATCCCAAACTAACACACACACACACTATATATATATATATATATATATATATATATATATATATATATATATATATATATATATATATATATATATATGCAATTTACATGTGTCTCCCTAAAAGTAGTCTTGATGGTGGATATATAGCATGGTTATGGCCTAAACTCTATATCTATTTGTGGTTGGATGGTGTGGTTCCTATTTATCTTGATCTATGTATCGAGCCTCTACCTCCCTCTTCCCAATGTAAAGTTAATGCTTTCCTATCTTTTCTCACCTCGAATGTGACTCAATGTTTCTCTTATTCAATATAATAAAGTAGCAATAGGATAGTTTCTTTATATGAAACGACGTTGAAGATGATCATCACGGGATGAAACTACCAATTCATGAGATGAGTCAATCATCTGGAGGATCGTGGAGTATAGAACGATGCAAATTCCTATGGGGGATAGAATGATGGAACCATATGACTACTTAGTCAGCCTAACTGACTGTGTGAAGGGAGTCCAGACATCGGTTGGATAGGAGACCAGATGATCGTCCCAGTGATCAAGTCGGACATTTAGAAGTAGTCCAAACATCAGTTGGACAGGAGGCCATTTGTGGTGACCAATTGATCGACCAAGTGGCGAGATGACCAGTTCAAGGGTTGAACTGATCTACCCAGATTGGCAAGCACAAATATACATCAACCGTAGGTTCATACATGTGATTGTAACCTAGGTGGTAGTAATTCCTTATGGCTCCAAGGAATTACAAGTAGAAATGGCAATAACCATCATTTTTTTGTTTTATATTGTATGTTTACATTATGGGATATAACATGTATATGATACATCTATATGTGTGGTGATTGGATATAGTATATGTCTAAGATGCTTTCTAATCACAATACACATTAAAAACTTTTTCATCCAAGCGTCGGTTATGCCAAAGTGTGGTACGTCGTATACCTCGTGTAAGTTTGACGGTAGTAATGTAGGTTCCGCAAAAGTGAGGTACATTATTATTGTATTGGCCATTGAGTTGGGCTTAATTAGTGATTCTCAGAGTGTCTGGGCCCAGAAGCATGCAAATTATTATGGCAAGGAGTTGCGCATATCATGTAACACCCCAAATTTTGCGCACATGCACGTGAGAGGAAGCGTCAATTTCTAACTCATAATATTGATTGGGTGTCACATATATTGAATATCATGCATCAAGAACAATTGAAGTATAACCAACACAGGACATACTTTTCATTCACATTCTCAAAAGTTTACAAAAAGGAAAACTAACTACATCTTATGACAAGTTTCAAATATTTAAATATAAATAACTATATCTTAAAACATAGAACTAAATTGAGGATGATAATGGCACCCTACCAAGTCACTCTAATCTTTCATTGTTATCATTCTTATCCTTAGCCTGATGTCTTAGTCCTCCTCTGCTCATCACCTACAGAAATCTCGTCCCCAGCCATACTAAGAATTGTAAGAACTTGTGAGTGGCACTGAGTAATCATACATGAAAATAACTTATACTTGAAATTACATGAAAATAATTTATAACAAGAGTGCTTAACATGATTAACATGATTTACATGATTTACATGATTACATGAAGACTTAAGTAAACTGACATGATTACATGAACACATATATTTTATCTTAAGTTAATATAGTCACTCCTGAATGCTCATAAGGCCCATTAAGGCTCACATATGGCTGGTTAAGGCTCACATAATGCTCCCACATAACTGATAAGGGCGGGTAAGGCTCACTTAAAAATGACTCAGAGGACTACATTAACATAGCACAACTTTTTAATCTTAAACATGATTTCCATAATTTCTTAATTCATTAAACATGATTATTATGGTATCATGATCCATTGGCATGGCAATGATATATAATACTTCGTTTGAAATCACAAACATGAAAATTGTAGAAAACATAAATTCTTAACATGAGCATGGTTTTCCATAAGCATATAATGAGCATCAATGTACTCATACTTTAATTGATCCATTATGAGTACATAAGTGAATAAAATATACCATGAACCCTAATTTATTACTCAGTGTGTATGACCACTCACTTGATTTAGAGGAGGTATACTAAGTGTAACTTGAATCATGATCAACACTAGTTGTATTTACAACATATAAATATATTATTTATCATGATTAAACCTAGAGTTTTAGGGTTTTCAGTAAAGCATGGAAAGTATGTTGGGTATATGGATCTGAAACTTGAACCATGTGATAGATATCGTAAAATTGATCAAAATCCATATGTGGTTCATAATCATCTGAGCTCTGTAGCTATATCTGTGAATTATCTAAGGTTAAATAGAATCTGACCAGTCAAAAGCAAGGAAAATCAATTAAATTAGTTTCTTAAAACTCTGGGAATCTCAACTTAAATAAAGATGTAAGCCGGATATGACTTTGGTCATGTTTTTCTACTAAGATGTGTGACAGGGGTTGAACTAGTCAAAATCCCATTTGATCTGATGTGCGGCTAAGGATCCGATTGGTTTGTCGTAATTATTCCAGAAAACTTCTGAACTGGAGTTCCTTTCGTAGTATTCCTTGATTGGTTTAAATAAGTGTTGGAATTTGAGTTCCATGACTTTCGGCGAGTTACATACTTACATACAAAATAGAATTCCTGAATTCCTTCTTAAAAAGTGCAGAAAACGAGTTATGCAACAACTAGCAACATTTGTATACTATTATATTTTCCATTCTTCATAAATGACATATGTAATATATTTTACATTAAAAATGTTAGCGGCATGGATATGATTTACTGCCAAAACAATAACATAATATGAAAAATTCTATACACTATAATCGCACTATATAAAATATTTTACACTATAACCACCATAATCAATGTGATTTCTAAAATAAAAATATATGAACACTATAGAAAAGTAATCGCACTGCACCATGTGAAAAAAAATTATCCAACATATTTTTATTATCCATGTTTAAGAAATATGACGTGAAAAATGATAATTAACTATAAATGGGCGCAAAAAATATACCAAAAAATTTCATATGGTACATTTTTAAACAATGATGAACCAAAACTTATATTTAGATTCACATAAAATATAGATATTATTACAATACTCCGTACATACAAAGTGAAATAAAAGTATTGTGATGTGATTTCAACAACTATATTTTTATTTAAATTATAAATATATAATATCAAAAAAATTAATGGAGTGACATATGTACCATGACTAGTTGTTGGGGTTACTATGGTTAAACAATATTATGGTTATTCATGAATATGATTCTTTCTTCGTGTCTTTGCCA
The DNA here is from genome assembly GCA_963693085.1 of Alisma plantago-aquatica. Classification (NCBI taxonomy): domain Eukaryota; kingdom Viridiplantae; phylum Streptophyta; class Magnoliopsida; order Alismatales; family Alismataceae; genus Alisma; species Alisma plantago-aquatica. Next base: position 872,178,128 of record OY856410.1, read on the forward strand.
TCATTATTATTTATTACAAAATAAAAATCAACAAAATTTTTCAAGTTCATATTTAAACTTAGAGAAAACCAATCACATGGAAGTGAGTGGAACTTAAGCTCCAATAATTGAACTGGAGTTCCTATAAAATGAGTTCCACATAACTTATGACTTACACCAAACCAGTCATAGCCTGAATCAAACTGAAAGGCATCTAAATGTCGATGATGCCTATCATGGTGTGACACATTAAAGTAAGTACAAGGGTGTTATTTTTTTTAAATCTTTGGCTTCCATGTTCATACTTAGACTAAGATGGAAATTGGGAGAAAATGTTGTGATCTTGAGGATGAACTTGTGATAAGTAGAAAGACAGTACGAGAGACCATGATCACTGGCTACATAGTGGTTGGTCAGAGTGAGAGAACCCTAAGTCTGGTACAAAGATTCTGGAGATGCCAAAGACACTCGTCGCCATGCCTCATGAAGCTACAGAAATAGTTGGAGGTTCAAGAGTCTCAACACCATCCATTAGAACAAACAAAACCATCCATTTGGTTCGAAATTGCAGAACAAAGCTAATGATGTAAACCAAAGTGCCTAGAATTCCTTAGAAACCAAAAAGTAATGTTGTAGTTTACAAAAAATTGAGTCCCATTGGGGTCGACTAGAAAAAGTGAGATCAGGGAAAAAAATACATTCAATAAAACATGGTCTTAACTTCGGAATGATCCACTGAGTCCAGTGGAGGTGTATATGTGGCAAGAAAGCCGGTGTGAGTGCAAGCCCGAAGTGGATCTCTAATGACATGAAATGGAAATTGTGAATGGATCATATAGGAGCATCACGACACTGAATGACATGTCCTATAGATAGATAAGTGTATATAGATGCTTACTGGAGGCGTAATATAAATGAGAGGAACTGAGGCATTGGGTTCGACCTTGTCGATGCTGTCGGAGGAAAAGGATGTCTTGATAGCACCTCAGGGAGATCTAGACCAAATTGATCACCTAGGAGTGTTGAGCGATGACTATGAATGCTTTTTGGATTGATTTGAGTTGGTCTAACGTAGTGTGGATGAGTGGAGGCAGTAGCTGTGTCACATAGAGAAGGGGTACTTTTGGATGTTTCTTCTAGGAGAAGAGATAGCGCTCAAGTTAGGGCATAATTGCCTTGCAATGCCCTTGTGAAGATGATGGTGGTGATGGATGCAAAATTTATGGTGTCGGGAGAGAGGGAAGATCGACAGAGTCAGTTGCTGCCTGTAACTCCTCAATGCGAGAAACACGGGAGCTAGAAGACACAATCTTGACTGTTTAATCATATTTGAATGATCCATAGACAAAGGGCCTTGCTTAACAGGTGCTTTACACCTCAACATAGGTGTACCAGTTGTGACATACGTATATTGTGATTAATCTGATGTTTTGAGCAATTCATTAGACTAATATGTATGTAAATATTGACCCTCTCTTCTTAACACAAATTCACATAGATAGGATCATCCATTTTTAATGAAACTTGGCATGTTGGCTAAAACAAACATGAGGAATCCAAATATCTAACTAGATTTTATGTTTGAGTTATGAAATTATGTAATTTACATCACTAGGTACTTAGGGTACTTAAGGGATTGATAATGAACAAATGGGTGTTATGCTACGAAAATATTGGTAAAGGCTCTGAAATCTCATTGCATGCTCACATAATAAGTAATGCAACATATTGTGAACATAAATAGGTTAAAATTCTTTCAATCCCCACATATACCTTATTGTATAGTCAAGTCCAAGTTGTGCACATAATTAAATTTTCATAGTGCATTATTATTCACAATTATTATGAACTAAAATTTTAGGATGTTAAATATCATCAATCCAAGAATTGCATATGATGCAATTGACATGATTTCCTACCTAAATAGTCTAGTTATAGGCGATCAACCAAAGTTGACTCATGACTTGATGAAATATGGATCTAGGCTCATTAGAAAAATTGTTTGTTGTAGTTTTCCAAATTGATACTTGAGGGTTACCAATTTGTACAAAATTATGAGAATAATAATTAATTAAAGACCTAATTATTATCACCAAAACTTTAATCAAATCAAATCAAATCAAAAATGATTTTTGACAAAATTACAAATTCTTTTCTTGAACCAAATGGCAACAATAAACAATCACTTTTCTCTACGATCGGTCCTCGAGAAGAACAAAATTACTAGGAACAACTTCTACGACTGGTTTAAGATGCTGAGAATTGTTCTCACGTAGGAGCGCAAGCTCTATGTCCTAGAAACACCAAAATCAAAGGAACCAACTCAAATGCCCCAATGGATGACAAGGATGCTTATAAGAAGCATATTGGGGATGTCGTGGATGTCAAGTGTCTTATGTTATGCTCCATGAACCATGAGTTGTAAAGGAAACATGAGAACATTGGGGTGATTGAGATGGTCACACATCTCAAGAACATGTACCAAGATCAGACAAGATGAGAGAGATACGATGTCTCCAAGGTGTTGTTTAAGTGAAGCATGAGAGAAGGAGATCGAGTAGGTCCTCATGTACTCAAGCTCACTGGGTATGTGGAGAACCTATGTAGATTGGGATTCCCTTTTAGCAAGAGTTGGACTCTGACATGATTTTGCAATCCGTACTAGAGTCATATAGTCAGTTTGTCATCAACTACAACATGAAAGACTTTGACAATCCATTGACAGAGTTGTTGGGCAGGTTGAGGACAACTGAGACACAAATGAAGAAAGACAAGCCCAAGTATGTGATGATGATTAGCAAGACAAAGGGGAAGTCTAAAGGCAAATGCAAAGCTAAGAAAGGTTCTAAATCTTACTAGAAGCCCAAGTCTTCAAACCTTAAGGCAAAAGGTGGAGTTAAGAAACAAAGAGGCGATTGTCACCATTGTCACCATCCTAGACATTGGAAGATAAATTTCCCACTCTTTTTAGAGGAACTAAAGAAGAAGAATGATGGAGTTGAGGCCTCCGCTTCAGGTATAAAAAATATGATAAATTTTATTACTTTTTAAATTTTGGTATATGATACCAGATAAGAGATTTGACATACTGATGTGTAGGATCTAAAAAGAAGTGAAAGCCCTCATGAAGGACAAAGATGGACAAGGCAGAGCAAGTGTTGCAGAAGCCATAGTCTAAATTTAAATTTATTTTCGCCTAAATGGGCATGTAATAGAGTTATTAGAACTGCTATTTCACTATGCCATTAGAATAGAAACATTTTCTTTATACATATTGTATGGACAAGGGTGATTATCAATAAATATTTTTTAGTGGTTGTATTTCAAAATATATGATCTTGTGTCGCAATGGCCAGAAAACATCTTGCAATATTTATGTGAAATGATCCAAAGATGAATGTTTATAATGTTTATACCAAAGGATTATAATTGATAATTGAAGACTATCATTAGCATTAGTCATCTTGTGCAAATAGGATAATTACATGCCTAGAATACATATTGATGTTGATTTGGATTCCCTTGGTTATTGAACCTAAGGAAACATGCAAGTCTTATTCATACACAATATGACATGACGTCCTTCACAAAATGTAGTGGGAGGATGAATCTTTCATTAGACCTCATGCATATGATGCATAAAGATCTCATGAAAGAATGCTATACATGATTACTTATACCTCATTTCATTTACTGGTAATATAATGATATGTACTCACTAAAGAGGAAACATGAATCTCTTGAAGTGTTCAAGGGGATTATGTATGAAGTGTAAATTTGATAACAATATTAACAAACATTGATGAGGTCAAATGTTGAAATACTTTATATCAATATCTTGAGTACCTTCAGGAAAGAATTTTGATAGTGTATCACAAGACAAATCCATATGAAGATTGTGATGTGTTAGAATGAAGGAATTATACATGACGAGTCATGGAATTATTATCAATTAATCTAATCTTCTTATCCTCATAAATATAAATCTGTCACTAAATAGTTTACCATGTGAATGGTTTATAAGACATCATATATGATATGAATTGGGAATGTCCCAATATGTCTAAAGGATTGAATCCTACATTGAGAAAATAGTTTCTTAAAAAGGTTTATCAACAAACCATAATTGTTGTATACTACTATTAATCCCAATCCAATAACAAAAGTGTTTTGTTGATAGGATAACTGAGTTCCTAAAGAAATAGTGGGAGTAAAAGTAATACTCGAAGTGCTTGAGTCCAACAAAGAGTTACAATGAGACCAATGAGAATCACAATTTGTTGTGGAATCTCAGGTTCATCATGTAATACATAACAAAATATTTCTAGTAGGACACATATGAGATTGGTGGATTGTGAATCCAAAAATTCAGATGGGTTGGTCATACAAGATGAGCCAACTAGTCAACTAGAAACTATTTTTGAGCTATATGGAATCCATGTAAGCTAACAAGGTAGGGCCTTGATTGTGCCACATAAAGGGTAATACCTAAGAGACGCGGTAGGGTCTTGTAGTAAAGACCTTTCTGGATAACATAAAATGACAAATTGGTTGAATAGTTTTTCAAATCAGTTCAAATGGTTGAACTTGATAAAAATTCCTGTACCAATTGTCATACTTTTTTTTGTTGAGATAGACTGAGAGATTTGGCATATGAAGATAAAACTAGATTCCTTAAACAGAATACATTAGTGGATGTGTATGTGATACAACCTAAAAGGTTTTATTTCTTCAAGTATGAAAATAAAATATATAAACTATAAAGTTCAATCTGGGATTGAAATAAGCATCTCAGAGCTAGGACCTTTTGAGTTGACAAGATAGTCAAAGAGTTCAACTTGAATCAAGATAAAAGATGAAATATGTGATTACAAAAGATTTAGTGGGAGCATATATGAATATTCCACATGTGATGATGAATGGCATCTCAATATTGTGAATGTTGAGAATTGGCATGAAAAACACCTTCAACAATGAAGGATAAGGTGAAACTTCTTATGTAATAAGGACCAAGACATATGAGACAGTGCTTGAATGTTTCACAATGGAAGTATTAAGCACATACAATAGCAATGTGTTGAAAGAGTTCAACATGGAAGGATTCAATGAGACAGAATTTGGATTAGTCTCTCATGAACCCCATATTTTGATTCTTATGAAGAATGGAAATATCATGAACAAGATTCCATGGGCTATCCCAATAGTGGAGCCATCATGTAAGATATCAACACACTTATCCCATATAATCTTGTATGTATTGGACATGAAAAGATGATATAAACTCTAATAAGGGTTGTTCAAGGGTCATCAAAGACACCCATTAGTACTTGTAAAGTACTTAAGGATAAATTTCTAGTTAGTAAGGATAGAAATAAAAGGAAGAGTTGGATGTAAAGGGTTACATCGATGCAAGCTTACACAATGACAAAAGTGATCACAACTTAAAATATGTTTGATTCTAATGGGAAAAGGAGATGATTAGTTGGAAAGTTTCCAAACTAATAGCTGTTAATTCTATTCTACAATAGAAGCTGACTATTCTTGTGTTATGAACACAGAGTGATACTATATGGATCTAAAGGTTCATGTGATGAACTTGTAGATGTTCTAACCTTTGATGACACAATAGTGATACTGTGAAAAGAATGGAGCTAATTGTTAGGCAAGGAATATCAGATACCATATTATGGTAGTTCCATCTCATATGAGAAATTGTACAACGAAGAGAATAGAAACATGCAATATCTCGAATATAAGCAAAGTGTTGCTAACCTGCTGAATCACCACTAGCGTAGTAGAAGTATGTTGGACATGTTTAGGTCACTAAGGATAAGATTTTTTGGTGATTGCCTCCAAGTGCAAGTGGGAATATGTAGGTAAGGTATGCTCATAGGGACAATCATGTGCTGATTGACATGGCTTATACCTTAAAGGATTTGATTAATACTTATAAAGGCAACCTTCCAATTCATTTTGGTTGATTCATTTATGAGATAATGGGGAGACATTATAAATGTCTAGAGAATTATATTACTCAAATGGCGTATGCATTCAAGTTACTACCCTTGTGGATGAGATCATATAGATGTTAAGAGTACATATACATATTCTCATTATGTCCCTAATCAGTTATTATTATGGAAGGTTGATAGATAACAATATCAGAGTGTGAGTTGGTTGATGACTAAATCTCATTAGTCATGATATGGCAATATCAAACCAAGCACCTAGATACATGTTAGAGAACAATGTATCAGATAGGCCCACCGTGAGAGTGACACATGGTTGTGGTAGTCATAGTGATCTCTCATAGTGAAGGTGGTGATATTCTTACACCTAAAATCACTACACTCATCACATGTTGTTGGGTACACTTCGACATCATCAAATACAATCCTGAAACATGGGTTTTTATAATAGTGATGATTGGGTGACTTTGACACATGGGGATGGATTGTGAGTGATAGATATGGGAATTTCCCCTCCTATTGGAGTATGATATCCTGGCCAATGGATAAGTGAGACTGAGAAGCATACGCGCATGCACATGTGAATCAACATATAATATTAAGGTCACATTTGTTGGTTAAATGGACATCGTTAAAATCCCTTTGTTTTGAAAATGACAAACATTTCATTCTTGTGGATCTAACGTGCTACTTGAGTATTTCAGGAACAAGGCGGGTGACAAAGTTTTGGAAGATCTACATGTGTAACATACTGAGTTCTGGGCATTTTCCCTTTTGGTCCTCTTTTCCTCTCATTTCTATCCTCTTTGTCTGTTCTATTTATTTTGTGGAGAATATGATGATTTAATGAGCATTTGTTCACCTTTTATTCCAATATTTGGATTTTATGCACAAATACCTCAGCAAAAGCTTAATAATGGGTTTAATATGTAAAATGTCCACTTAAGTAATAAAAATAATAAAATATTTCGTCTTAGAACTTTATAGTGCTTTTTAGAATATGAAAAAGAAAATAAATCCCAATATATATATAAAGGAGATGAAAATGTAATATTTGGAGATAATATGTGATATAATGGATAAAAGGAGATAATGAGGAATATATTGTCTAAAAAATCATAAGTGAAAACCAATGAAGATAATTTGGATATCAATCTCGTTTTCTTGATCTAAAAGAAACTTAATGGCCAAGTATCATCTAATTTGGATAATAAATAAATATAATAAAGCCTTTATTACAAGATAATGGGAAATAAGCCAATAAGGTGAAATAAAATATCTAATGTCCTCAAATTCGAAAAATAACTCTAAATTTGTAATCTATATGTCAAAATGATTCTATGTGTCAATTTTTATTTAATTTGGTCAACGTTAAATATTTTATTTTATTTAGGAGAGAGAAAATGACTTAAAGACCTAAAATATTAAATATATGTTGAAAAAAATTGATTAATACCAAAAACATGTTCCACACGTTTAGTATTTCTTATAGGACAAGTTTTACATTTTTTAAAAAGTTTAACAATAGCGGATGAGGGGTTAGCGGCGGAGGGGGGCGATCAAGGGGAAGGAGGTGGAGAGGCGGCGGCGGATGGCCACAAGCATTGTGGCAGTGCACGCACCAAAGGAGGAGGTGATACATCGAACGATCGAAGCAAAGATGAGAGCAAACATCACGATGGAGAGGAGGAAAAGAGACAACCAACAAACCCTAGGACTCATGCAGTTCTGAACACGACAACCCTAAAGGAAACGGGCGCGAAAAAACTCAGTATACCACAAGTTGGAATCGAGTTTCATTTCGGCTGATCGAAGGGGTCCTCAAGTACAACCTATAAAGAAGCAGAAACACAGGAAAGATGGAGTTTTGATCGTGGAGATGGTTCTATGATGACGGACGTGAGAAGCACTCTAGCAGAACCTTTCCCGCCGCTGCATGGGCACAGCCATGCTACCAGCAAATATGATAAACAGACCAGTGGTAATGTTTGGGAAGCTAACGTAGGCGGTAAGAAAATATGATAACCGAACAAGGTAACTCAGATCTATTCCTGCAAAATCTCTTTGAGGAAAATCTAAACCCGGAGGCGGTAAGCTTAACGTTTATTGATAACAAGTCGGATATCATCGTCGACCTGATGGAGGAAGTGTTCCTGATCAGGCCGTGGCAGTATGCTGTCATAGTGAAAGCAATGGGAACCCAGATCGGATACATGACTTTGTGTGATCGATTGAGAGCCATGTGGATTCTGGTCGGCAAGTAACATATATATGATCTAGATCTGAATCACTTTGTCATACAACTATCCTACCAGAGAGATTACGAGATGGCGAGGACTGGAGGGTCGTGGAAAGTGTTCGGGTGCAATCTCTTGGTCTTGGATTGGAACCCGTCCTTCATCCCTTCAAATGAACTTCTGAGGAAAATTGTGTGCTGGACGAAAATTCTCAACCTTCCTCTTCATCTGTACATCCAAACCATGTTCGATTGTATAGGTAAGGCCCTAGGTCGTCTGCTTAAAGTTGATGAACATACCATCAAGAGAACAAGGAGCAAGTTTGCAAGATTGGCTATAGAAATTGATACCACGAAGCAATTGGCACCTTACATACAAATCAACGGAATTGATTAGGAGATTGAATATGAAGGGCTACCTTACGCTTGTGCCAAGTATGGGGAGGAGGGCCACACATCACAACACTATGAATCGGTGAGCAAACATACTAAAGAAGATACTGAAAAGGCAGAGCACCCCAAGAACAACAATGACAGGCTCAAAGCTCCTGAAGAATCGCAGTGGCAGACTCAACGTAACTGCCACTGGCGGCAGGGAAAAGAATTTGTAGGTAAACCCCCCGACATACCAAACACTACAAAGAACAGATATGGAGATCTCCCAGAAGATTATGGAGAAGAAGAGATAGAACTAAGAAGTCATCTACAAAATGAAACTGGAACGAATAACGTTGGTGGTTATAAAACAGCTAAAATCTGGAAAAAGAAGACCAGTACGAAAAATATAGAAACCAGAGCACAGAAGGTGGAGGTCCTCAAAGATATAACCAATGATTCAATGATTCAAAGCAGGACTCAGGCTTGTGGCAGACAAAACAACAATCTAAGAGACCACACCATGGCCAATCCGGATATTGATGAAGTTGTTGAAATCTTCTCAATTTCTGTAGAGATAGCTACAGAGGAGGCACCTTCTCTGGAGAACCTAGTGAGAAGCACTAACCCCACCACACAACCAACATCTAAAAATAAAAAAATCCTAAGAAAGACAAGATCGGCAAGATATTCAAAGGAAGTGGTACGAGGATGAAGAGGACTGGCTCAACAAAAACGAACCTGGAATGCACACGAAGGAGCCCTCGACAGAGAGGGAATGCAGAATCTGAAGTTATCATGGAAGCTTTGAAGGCTGTTGCTAATAAAGAAAATGAAGAACCGTCTCTGTAAATAGACTCTCGCCCTTATGTTTTAAACATTTCTTTTTTGATGACGAAGATCCTTTATTAGAACACGAGAGGGATAGGCAAAGCAGATACCTGCAGAATTCTAAAAGAATACATCTCTATACATAAGCCTATGATTATTGTTATCACGGAGCCTAGAATCAGTGCTGACAAGGCTGTAAACACTATTAAGAGGTTGGGTTTTTCGAACTCTCATAGATCCGAAGCTCGCGGTTTCTCCGAGGGTATCTGGGTATGCTGGAGCGCAGCTACTTGCACCGTTGATATCATCAATACCCATCGTCAGTTTGTAACCTGTAGAATCAACAATTCTTTCTACGCCACCTTTATATATGCTAATCCTCATGTCCAGGTTCGTAACCTGATCTGGAAGCACATTGTAGAGATGGGAGAGAGATATATAGATCTGTGGTTGGTTGCAGGCGACTTCAACACTACTATAGCTGCAACTGAAAGGATCGGTTACCTGACTTTCAATCATCGAGAAGCACAAACTTTTACCGCCACTATGATGCAGGCAGGGTTATCAGACCTTGGTTTTTCTGGACAACGGTTTACTTTCCGCCATGGCCTGAAACAAAGCAGACTTGGTTGAGGCTTAGCTAACAATGCTTTTGTCAAAAAATTTCCTAATGTGTCAGTGATACACCTTGCACATATTGAATCTGATCATTGCCCCCTGCTAATCAATATGGCTAGACGAGTTAACCATCGAGGGCGATTCACGATCAAAGCTTCTTGGCAGAAGGAATTGTCTTTCAGACCTTGCCTTGATAATATCTGGCGTAGGGACCTTAATTTCCAAAGTGCGCTTGCTATTTCCAGTCCGAAGTTGAGAATCTGGGAGGGTGAGCTGCAAAAGACTAAAAGAGCACAGTAGGACCGCCTCCTACATAACATCGAGACCCTGCAGAAAAACCTAGCCACTAGGTATGATGATATTACCGATAATATCTGTGCTTAACTATGCAGGCTGAGTTGAATAAGCTACTAAGGAAGGAGGAGGATGATTGGAAACAAAAAAGCCATATTGACTGGCTAAAAAATGGTGACTCGAATTCACGTTTCTATCATGCCTATGTCAACCAACGAGCAAGGATGAATAGATGTGAAGCCATCAAAAGACCTGATGGAGGATGGGCAACTGATTCTAAGGAGGTTTTCAGTTTGGTCACAGATTTTTTTATAAAACTGTTTACCTCTCCCAGTAGTGTCAGCCAGCAGGCCATGCGAAGCATCCCAGGCAACTTTGAAGCTATTCTGGAAACACAAAGACAATTCCTCATGAGGGAGGCTCATATGGAGGAAGTTGAGAAGATTTTATTCTCGATGAATCCATTCAGAGCGGCAGGCCCAGATGGAACAACTACACACTTTTTACAATCTAACTGGTCCAATGTCAAGGAATCTGTTACAAAAATGATCAAAGAGGCCCTCAACTCTTCTAATCTTGATGACAAGCTTTGTGAAGCAACTATTGTTCTCATACCCAAAGATAAGAAACCAGAATGTCGAAGTCAGTTCATGCCTATTTCTCTTAACAATACTATTCTTAAGCTTTGTTCTAAGGTGGTTGCTGAACGCCTGAAACAATGGCTTCCTAAATGGATCAATCCGGCACAAAGTGCCTTTGTACCCGGAAGGAAAATCTCTGATAACATCATTGTGGTACAGGAGCTCATCCACACAATGAAAAGAAGGACTTCAAGCAAAACTATGGCCATCAAAATTGATCTTACCAAAGCTAATGATAAAATGGCATGGAGCTTCATCCAGGATACTCTTGAGAGGACGGATATTCCTATCAATATACAGAACTACATTATGAATTCCATCAGGTCGGGTAGCTCGCAAATTACCTGGAATGGTGCGATGACACCTCATTTCAAACCTATAAGAGGGTTACGACAGGGGGACCCTCTAAGCCTGTATATCTTTGTTCTGTGTATCGAAAGGTTAAGCCAACTCATAGAACAGTTAGTGACAGAAAAGAAGTGGATTCCTATGTGATTAGGGAAAGGAGGACCAAAAATAGCTCATCTATGCTTTGCTGATGATATCATCCTCTTTTCTAAAGTGAGTGTACCCAATATACGCACCATCATGAAGTGCTTCAAAGACTTCGAACAAGCATCTGGACAAGCTATTTCAATGGAGAAAACAAGAGTCTTCTTCTCGAAAAGTGTAACTAGGCGGGTAGCAGATGATATTTGCAGAAGATGTGGCCTGCAAAGAACGCAAGATATTGGCAAATACCTCGGTGTACCTATTATTCAGAACCGGGTTAATAAGAAAACCTATAATGAAGTGCTGGAAAAGGTTACTAAGACGATCAACTCCTGGGCAGCAAAAAGTTTATCTATGGCAGGTAGAGTAAGCCTGGCCAAGAGCACCTTAACCTCCATCCCTACCTATGTAATGCAGACGGCAAAATTGCCTCTACAATTATGTGATAGAATCGATGGGGAGATTAGAAGATTCATATGGAATGGGGGGCGTGGCAAAAGGGGGGTCCATCTCATCTCATGGAACCGGGTCACTATCAGAAAGATTCATGGTGGACTTGGGATTAAATCTATGAAAGAATGGAACCAAGCACTGCTTATGATGAATAGCTGGGACATTTACAGTAGGAGGAAGACCATCTGGAGCGAGGCCATGTCCAAGAAGATCTTAAATGATACGCCAAGCTCAGCTCAGAATCTCTCATGGCTGTCTAGAAATATTGTTCTCACCAAACCATTTATGGAAACCAATACCTATATGAGTCCAGTGAGTGGCACGTCCATAAATGTTTGGCATGATAAGTGGATACAGAATGAAATTCCTTTGAAAAACAATGCTTTACATCCCATTCCGGCTAAACTAGATGATCTGACAGTAAGCAGCTTGGTCAATATGGAGGGCCAGTGGGACCGCAGTTTCTTAGAGCATTGGTTTCCATATGATATCACAAAGGCTATATGTGACTTAAATCCTCCTATAGACCCAGAAGGGGAAGATATGAGGGTGTAGATGCTTAATGAAGGGGGCAATTATACAGCTAAAATGGCCTACCATGCTCTACGAGCTGATACAGAAGTAAGAAGACAAGGTAATTGGTACCGTATATGGAATACACATGTGGCAGTGCGCGTCAAGATGTTTATGTGGTTAGCTGCAAACGGAGCTCTCCTCACCAACTACAATAGGAAACGCCGGCATATGACAGCTATTCCTACCCGTCCCAGGTGCAATGAGAAGGACGAGTCCATTCTTCATGCTCTCCAGGATTTCCCTAAGGCTAAAAATGTGTGGCACATACTGCTGAGTCTACACACCTCTCATCAATTCTGGACTACAGAGAATTTTGATCAGTGGCTGAGTCAAAACATTAAGGCCCCAGAAAACCATCAAATCATGTTCTCAATTGCCTACTGGAGCATGTTGAAACAACATAATCTATGGATCTTTGAGGGCAAAGAAAACTGTACCCAACACCAATTTAATCTTATATATCAGAAGATCACGATGAACACCAAAGCATGGGATGATGCACAGAACAACACTGAGCAGAATTGAAGATCAAGACCACCAAACCCCATTCCGGATACTACTCGTCTCAATACTGACGTTGCTTGGAAAAAGGGGGAGGGCGCCATAGGTGTAGTCATCAAAGATTCAAATGATCAATGGTTAAGTGTAGTAGGACAATTAATTAAGGCGAAGAGTCCTCTGGAAGCAGAGCTTATGGCAATTGCATTGGAAGCAAAGGTCATCAAGATGAGTGCTATGTAGAGAGCTGAAATAGTTACCGATTGTCTCCAAGCTTCCACTATGATCCAAGATGATTACCGGAAACATCCTCGCTTTGCTAATATCATCTGAGGTATACAATTGATAAAGAAGGAGACCACTGTGATTTACCATACTGACAGAAGGAACAATATGCAGGCTGACGCCCTTGCTAAATATCACTTGAACCAAAACAGTGGATACACCCACTATAACCCCCCCCTACTGATGTGTTTGATCCCGGTCAAGCAACCCATTGTAATGGTAGTAGTACTACCATGTTTCTTTCCTTGCAGCTACCCAACATATGTAATGCTTCTTTAATTTCGCATGCACGAGGTGGGCACGATGAATAAGATGACCACCTGACTTACCCAAAAAAAAAGTTTATGGATGCCTCTAATAAATTAAAAGGATAAATAAGTGATAAAATTTAAATGAATTAAATAAAATAATAAAAGTCTTTCAAAAAATAAAATAATACCAAATTCAAGTTCTACATATTAAAATATATCTTTGGATGAATTTTGACTCAATTTGGAAAATATTTGTTGAGAAGATAATTTAGGAGAGAGAAAGTATGCAAAACTTTCAATTCATTATTTAAAATAACAAACAACATCAACAAATAGAAATAATGACAAATTCGTATCCAACATATTTACTAAGACTTATGGATGTATTTATATTATTTTTGGAAAATCTAATAGTCGTTAATAAGAGAGGGTAGAGAAAATAGTAATTTGCTTAATTAAATAATCTAACTTTCTCAAAATATAAATATAATTTTATATTTGTATTCCTCAACCTAAAATAAGTAAATCTACCAAATTTGAGTTTATTTAGACTTTGTTTGACCTTTAAATAATTATAGAAAGGTTTATGCATTAAATGCACCAAAAGAACAAAATTTAGATATTGTATTAAATGATCGCATTTCATCTCCTACCTTCGACACTCGTGAATAGTGATTTCTAAAATTTTTTATTTTTCATATGGACATATCTCCCTCATTTCTCGACCAAATCGTGAGATTTTTGTCTTGTTGGATTACTCTTTTAATTCTGCACCACTTTATTCGAAAGTTTTAGTGTTTTGACGAAGATTCGAGAAACCCCCAAAGCTTGTTCCCCAAGCTTTGGCAGCCCACTTCAAAAACCCTAACTTACAACTTCTTGCCTATAAATATTTATGCCCCGAGCTTCCCCATCGACTTTACAACTCAACACATCTCTTAATTTTGGATTTCGTCGTCTTTTTGACCTCCAACGAGCGATCGAAGCCACTGTGCTTGCGGCGCCCCTTGCACTGACCTCTCTTCGTCTCCGGCTCGATTGAAGGTATCATTGAATTCGTCTCATATTTATCTTTCTTTTGCATGTATTCACACCGAGTTTCACATTGATTTGCAGATTTGTCCAAAATCTACCATGGCCTCAGCCTTCTAATCACGCAACCATGGCACGCGCTGGAGGAAGGGGATGATCCCCAATTGTTTTCCCGATTTCGCCCTCGTTTGATTTTTCTTTCTTTTTCTTCGCTAATGGTAAAGTCGTCCTTTCAAGTCTTTAGCTCTCTTATCCGGTTGCGAAGATGGCAGTGGGACCGCTGAGTTGGCCAGCGGCTATTGGGCCAACTCAGAGCACCCACCCTCTCTTCCTCTCTCTCTCGCTTGGTTTCATGATGTGTCAATTTTTGATTGGTCCAACTTTTAAAAATCATATCTTTTGACTCGCTTATCCAAAAATAAATTTAAAATTTGTTCTGAACTTAGAAAAATACCCTCTATCTATTAAAAATATTTTCGAAGCCTGGTTTTAAGTTTTTCGAGTGGGTATTTTTTTGGATGATTTAATTAACTAAAAATCACCAAAAATGCATCTAAAAGTCGATATCTTCAAAATACATAATATTATATATCATTTTGATCAGAAAACCCTAACTAATACAATGATGATATTTTCGAGACTTAAATCCGTGGTTTGTAGAAAAATTTAGTAACTTTAGGGTTTTAAGCCTTTAATGAATATACATATATGTAATGCATAAATATGATGATCATATTAGGGAAAGTGCATCTGATCTCGTGTAAAAGTTATGAAAAGTGGTTCTAGAATTCTAAACTATAAGGTATTTGCTTAATAAACTTTAGTTGGGAATTATTTGTTCCTTAACCTATGCTTTCCATAATGAGGCTTATTTGCACCTTATATTCTATTCTCTTGAATCTATTTATATACTTGCCTCATCATCAGTTTGGAAAATTGTTCTTGGGTCTTAGTACCCCACTACCATGTTCTACATATGAGATTCTATTACTTGCCATAGTTTCTAGCATGTTGATTTTATTAGACTAATTAACTAGTGTAGTGGTACTTGTATGTACAACCACCCATAGTTGGGGAATGTGTTATTTCTCCCCTGGGGAACGTGTTACTCTCCCCCACACATGAAATATGTGTAGCTGACTCGGAATGTGTTATTCTCCCCTCACCCTTTGGTTGAAGGTCCGGTAGGTTCCTCAACCCTACATAGATAAGATAGTCAATATTAATCATGCACGCAATGTTGTTGTTTTCCTTTGTTTATGGCAAGCATTTATTGAAATATTCTTTTATATATATGGCCTCATTCTCTTGATATCTCCATCATATGATGAACCCTATCATGTTTATATTTTCTTTGCTTATCTTGTTACATTAAAATAGCTTTGTGACACATACTTTTATTTTCCTTTCATTTTGCTGGGTGCTTTCCCAACCACCCAGATGTGGAGCAAGGTGATACATAAGGCATAAAGATCTTAGCATTGGCATGGACTTAGCTGATGGATATTTTGCTTGGAGACAAAAGTGGAGTAGTCTAGACTTCCCTCTATCTAGAACCTATTTGTGTATGATGATGTAACCCTAAAAGGGAGATTTTTAATGTATTTTGTACAATCATTTATGAAATTGAATATAATCAGAAAAAAAATTTATTCCACTGCTTTCCAAATGTGTTTTGTTTACCATTGTTATTATAGAGAGGTGGATTGATTTCACTTCTTTACAACGTGGTATCAGAGCCCATGGTAGTCGGAAATATGGCTATTTTAGTTGTCTCCCTAATTAGAACCCTAGACTTGCATAGTTTCCTTTAAGTGACATGATTGCCCTAGATTTGATCTATGTTGATGATAGGTTGATATAGGACCCTATCGTTTCACCTTAGAGTCATGATGAATAAAACTCTAATATGTTCATAATTAAAAATATGCATAACTTAATGTTCTTTAGGTTTGCCTTTAGGCAACTATTAGGGCATGAAGTTGAAGAAAAGGTGTCTAGAAAGGATCAGGGTTTCGGGGGCTGGTAATATTTTCCTCCTGTGATATTGGCCTGGCTTGGTTTACGAGGACTCTCGTGCCCATATGATATTGGCCTGGCTTGAGCTAATACGAGTTGCCCAAAATAGTTTGCTTTTAGGCAAGAGTAACCTTAGATTTCTATGTTGTATATCTTTGGGAACCCTAAGTTTTATGTGTATGATGATTTGTTTGAGAAAGGATACCAATATAGTTTCCTTATGTCCTTAGAACCTAGACTTTGAAGTTTGGGGTTAAGTGAGCTATCAGAATGTGCAATGGAAGTGTGATGGATCTTGTACATGGTGTAGTAGACTCATCTTTAACCCTGGTGTAGTTTGACTTGATAGGTCGAATCATTTAAGGGGGTGGAGTATAGTAGTTAGTTTGACATTTGAGTGGTTAGATTTTGTGGACGAAATCCTCTTTAGGGGGATGGAACCCTATAACATCTTGAGGTCTAGCTAATCTATCTTAAGAAACCCTAACTCCATGTTTAGGAGGTTGTTGTGCTTAGTGTTCTCTAAACAAGTAATAATGGTAACCCTAACATGCTTGTTTACATATTAATGAACATATAATTATCATCTAAGGAATAACTCATATGCTTGAACAATAATATACATCCAAAGCACATAATATGAATATCAATGCTAATTGTCAATAAGTAAGATGTTAATAATGTCATGAACCAATAAACCCTAATGATATCATGAGAAAGATAATTGTAACCTAATGCATGATAAGGATGAATAAGTGAAATAAAATGGTCATGTCGACCTAAACCCTAAGTTGTAATAATCTAACCCTAATCTATACATATGTAATGCCTTTCATGATACATTAATGATGTTAAGTGTCATAATCAGTTAACCTACATTGATACACATAAATGATATATATCTATAATCATCTAATCACATATTGATCAAATCATGTATATGAAGTACATGTTACCTTACTATATAATACACATGTGATTAGTCACCTAATGTGAATCAATTCATTAATATGTAATATGTCTCACCTTGATCATTAAAATACATGTAATGGCTTCAATGTGAATATGAAGTGTTTGGATTCACATAAATGTGCAAAATGAGTAATATAAATGAATAATGATTAAAGACGACATTAATGTGAGCAATAAAGATAATGTGATGATGAGATCATGTTTAATATAAATATATGTAATTCATGTGACATAATTTGGATTAATTGTAGATGTAATAACAAATTGAATAAAATGTCATATCACATGCAAGATAATTTGTTATAATTAATAAAATGACCATATGATGATAATGAAGTGTAAATCCAAATTAATAATGATCAAATATATTGAGATAATTGAGTAACCTCTATTTTTGGATAATAATGAAATATAATTCTTTTTGGCAACCAAGTGTATATGACATGACATAATTAATATAATAATTATAATGTGATATCCTAAACAGTATAATGTTAATGATCCAAAAATGTTAATAATGTTAAATCTCCTAAAAAGAATATCTTAATAATGAAACCCTAGGTGGTCCTTGAGAACCTGATCTAGGAGAAGATGCTTGTGAAGTTTCTGAACCCTTAGGTGTAGTTCAAGTATAAGTTTTGATGGAAGTTGTATGGTTGGAGGAACAACCTCAAGTTTTGTGATGTGAGGTTGCACACTCACCCTTCCCTAATTGCTAGTGATTTCGGGGATGAAATCCTCTTTAAGGGGTGGAGTGATGTAACATACTGAGTTATGGGCATTTTGCCTTTTGGTCCTCTTTTCCATCTTTTCCTCTCATTTCTATCCTCTTTGTCTATTCTATTTATTTTGTGGAGAATATGATGGTTTAATGAGCATTTTGGTCACCTTTTATTCCAATATTTGGATTTTATGCACAAATACCTCAGTGAAAGCTTAATAATGGGTTTAATATGTAAAATGTCCACTTAAGTAATAAATATAATAAAATATTTCGTCCTAGAACTTTCTAGTGCTTTTTAGAATATAAAAATGAAAATAAATCCCAAAATATATACAAAGGAGATGTTAAATGTAATATTTGGAGATAATATGGGATATAATGGATAAAAGGAGATAATGAGGAATATATTGTCTCAAAAATCATAAGTGGAAACCAATGAAGATAATTTGGATATCAATCTCATTTTCTTGATCTAAAAGAAACTTAATGGCCAAGTATCATCTAATTTGGATAATAAATAAATATATTAAATCCTTTATTACAAGATAATGGGAAATAAGCCACTTAGGTGAAATAAAATATCTAATGTCCTCAAATTGGAAAAATAACTCTAAATTCGTAATCTATATGTCAAAATGAGTCTATGTGTGAATTTGTATTTAATTTGGTCAATGTTAAATATTTAATTTATTTAGGAGAGAGAAAATGACTTAAAGACAAAAAATATTAAATATATGTTGAAGAAAATGAATTAATGCCAAAATCATGTTCCACACAGTTAGTATTTCTTATAGGACAAGTTTTATATTTTTAAAATTTTATGGATGCCTCTAATAAATTAAAAGGATAAATAAGTGATAAAATTTAAATGAATTAAATAAAATAATAAAATTCTTCAAAAAAATAAAATAATACCAAATTAAAGTTTTACATATTAAAATATATCTTTGGATGAAGTTTGACTCAATTCGAAAAATATTTGTTGAGAAGATAATTTAGAAGAGAGAAAGTATGCAAAACGTTCAACTCATTATTTAAAATAACAAACAAATTCAACAAATAGAAATAATGACAAATTCGTATCCAACATACTTAACAAGACTTATGGATGAATTTATATTATTTTAGGAAAATCTAATAGTCGTTAATGAGAGAGGAAAGAGAAAATAGTAATTTTCTTAATTAAATAATCTAACTTTCTCAAAATATAAATATAATTTTATAGTTGTATTCCTCACCCCAAAATAAGTAAATCTACCAAATTTTAGTTTATTTAGAATTTGTTTGTACCTTTAAGTATGGAAAGGTTTATGCATTAAAATGCACCAAAAGAACAAAGTTTAGATGTTGTATTAAATGATGGCATTTCATCTCCTACCTTCGACACGCGTGAATAGTGATTTCCGAAATTTTTTATTTTTCAGATGGCCATATCTCCCTCGTTTCTCGACCAAATCGTGAGATTTTTGTCTTGTTGGATTCCTCTTTTAATTCCGCACCACTTTATTACAAAGTTTTTGTGTTTTGACGAAGATTCGAGAAACCCCCAAAGCTTCCTCCCCAAGCTTCGGCGGCCCACTTCGAAAACCCTAACTCACATCTTCTTGCCTATAAATATTTATGCCCCGAGCTTCCCCATCGACTTTACAACTCAACACATCTCTTAATTTTAGATTTCATCATCTTTTTGACCTCCAACGAGCGGCTGAAGCCACTGTGCTTGAGGCGCCCCTTGCTCTGACCTCTCTTCGTCTCTGGCTCGATTGAAGGTATCATTGAATTCATTTCATCTTTATCTTTCTTTTACATGTCTTCGCACCGAGTTTCATGTTGATTTGCATATTTGTCCAAAATCTACCATGGCCACAACCTGCTACTCATGCAGCCATGGCACGAGCGGGGGGAAGGGGATGATCCCGGGTTGTTTTCCCGATTTCGCCCTCATTTGATTTTTCTTTCTTTTTCTTCGCCAAGGGTAAAGTCATCCTTTCAAGTCTTTTGCTCTATTATCCAGTTGCTGAGATGGCAGTGGGACCGTCGAGTTGGTCAGTGGATATTGGGCCAACTCAGAGTGTCCACCCTCTCTTCCTCTCTCTCGCTTGGTTTCATGATGTGTCAATTTCTGATTGGTCCAACTTTTAAAAATCATATCATTTGACTCGCTTATCAAAAAATAAATTTAAAATATGTTCTGAACTCAAAAAAATCCCCTCTATCTATTAAAAATAGTTTTGAAGCCTGGTTTTAAGTTTTTCGAGTGGGTATTTTTGTAGATGATTTAATTAACTAAAAATCACCAAAAATGGATCTAAAAGTCTATATCTTCAAAATACATAATATTATATATCATTTTGATCAAAAAACCCTAACTAAGACAATGATGATATTTTCGAGACTTAAATTGGTGGTTTGTAGAAAAAGTTAGTAACTTTAGGGTTTTAAGACTTTAATGAATATACATATATCTAATGCATAAATATGATGATCATATTAGGAAAAGTGCATTTGATCTCGTGTATAAGTTATGAGAAGTGGTTCTAGTATTCTAAAGTATAAGGTATGTGCTTAATACACTTCATTTGGGAATTATTTGTTCCTTAACCTATGCTTTCCATAATGAGGCTTATTTGCACCTTATATTCTATTCTCTTGAATGTATTCCTATACTTGCCTCATAATCAGTTTGGAATATTGTTCTTGGGTCTTGGTACCCCAGTACCATGTTCTACATATGAGATTCTATTACTTGCCATAGTTTCTAGCATGTTGATTTTATTAGACTAATTAACTAGTGTAGTGGTACTTGTATGTACAACCACCCATAGTTGGGGAATGTGTTATTTCTCCCCTGGAGAACGTGTTACTCTCCCCCACACATAAAATATGTGCAAGTGACTGGGAATGTGTTATTCTCCCCTCACCCTTTGGTTGAAGGTCTGGTAGGTGACTCAACCCAACATAGTTAAGATAGTCAATATAAATCAATCATGCAATGTTGTTGTCTTACTTTGTTTATGGCAAACATCTATTGAAATATTCTTTTATATATATGGCCTCAGTCTCTTGATATCTTCATCATATGATGAACCCTATCATATTTATATTTTCTTTTCTTATCTTGTTACATTAGAATAGCTTTGTGACACATACTTTTATTTTCCTTTCCATTTGCTGGGTGCTTTCCCAACCACCCAGATGTGGAGCAAGGTGATAGATAATGCATGAAAATCTTAGCATTGGCATAGACTTAGTTGATGGATATGTTGCTTGGAGACAAAAGTGGAGTAGTCTAGACTTCCCTCTATCTAGATCCTAGTTGTGTATGATGATGTAACCCTAAAAGGGAGATTTTTAATATATTTTTTACAATCTTTTATGAAATTGAATATAGTTAGAAAAAAATTTTATTCCGCTACTTTCCAAATGTGTTTTGTTTACCATTGTTATTAGTAGAGAGGTGGATTGATTTCACTTCTTTACAACATGGTATCATAGCCCATGGTAGTCAGAAATCTGGCTATTTCAGTTGTCCCCCTAATTAGAACCCTAGACTTGCATAGTTTCCTTTAAGTGACATGCTTGCCCTAGATTTGATCTATGTTGATGATAGGTTGATATATGACCCTATAGTTTCACCTTAGAAACATGATGAATAAAACTCTAATATGCTCATAATTAAAAATATGAATAACTTAATGTTGTTTAGGTTTGCCTTTAGGAAACTATTAGGGCATGAAGTTGAAGCAAAGGTGTCTAGAAAGGATTAGGGTTTCAAGGGCTGACAATATTTTCCTCCGTGCCACTAGCTTGGTTTACGAGGACTCCCGTGCCCATATGATACCAGCCTGGCTTGAGCTAATACGAATTGCCCAAAATAGTTGGCTTTTAGGCAAGAGTAACCTTATACTTCTATGTTGTATATCTTTGGGAACCCTAAGTTTTATGTGTATGATGATTTGTTTGAGAATGGATACCAATATTGTTTCCTTATGTCCCTAGAACCTAGACTTTGAAGTTTGGGGTTAAGTGAGCTATCAGAATGTGCAATGGATCTTGTACATGGTGTAGTAGACTCATCTTTAACCCTTATGTAGTTTGACTTGATAGGTCGAATCCTTTAAGGGGGTGGAATATAGTAGTTAGTTTGACATTTGAGTGGTTAAATTTTGTGGATGAAATCCTCTTTAGGGGGATGGAACCCTATAACATCTTGAGGTCTATCTAATCTATCTTTAGAAACCCTAACTCAATGTTTAGGAGGTTGTTGTGCTTAGTGTTCTCAAAACAAGTAATAATGGTAACCCTAACATGCTTGTTTACATATTAATGAACATATAATTATCATCTAAGGAATAACTCATATGCTTGAACCCTAGTGTACATCCAAGGCACATAATATGAATATCAATGCTAATTGTCAATAAGTAAGATGTTAATAATGTCATGAACCAATAAACCCTAGTGATATGATGAGAAAGATAATTGTAACCTAATGCATGATAAGTATGAATAAGTGAAATAAAATGGTCATGTCGACCTAAACCCTAAGTTGTAATAATCTAACCGTAATCTATACATCTTTTATGCCTTTCATGATACATTAATGATGTTAAGTGTCATAATCCGTTAACCTACATTGATTCACATAAATGATATATATATATATAATCATCTAACCACATATTGATTAAATCATGTATATGAAGTACATGTTACCTTGCTATCTAATACACATGTGATTAGTCACCAAATGTGAATCAATTCATTAATATGTAATATGTCTCACCTTGATCATTAAAATACATGTAATGGCTTCAATGTGAATATGAAGTGATTGGATTCACATAAATGTGAAAAATGATTAATAAAAATGAATAATGATTAACGGTGACATTAATGTGAGCAATAAAGATAATGTGACGATGAGATCATGTTTAATATAAATATATGTAATTCATGTGACATAATTTGGATTAATTGTAGACATAATAACGAGTTGAATAAAATGTCCTATCTCATGCAAGATAATTTGTTATAATTAATAAAATGACCATATGATGATAATGAAGTGTAAATCCAAATTAATAATGATCACATCCATTGAGATAATTGAGTAACCTCTATTTGTTCATAATAATGAAATATAATTCTTTTTGGCAACCAAGTGTATATGACATGACATAATTAATATAATAATGATAATGTGATATCCTAAAGAGTATAATGTTAATGATCCAAAAACGTTAATAATGTTAAATCTCCTAAAAAGAATATCTTAATAATGAAACCCTAGGTGGTCCTTGAGAACCTGACCTAGGAGAATATGCTTGTGATGTTTCTGAACCCTTAGGTGTAGTTGAAGTATAAGTTTTGATGGAAGTTGTATGGTTGGAGGAACAACCTGAAGTTTTGTGATGGGAGGTTGCACACTCACCCTTCCCCAATTTCTAGTGATTTCGGGGACAAAATCCTCTTTAAGGGGTGGAGTGTTGTAACATACTGAGTTATGGGCATTTTTCCTTTTGGTCCTCTTTTCCATCTTTTCCTCTCATTTCTATCCTCTTTGTCTATTCTATTCATTTTGTGGAGAATATGATGGTTTAATGAGCATTTTTTCACCTTTTATTCCAATATTTGGATTTTATGCACAAATACCTCAGTGAAAGCTTAATAATGGGTTTAATATGTAAAATGTCCACTTAAGTAATAAATATAATAAAATATTTCGTCCTAGAACTTTCTAGTGCTTTTTATAATATGAAAAAGAAAATAAATCCCAAAATATATATAAAGGAGATGATAAATGTAATATTTGGAGATAATATGGGATATAATGGATAAAAGGAGATAATGAGGAATATATTGTCTCAAAAATCATAAGTGGAAACCAATGAAGATAATTTGGATATCAATCTCATTTTCTTGATCTAAAAGAAACTTAATGGCCAAGTTTCATCTAATTTGGATAATAAATAAATATATTAAAGCCTTTATTACAAGATAATCAGAAATAAGCCAATAAGGTGAAATAAAATATCTAATGTCCTCAAATTGGAAAAAAAACTCTAAATTCTTAATCTATATGTCAAAATGAGTCTATGTGTGAATTTGTATTTAATTTGGTCAATGTTAAATATTTTATTTTATTTAGGAGAGAAAAAATGACTTAAAGACCGAAAATATTAAATATATGTTGAAAAAAAAATTAATTAATGCCAAAATCATGTTCCACACGGTTAGTATTTCTTATATGATAAGTTTTATATTTTTAAAAATTTTATGGATGCCTCTAATAAATTAAAAGGATAAATAAGTGATAAAATTTAAATGAATTAAATAAAACAATAAAATTCTTCAAAAAAATAAAATAATACCAAATTAAAGTTTAAATATTAAAATATATCTTTGAATGAATTTTGACTCAATTTGGAAAATATTTGTTGAGAAGATAATTTAGAAGAGAGAAAGTGTGCAAAGCTTTCAACTCATTATTTAAAATAAGAAACAACTTCAACAAATAGAAATAATGACAAATTCGTATCCAACATACTTAATAAGACTTATGGATGAATTTATTTTATTTTTTGGGAAATCTAATAGTCGTTAATGTGAGAGGAAAGAGAAAATAGTAATTTGCTTAAATAAATAATCTAACTTTCTCAAAATATAAATATAATTTTATTTTCGTATTCCTCACCCCAAAATAAGTAAATCTACCAAATTTAAGTTTATTTAGACTTTGTTTGTACCTTTAAATAATTATGGAAAGGTTTATGCATTAAATGCACCAAAAGAACAAAGTTTAGATGTTGTATTAAATGATCGCATTTCATCTCCTACCTTCGACACACGTGAACATTGATTTCCGAAATATTTGATTTTTCAGATGACCATATCTCCCTCATTTCTCGACCAAATCGTGAGATTTTTGTCTTGTTGGATTCCTCTTTTAATTCCGCCCCACTTTATTCCAAAGTTTTTGTATTTTGACGAAGATTCGAGAAACCCCCAAAGCTTGCTCTCAAGCTTCGGCGGCCCACTTCGAAAACCCCAACTCACATCTTATTGCCTATAAATATTTATGCCCCGAGCTTCCGCATCGGCTTTACAACTCAACACATCTCTTAATTTTAAATTTTGTCGTCTTTTTGACCTCCAACGAGCGGCCGAAGCCACTGTGCTTGCGGCGCCCCTTGCTCTGACCTCTCTTCGTCTCCGACTCGATTGAATGTATCATTGAATTCGTCTCATCTTTATCTTTCTTTTGCATGTCTTCGCACTGAGTTTTGCGTTGATTTGCAGATTTGTCCAAAATCTACCATGGCCACATCCTGCTACTCACGCAGCCATGGCACGAGCGGGAGGAAGGGGATGATCCCCGGTTGTTTTCCCGATTTCGCCCTCGTTTGAGTTTTCTTTCTTTTTCTTCGCCAAGGGTAAAGTCATCCTTTCAAGTCTTTTCCTCTCTTATCAGGTTGCTGAGATGGAAGTGGGACCGCTGAGTTGGTCAGTGGCTATAGGGCCAACTCAGAGCGCCCACCCTCTCGTCCTCTCTCTCGCTTGGTTTCATGATGTGTCAATTTCTGATTGGTCCTACTTTTAAAAATCATATCTTTTGACTCGCTTATCTAAAAATAAATTTAAAATATGTTCTTAACTCAGAAAAATCCCCTCTATCTACTAAAAATATTTTTAAATCCTGGTTTTAAGTTTTTTGAGTGGGTACTTTTGTGGATGATTTAATCAACTAAAAATCACCAAACATGCATCTCAAAGTATATATCTTCAAAATACATAATATTATATATCATTTTGATCAGAAAACCCTAACTAAGACAATGATGATATTTTCGAGACTTAAATCGGTGGCTTGTAGAAAAAGTTAGTAACTTTAGGGTTTTAATCCTTTAATGAATATACATATATCTAATGCATAAATATGATGATCATATTAGGAAAAGTGCATCTGATCTCATGTAAAAGTTATGAAAAGTGGTTCTAGTATTCTAAAGTATAAGGTATGTGCTTAATGCACTTCAGTTGGGAATTATTTGTTCCTTAACCTATGCTTTCCATAATGAGGCTTATTTGCACCTTATATTCTATTCTCTTGAATCTATTGCTATACTTGCCTCACAATCAGTTTGGAATATTATTCTTGGGTCTTGGTACCCCATTGCCATGTTCTACATATGAGATTCTATTACTTGCCATAGTTTCTAGCATGTTGATTTTATTAGACTAATTAACTAGTGTAGTGGTACTTGTATGTACAACCACCCATAGTTAGGGAGTGTGTTACTTCTCCCCTGGGGAATGTGTTACTCTCCCCTACACATGAAATATGTGCAAGTGACTGGGAATGTGTTATTCTCCCCTCACCCTTTGGTTGAAGGTCTGGTCGGTGCCTCAACTCTACATAGTTAAGATAGTCAATATTAATCATACATGCAATGTTGTTGTTTTACTTTGTTTATGGAAATCATCTATTGAAATATTCTTTTATATATATGGCCTCATTCTCTTGATATCTTCATCATATGATGAACCCTATCATGTTTATATTTTCTTTGTTTATCTTGTTACATTAGAATACCTTTGTGACACATACTTTTATTTTCCTTTCCTTTTGCTGGGTGCTTTCCCAACCACCCAGATGTGGAGCAAGGCAATAGATAAGGCATGGAGATCTTAGCATTGGCATAGACTTAGCTGATGGATATGTTGCTTGGAGATAAAAGTGTAGTAGTCTAGACTTCCCTCTATCTAGATCCTAGTTGTGTATGATGATGTAACCCTAAAAGGGAGATTTTTAATGTATTTTGTACAATCTTTTATGAAATTGAATATAGTCAGAAAAAAAAATTTATTCCGCTGCTTTCCAAATGTGTTTTATTTACCATTGTTATTATTAGAGAGGTGGATTGATTTCACTTCTTTACAACATGCTTAAATTGCTTTATTTTCATGATTGTAATAAAATGTAAATGTGTAAAAATATATAATGTACAAGTACTTAAATATCATGTAAATCAAGCGTTTAGATCTTCCCTATCCACACACAACACTTAGAAAGGTCATCCCTCAGTGAGCATCACAATTGCACATTCATTTCTTACACTTAGCATATGAGTTAAAGTTTTGAAATAGAGTTTGTCTCGGTCGACACACTTCTCGACCGAGATATTCTTAGTTGAACATTTTATTGACTGAGAAACTCCCAAGTCTAAAGAACAACCATCACAGAGAAAGGTTCGGTCAAACTTTACTTCGACCAAGATAGTGTCTCGAGTAGGTTCTATAGCCATTAGACTTAGTTATAAAACCGTTAGAGTTAGTGGAAAAAGTGGTTGGGAGTTGAGTTGAACTTTGCTCCAGACTCACCCACAATCGACAAATTCCTCGACCGAGAGACACTCGGTCGAAAAACTTCTTGACCGAGAAGGTGTCAGTTAGTACTTTTGAAAAATAATTAACTAGTCGTTACTAATGCAATTAGTGGATACCTAACGGCTAGTTTAGCACTAAGAACCCCCTAGAAAGTGTCTAGAACGTTCCTAAGCACTAGTAGGCCATTCCTATAAATAGGAAATGCCTTAGGACATCTAAACTCACTTGAGTACACATACTTGCAATTGAGTATCAGTCTTTGTGGGCAATTGAGCAACTTCAACACTTGCTAATCATTTCCATTGCTGGAATTTCATGTCCTATAGACTAGAATCTCCTACCGACTATACTCTCACTTTCATACACATTGGATAGGAGATCAAAATGCTTGAAATAGGATTCAAGCCTTGTGTTTAAGTGGTAATTGTAATTTCCTTTTTCCTTTCTTATTCTTTCTTATTGCATTGTACTCTCCTTACTACTCCTAGGTTGGAGGCTGCAGAGTGGAGAGGGTGAAATCTTCTCAGGTGGAGAAGGAAGACGTTGGACTACTTCTAGAAGGTCTCAACGGGAAGCTACTTCAAGGAGAAAGGCTACTTCAAGGGGGAGCTTGAAGTTACTTTAAGTGAAGGCTGCTTCAAGGTTGGTGAGATGACTTCGAGTGAAGGCTGTCCAAAGGGTTTGGGAAGGTATTTGTAATTTTATGTAACATCCTTGAGAAGGTAATAAAATTCAAATACTTTCAAAATCCCAATTGGAAACAATAGGGTAGTGGACTGACTCCCTTAGTTTTTGCTAAGGGTGGAACCACTCTAAACTCTTGTCTCCTTCTTCAACATCCTTGTGGTTGTTTGTTGGTTGAATTATTTTAAAAATTATTATAAAACCCTATTCACCCCCCCTCTAGTGTTTTTCAATTGGTATCAGAGTAGGCTTCAAGGATCTTTAATCGAGTCTTGAAGATGGAGGGTGGTGGTGCCTACAACCTCAAGCAAAGGTGAAACTTGGACCGGCCTTCAACAAGTTGTAGCTGGTGTTTAGGAAAGGGACACACAACATTTAGTTTTCCAAGGAAGTCAAAAAAAGAAGAGGTGCATAAAGAGGTTCAATGTTTCGTTACTACTACAAATGAAGAAGAAAAATATGTATGTCTTTTTGATTTATCAAAAGAAGATTTAATTGCTAGTCTTCAAGAAAAACATGATAAGTATATTGATTGTAAGAAGAAATTCAAGAAATCTACTAAAGTAAATGATGATTTACATGCTAAACATCTTGTTCTTACATCTGAAAATGAAGATATTAAAAACACATTGAACTTAACCATCAAAGACCATGATATTAAGCTAAAATCAATAGAAGAAAGTTGCAATCTCCTTTCTCAAGAAAAGATAAACTTGCAAGCTCAAGTAAATGATCTTCAAAAATGACATGTTTTGTGTACTCATTTAGATTATGATGCTATTATGAAAGAAAGACATAGTTTGTTGTATAATCTAGAGCA
This sequence comes from Alisma plantago-aquatica, assembly GCA_963693085.1. NCBI lineage: Eukaryota > Viridiplantae > Streptophyta > Magnoliopsida > Alismatales > Alismataceae > Alisma > Alisma plantago-aquatica. Next base: position 872,207,267 of record OY856410.1, read on the forward strand.
AGAAAATTTAAATGTTAAAAAGTGAATGGATGAAATTGCTAAATTGCAAAAAGAAATTAGTGGCTTGAGAAATAATGGTATTCTTGATAAGATTCTAAAAGATTGTTCTAGTCATATTGGAAGAAGAGGTTCAGGATATGTTCCAAAAGAAAATTCCTATCAACCTAAACCTAGGAGAACGCAAGCACCCAAGACAAAGATCATGTATGTACCCAAGAACAACTCAACTCAAAGTCCTAGAAAAAGAAATGAAATTGATTCCATCTGTTGTCACTATTGCATGCGTCTTGGACACTATTCTTTCTCATGTCCTTACAAGAAAAAGGATGTTGAGTTAGTATGGGTTCCAAGACCCCAAACTTAGAAAATGTAATATGATTAAGTTGATATTTGACCTAACACTTCATTTGAATATCTTAATGTCTCATCTCAACTAAATAGAATGGTACCTTAGCATATTACAATGATTTAAGCCCAAACTGACATAAATAGATTGTTGAAAACAAACAGAAACAATCTCAGTCGACAAATAGTTCGATCGAGACACTTCTTGGTCGAGAAATTATTCGACCGAAGGAATTCCTGTACCAAATCTGAAATATGCAGTTAAAACAGTAACAATCCCGGTCGAGAAATTGTCGACCGAAACAAGATCGGTCGAAGTATTTGTCGACCGAATGAGGTTCTAAGAAGCTTAAATTGTTGGAATAGGTAATATTGGTACAAACCTTGAAATAAAAAATGTTTTAATTGTTGATGGTCTGCACCATAATTTAATAAGTGTCAGTCAACTATGTGATACTGGATATGATGTTTTATTCAATAAAAATTGCTGCAAGTTACTAATAGAGAACACTACAAATGTTGTGTATGAAGGAAAAAGAATTGGAAATCTATATATTCTTAGACCTAACTCTATGTAATCTATAGTTGGAAAATGTTTACTTGCAAAAGATAATTCCCTCCAATTATGGCATAGAAATTTAGGTCATGCTAGTTCACATGTTATCAAAAATCTAGTTAAATATGATCTTGTTCGTGGTTTGCCTAAGCTATCTTTTGATCAATCTGAACATTGTGAACCATGTACTTTGGGTAAACAAACTAAAACTTCTTTTCAAACCAAAAACATGCTTAGCACCAATATATCACTAGAACTTATTCATATGGATTTATTTGGACCTATGAGGACACAATCTATTGGTGGAAAAAGATATTGCTTTGTTATTGTTGATGATTACAGTAGATATACATGGGTTCATTTCCTTGCAAATAAAGATGATACCATTCAAGTGTTCATACAATTTTGCTCAAAGATTGAAAATCAATTACAAAATAAAATATTCACAATTAGAAGTGATCATGGTGGAGAATTTGAGAACCATATATTTGAAGAATTATGCACATCTCAAGGATACACTCACAATTTTTTAGCTCCACATACTGCACAACAAAATGGCATAGTTGAAAGAAATGGCTAGGACTATGATGCTTGAACATAATACATCTAAAACGATTTGGGCTGAAGCAGTAAACACAACTTGATATCTTCTAAATAGAGTAACTGTACACTCTTATTTAAAGAAAACACCATATGAACTCATTTATAATAAGAAACCAAGGGTTGATTATTTTCATACTTTTATCTCAACTTGCTATATCTTAAACACAAAAGAGGATAGAGAAAAGTTTGACTCTAAATCACAAAAAGCCTTTTTCTTAGGATATTAAACTTCTAGTAAAGCATTTAGAGTTTATAATACCATCTCTATAAAAGTTGAAGAATCCATTCACATTACTTTTCATGAAGGACTAAAACAAAGTGATGACATAGTTGATATTACTCATCAAATGGAAGATCTAACCATATCAACTAAATATGATCAAAATGCTAAAAATGATCAACAAATTGAGAAACAACAACCCATCCCTAGACTCATTAAGGATCATCCTCAAGAACTAATCATTGGAAATCCAAAAAGATAAAGTAAAAACCCGATCATCTTTTCGAGATGTTGCAAATATGGCATTTGTATCTATAATTTAACTAAGAAAGTGACTGAAGCTCTAAAAGATGATTATTGGACAATGGCAATGCAAGAAGAATTAAACCAATTCACTAAGAATGATGTATCCGACTTAGTTCCTAAACCTCAAGATAAAACCATTATTGGAACTAAGTGGGTTTTTTAAAATAAGTTAAATGAAGTTGGGGAAGTACTAAGAAATAAAGCTAGGTTGGTAGCACAATGGTATAATCAACAAGAAGGAATAGAGTTTGATGAAACATATGCACCAGTGGCAAGACTTCAAGCCATTAGAATGCTACTAGCTATAGTTGCCCACAAAAACATCAAACTGTTCCAAATGTATGTAAAAAGTGCATTTCTAAATGGAATAATACAAGAGCAAGTATATGTTGCCCAACCACCTGGTTTTGAAATTCCTGGTAAAGATGATCATGTTTACAAACTTAAGAAAACACTTAATGGTTTAAAACAAGCACCTAGAAATTGGTATCAAAGGCTCAAAATTTATCTCTTTGATAACAGTTTTTCAATTGGAAATTCAGATTCTACTTTATTTTTCAAAACATATGAATCCAACTTTCTAGATGTTCAAATTTATGTTGATGATATTATCTTTGGTGCATCAAATGAATATTTATGTAAACAATTTAGTGATATTATGCAAAAGGAATTTGAAATGAGTCTCATGGGAGAATTGACTTTCTTTCTTGGTTTTCAAATAAAGCAAACGCCCACTGGGATTTTTATAAGTCAAGAGAAGTATACAAATGAACTTTTAAAATGTTTCGGAATGGAACATTGCAAACAGGCTACCACTCTAATGGCTACCTCTACTAAAATTGATAAGGATGAAAATGGGGAACCCATTGATGATTCCTTATATAGGGCCATGATTGGTATCTTGCTTTACTTAACCGCTTTTAGACCGAATATCATGTTTTCGGTTGGACTTTGTGCTAGATTTCAATCAAAACCCAAGCAAACTCATTTTCAAGCTGTCAAAAAGATTCTAAGATACTTAGCCGGCACCACAAACTATGATTTATGGTATCCTAAAAGACAATCGTTGGATTTGAAAGCTTATACAGATGTCGATTATGCTGGTTGTCGACTTGATTGAAAAAGCACAAGTGGACGTTGTTTCTTATTAGGAAGAGCCTTACTATCATGGTTTAGCAAGAAACAAAATACAGTTTCCCTTTCTACCACTGAAGCTGAATATATGGCAGCCGGGTCTTGTTGTGCTCAAGTGCTTTATATGCCACAAGTTTTAAATGATTATGGTTTTATATTTTCATCTATGCCTATCTTTTGTGACAATACAAGTGCTATAAACTTGGCACATAATCCTATCTTACACAGCCGTGCCAAACATGTTGAAATTCGTCATCATTTTCTAAGGGATCATATTTCTAAAAAACATATATCCCTTCATCATGTTGATACAGAAGATCAATTGGCTGATATTTTCACAAAACCACTTCCATTAGATCAATTTAATAACATAAGGAAGAAATTGATTATCACTCCCTTAGAAGATGTTTTCTTTAACATTTGTGCTTCTTAAAATCGGTTGGTTTCTCCGATCCTTACATTTTGGCTGTAAATGGACATCTTTTAGCATGTTTCAACGGTTATCTTTTTGAAAGGGGAGAACCAATTAAGGGGGAGTCTTAACAAATGTTTTTAACGGTTATCTTTTTGAAATGACAAAGGGGGAGAAATAATATAAATCTAAAATACTCAATCAATGAGTTTCATACATACTCTCTTGACTTCACATCAAATGTTGCTATATTCCCTAAAGAGTTGGATTTTATGTGCCACACCTCTTTGGGAATAAGAAGCACACATTCCATAAATAAGAGAAGGTATACACAAGGTAAATTTCAGGGATGAAACTCAACTCAATATTAATTAAGCTTATTTGGATTATATTTAAGAAATATTTGTCATCTTCAAAAAGGGGGAGATTGTTGGCTAAATGGACATCATCAAAATCCCTTTGTTTTGAAAATGACAAACATTTCATTCTTGTGGATCTATTGTGCTACTTGAGTATTTTAGGAACAAGGTGGATGCCAAGGTTTTGGAAGATCTACATGCTTAAATTGCTTTATTTTCATGATTGTAATCAAATGTAAACTTGTACAAATATATAATGTACAAGTACTTAGATATCATGTAAATCAAGCGTTTAGATCTTCCCTATCCAAACACAACACTTAGAAAGGTCATCCCTCAGTGAGCATCACAATTGCACATTCATTTCTTACACTTAGCATATGAGTTAATGTTTTGAAATAGAGTTTGTCTCGGTCGACACACTTCTCGACTAAGATACTCTCGGTCAAACATTTTCTCGACTGAGAAACTCACAAGTCTAAAGAACAAACATCTTTGCATAACCTGCTAAAAGCCATCATAGAGAAAGGCTCAGTCGAACTTTACTTTGAACGAGACTTTGTCTCGAGTAGGTTCTATAGTTGTTAGACTTAGTTATATAACTGTTAGTGTTAGTGGAAAAAGTGGTTGGGAGTTGAGTTGAACGTTGCTCCAAACTCACCCTCGGTCAAAAAATTCCTCGACCAAGAGACACTCGGTTGACAAACTTCTCGACCGAGAAGGTGTTTGTCTGCACTTTTTAGAAGTAATTAACTAGTTGTTACTAATGCAATTACTGGATACCTAACAGCTAGTTAAGCACTAAGAACCCCCCAGAAAGTATCTAGAACGTCCCTAAGCACTAGTAGGCCATTCCTGTAAATAGGACATGCCTTAGGACACCTAAAATCACTTGAGTACACATACTTGCAATTGAGAATCAATCTTTGTGAGAAATTGAGCAACTTCAACACTTGCTAATCATTTCCATTGCTGGCATTTTGTGTCCTATAGGCTAGAATCTCCTACCCACTATACTTCCACTTTCATACACATTGGATAGGAGATCAAAACGCTTGAAATAGGATTCAAGACATGTGCTTAAGTGGTAATTGTAATTTCCTTTGTCCTTTCTTGTTCTTTCTTATTGCATTGTACTCTCCTAGCCACTCCTAGGTTGGAGGCTATGGAGTGGAGAGGGTGAAATCTTCTCATGTGGAGAAGGAGGACTTTGGACTACTTCTAGAAGGTCTCAACGGGAAGCTACTTCAAGGAGGAAGGCTATTTCAAGGGGGACCATGAAGTTACTTCAAGTGAAGGCTGCTTCAAGGTTGGTGAGACAACTTCGGGTGAAGGATGTCCAAAGGGTTTGGGAAGGTATTTGTAATTTTATGTAACATCCTTGACAAGGTAATAAAATTCAAATAATTTCAAAATCCCAATTGGAAACAATTGGGTAGTGGACTAACTCCCTTAGTTTTTGCTAAGGGTGGAACCACTCTAAATCCTTGTTTCCTTCTTCAACATCCTTGTGGTTGTTTGTTGGTTGAATTATTTTAAAAATTATTATAAAACCCTATTCACCCCTCCTCTAGTGTTTTTCAACATTATATCAAACAGTCTGCTCTTGGTTCAAGGAAAATGGATTGAATGTTAAGAGGATGAACTTGCATGCATCGAATTCATCCTAGATATCAGAGACAAAGGAATTATACAATCACTACAACACTTACATAGACTGTAGGTTTAAATTGTTCTCCAACATTCCATTCTCTTAGGTAGCACTGATGTGCAACTAGGCACGACTCTCTACTTATGATGTCATAAGCTAGTAATGGACATTGACTGCCAATGTGACATGGGACCTATAGGGTCACACATATGAGCTCATCTAGAAGAGGAGTTTGATTTGACAATTGGACAGATTACTAAAGTGTTTAGGTATTCAATTCACGCCACAAATTGACATATTGGCTGACTGGATTGCCAAGCGACCATCTCACTGAATGAGATAGATGTTTGTGCATCCAGACGGGCATCTCAAGTGTTGAGATGGCCGCTTGGGTTGTTAAGTTGATCAGAGTTCAAATTAGATAAGTTCTGCCCTAGAACTAACCAATTCAATGTGATTGAAATGATCGACTCAGATCAGACTCACCAAACGGTCATCTAGGTGAGTGAGATGAGCATCTCGCTTTGAAAAGATGGCTTGGTTGGGCCGAACAAAGGTTCAGGATGTTTCCCGAATAGTTTCGATTGCACAAACTTGGAGTGCAAGTAAAATTAATTTGTGATATTAATTGGAATGGAAATTTCCTAATTTGTATTACAACTGGGAAATTGCCAAATGACCATTGGGTAGTGTGAGAAGACCATTTCACATAGAAGATGACCGTCTGGGTGTGCCATATGATTGTTTGACATCACACAAGTTGTGAAAGTTCAAGTTCTTCTGGTCCTTTCCACTCCCATGCAATCCAATACAGATTGGGAACCTTGACCCTGACCTTGCCTATAAAAGGAGGAGTACATGGGGCTTCCCAAGACACAACACAAACAACTGAGAACCAATTCTTCTGACAACTTTTATCCTCTCTAGTTGTGGTAACCAAGAGAGCCCAAGGAAGTCCTACCTGACAGGGAGGCATGGATGTGGGAGACAAATAGCTGGTGATCATTTTTGGTGGGAGAATAGGTTGGTGACTAGTACACCAATGGGAGGGACAACTCCTTCATGTCTATTCTTGGTTAATGATAGGAGTTCTAGTTTGTCCATGTGGACTACTCTGAGGTAGGAGTTCTTTAGCAGCTTCTTAGAGAGTAAAGTCAACCTATAGTTTGTGGCAAGACCACCGAAGTTGTTGTAGAGGTTGCGTCGACAGTTGTTCATGGTGAAGACCAGGATGTGGACAACCACAGTACAAGAGTAACTTGTCAGCTGTTTCAAAGAAGTGAGTTTTGTCACTAGATTTTCTCGAGGACCAGGTGTAACTTGCTAAAACCATCCTTCCTATTTCATAGTAGTTGACACAATCTTGTTGTTATGGGAATACAAGTAGATAAAGTTTTTGTTTCCACTATTATACTCTATGCTAGTGTTTCCCAATAGTTGAAGGTTGGATATGTTTCTAGTCCTTGGGGGTGTTTTGTAGATGTTGTATATGGATACGAGGTTTTTGGAAGGATGCCATGGTTATACATGTAGGGGTTATTATCCTTGTAATGGGTTTCAGGTTATGGCAGGATGGCCATTGTAGAAGTAAAGTGTATACCTTTATGGTATGTTATGTATAACAAATGGAATAGTTTGTAGACCTTGATGTATATGTTTTCACTTGAGATGATAACATGTAATTGATTTTAATTTACTCTCTTTTATGGTAATATGGTTGTTAGTTGATAATTCTGCTCTTCGTTTTGAGTAATTTTGATTTTGTGTGACCGGTGTGTCATAGTTTGGTTGGTAACAGAGCTCTAGGTTTGCTAAGTATATAGGGACATATGACTAGTGTTTTGTCTATTCTTGTGTTATTCAGTATAACTGATCGCACCTTCTTCCTATGTATAAAAAGAATAAGATATATCTAGAGAACACAAAGAACATGTGGAGAGCAGTGTTGCTGCACTAGGAGGTGGTGCGAGGAGGTATGTGACAGTAGATGGAGTACCTGAAGTGCCTCAGTTCAACCCAAAAACCACATCCAATCCTTCCATGTTCAGATAGTTTATGGCTTCGATTTCACATATGGCAGATAGGATGCCCATATCTCAAGTTAGGTTGGATGTTCCTAATGTAGAATCCCAGGGTTCCGGAAAGATCTTTGAGAAGTTGTAGTGCATTGGAACGTTGGAGTACATGGTTATGGATGATCTATCAGATGCTGATATGTAGTTGATAGAGTTGGAGAAGTCCTTTAAGATCCTCAATATCCCTAAAGAGGATAAGGTGAAGCATGCAGTTTACCTACTAAAGGGTAGTGCTTTCCATTGGTGGCCCATTGAGGAGGAGAAGATGCCTGGAGTGGTGATCAATTGGGAAAGATTTCAGTGGGAGTTTGTGAGCCAATACTTCCTCGAGACATATTTGGATGAGAAGTCTCTCAGTTCAAGTGTATCCAGTAGGGATTGATGATGTTGAATGAGTACGAGGCCCAGTTCTTGGAGTTGTTGAGGTTTTGTCCTCACATGGTAGCAAAAGACAAGGAGAGTATTAGGCGGTTTGATAATGACGATGTCTGCATTGGATAACCTAGAGTACTTTTCCACCTTTATTGAGTCTGTGAGGAGGATAGAGTGATAGAAGATAGAGAAGAGTGAATCTAACACCAAGAAGAGACCAACACAGTTTCAAGGTTAGTCTTCTAGAGGCTTCAAGAAGACTAGGTTTTAATCACCTCAATCACAACAAAGGTCTGGAGTTCCATCACAACGGTCACCATGCAAGGGCAGAGGCTACACTTTTGTGTCGGCAGGATCTCGTTGTACAACATTAGCGGCCATGGCATGAAGATAAGACTTGCTACAAATGTGGACATACCAGACATACAAGATTGTTTTTCCCAATAAAGTATGTGGAGGTGCCGCAACAGCCAATATAGATTCAACAAGGTTTCCAACGGCAACAATTCAGAAGTTGTGGTGGTAGAGAACACAGTCAGGCATCGTAGGCTGGATCATATGGGCAGGACAACATAGGATGGGAGCAAAAACAAGAGATGACTCGATTCTACTCCATGAGTCATCTAGAGGGAGTGGTCAATCCATGGGTCATGACCTATCAGATGGAGTTATTTCATTCTGATTTGTCTGCATCTTCTTTTATATCAGTTTTGGTTGGCCCAGTTACAATGCACTCTCTTATCACTAGAGAGGTGTGAGCTAGTTGTTCCTTTTCTATTAGTCAAAGATGTGATAGTCTTCGCTTTGAATCCTCTTTGGTTGGTTCTTCCGATTTACAGGAGGTATGTCCATCATGCATTCTTTATTTCTCAGGAAGCAACATTCAAGTGGTTTATACCACTTGACATGCACAGATTCAATGTGATCCTTGGAATGGATTCCATGGATAAGAATCGGGTGCTATTGGACTTTAGTTCTAAGGTGGTTATGTTCTGTGATGGGGATGTTTTGTGGGTCATCCAAAGATACAGGAAGACTTTCCTAACATGTTTGATGTTAGCGATGATAGTAGAGGGGTTGATTAGGCAAGGTTGTGAGGCTTTTCTGGCACATGTGGTGGATACCAAGGTGAGGAGTCCTGGTATCCAAGAGGTGCCTATTGTTCCTGAGTTTTAGGATGTGTTTCTTAATGAGTTTTCTAGAGTCTCCCTCCTAGAGAGATTGATTTTGAGATCAATTTGGTTCCTGGTACACAACCGATAGCACATACACTGTATAGGATGACACCAGATGAGATGCAAGAATTGAAGAAGTAGTAACAGGAGCTGCTAGAGAAGGGCTTTATCACATCGAGAACTTCCCCTTGGGGTGCTCCTATGTTGTTTGTTGAGAAGAAGGATGGCTCCATGTGGTTATGCATCAATTATCAACAGTTTAACAAGGTAAAAATCAAGAACAAACACCCTTTGCCATGGATAGACCATCTGTTTGATCAGTTGAGAGGTTTTTTAGTGTTCTCAAAGATAGATATGAGGTGAGGATACCATCAGTTGCAGATCAAGGTTGGTGGCATACCCAACTCACCTTTTAAGACTCGGTATGGTCACTATGAGTTTGTGATTAAGTCGTTTGGGCTAACCGAAGCACCAACAACGTTCACGAGTCTGATGAGTAGGGTGTTCTAGCCTTATCATGACTAGTTAGTTGTGTTCATCGATGATATCCTGATATACTCTAGAGATAGCCAACAACATGAGAAACATCTATGACATGCTTTGACCTTGTTGAGATAGAACACGTTGTACGCCAAGTTCAACAAGTGTGAGTTCTAGACGAAAGATGTGTCTTTTGTAGGGAAGTGATATTTGTTGAAGAAGTTTGTCTGGATTGTAAGAAGGTTCAATAAGTTCTAGAATGTGAGAAACCTAAGACACTTATAGAGATTCATAGTTTCCTAGTCTAGTAAGGCTACTACGATAGGTTCAATAAGAGCTTCATTTTTGTGGCATTACCCTAATGAAGTTGATGAGGAAAGATGTGTCATTTGGCTAGGTTTATGAGTGTCAACATTCTTTCCCACTTTTGAAGAAGTTGTCCAGTGCACCAGTGTTAGTGTTTCCTGAGCAAGGGAAATGTTATACCGTCTTATGTGATGCATCAAAGAATGTTTTGGTATGCGTGCTGATGCAAGATAAAAATGTGATTTCTTTTGCTTTGTGACAACTTAAGAAATATGAGGAGAGCTACCCGATGGATGATCTAGAGCTAGTAGCTGTGGTTGATGCTTTGAAGATTTGGAGACACTACTTTTATGGTGAGAAGTGTTTGATCTTCACCGAGCACAAGAACATACACTACATCTTCTCAAAACAAGAGCTGAATATGCGAAAATGATGTTGGACGGAGTTAATCAAAGATGAGGACTACACCATAGACTACCATCCAGGGAAGGAGAACATGATGGTCTATTCATCAGTTGATAAGGTGCAATTGTGTTCCTTGGTATGCCATAAGAGAGACACATTGGTGTCCCTTCTCCAGATGAACATGAAGTTGGAGGTCTCCTTGATGGAAGGCCTATTGGATCAGTTATAGGTGCAACCTACATGAGGCAATAGATCAGAATGCATAGTGGAGTGATATTGTGATACAACAGATTTGAGCAGAGTTGGGTAGCGCGAAGCTTGATGGCTTCCAAGAGTCATAAGATCGGACAGTATGTTACCATGGTGGAGTGGTGGTTCCTGATGTTGATAATTTGAGGAAGTTGGTTTTGGAACATACTCACTCTTCAATGTACGCTATGCATCTAGGTTGTACCAAGATGTACCACAATATGAAAGATCAATATTGGTGGCATGGTTTGAAGTGTGTAGCCAAGTTTGTGGTGAAGTGTCCTATGTGTTAGTAGGTTAAGGCTGAGCATAAAAAATTGTAGGGACTTTGCAACTATTACCTATACCGCAATGGAAATTGGATCATATCATGATGGACTTTGTAGTTGGACTTCCTAGGACAAAAAAAGGTCATGATTCCATCTAGCTAATAGTGGATAGGCTGACCAAGTAAGAACACTTCCTCCATATGAAGATAACATATACAACTGAGAAGTTGGTGTATGTGTATGTTGATGAAATAATACGTATGTATAGTATCCCAATGATGATAGTGTCTGATAGAGGTCCTCAGTTTCCTAGTTTCTTTTGGGAGTGTCTACACACAAGAATGGGCACACAATTAGGTTTAGTACAACTTTTCACCCATAGATAGATAGATAGTTTGAGAGGACTATACATCCACTGAAGGATCTATTGAGTGATTGTTTTCTATAGTTTTTTGGTAGTTCATATGTACTCCTTAGTTTGATACAGTTTTCTTACAACAATAACTATCATATGAGTATCCATATGGCACCTTATAAGGTGTTGTATGGAAGATGTTGTCTATCTTTGTCATGTTGATATGAGATGGGACAGTATCAGATTTTGGGGCCTCAACTTGTATAGCAGATGACCGAGAAGATTAAGTTGATACAACAACAACTGAAGGCAACCCAAGATTTAAAGAAATCTTACGTTGAAAATCATTAGAGGCCCTTAGAGTTCCAAGTGTGAGACAAGGTGTATCTCAAGGTCTTTCCTTGGAAAGGCGTGCTCAGGTTTGGGAAGAAGGGTAAATTGGCTCCCAGGTTTATGGGACCTTACCATGTGGGGGAATGTGTTGGGAATGTGGCTTAGAAGTTGGAATTACCACCTATGTTGTATAGGTTGCATCCTATATTTTATGTCTCTATGGTGAGGAAGTGTCATACTGATATAGGGCTAGTATTGTTGCCTGTGGAGGTTGAGTTGGAGAAGGACATGTCGTATGTGGAGGGTCCTATTTTGATCTTAGACCAGGGGGTTAAGAAGTTGAAGAAGAAGGATATTATTTTGGTTAAGGTTTTGTGGCATCATTGTGGCTTGGAGGAAGCCATGTGGTAGCTTGAGGAAGAGATGCGTAAGAAGTATCCATTCTTTCTCACATATGTTTTTGGGGGCGAAATCCTTGTTAGGGTTTTATGGTTGTAAGATCCCTATTATAACCTCAAATTTCACTTGTATTTAAATAAATGCAATGCAATTATTATATGAAAAGAGATTTGTTTGGGTGCTTTGTTTTAAAGAATGGATTTCTTTGCAAATTTCCCTTGAAAGAATTATTTGTGATTGCTAATGCTTTATTAATTCAATAATGGATAAAAGGGAAAAAGGAGACAAGAAAATCCCATAATAAGCATAAACAAAATGAAATAGATGATAATTGTATGTACATGAGATAATTGTATAGAATTCTCTATAAAGTTGATGGATGGCCACTATTAATTAGTTTTAGTTTCCACATGGTTTTCAATAGGAAAAATAGCCAAAATAAAGATAATAGAAAAGTAATAAAGAGAACAATATGTGTTTTAATGCTTGAAAAATGCCTCAAAGAGGGAATATTTAGTATGTTTTAATCTACCATTTGGTATACTTGGAAACAATAAAGAAAAGATAGAAAATTCTAGAATTTGGAGAAAAAAGATATTTCATGAAAAATGTAATTTTTTTAAATAAATGCTCAAGGAGATAGTTTTTGCATATAAAAGGTATGTGTAAGAATTAGATAGAAGTTAGGAAAGGTATCAAGGTATGAAAAGGATATATCGGAGAGAGAAAAAATAGAACAATATGGATTTCATAGTTTTTCCTAAGAAGTTGTTAAATAATAATCCTTTTTGTGTCACTGAACGTCTCACACCTGTGGTTATATGAGACAATAAATTCTTACTTTCCTAAAGACCCACCTTATACATTACAATAAAAATGGTAGCAAACTTAGCTTTTTGTCATCTCATTCCTTCTTCACCATCGTTCTACAAACCCTAAGGAATCCTATCTAGTGGCTATAAAAGGACGTATAGAAGTCCTCACCCCTAGAGAAGTTGGCCTGAGGCTTTGCAGACCAAGGATGAAGGTTTGGGTAGAATCTTTTCCACTCAAAACCCTCCCGAATCAGAAGAGATGGCAAGCATGACTAGCACCGGTTTCTAGGAGAAGACATGGACAATGGTGCTTCACCTCGTATTGCCCTTCTCTTCACACAAGAGCATGCGAAGGAGAGCCTAGGAAGATTTGGGTGTCACCATAGATGTGAAGGCCTGTGAGTTGTTAAGGTAAGAAACATAGTTCCTTCTTCTATCAGGAACATGTCGCTCACCTTAACCTCTTCATCATGCTACCATTGTCCACCTTAGTAGATCATTGTGTCCAGAAGTGTTTGGTAGAGGGCGTAATTCCCTCACACACTGTAGTAGAAGTCGCACGCCCAATCTTCCCAAAGGTTGATCCAGCAACGGGACTCCATTTGAGCAGACAAAGCCATGTTGGGGAGGGAGAGATGAACCTAGGTGAACAAGGATTGGACTCCCCTGATCCACCTAATAAAACACGATCACAGTGTAAGGGTAGTCCAATCATTTCATGGATTCATAATAGATGGTTGGGTTATATGATAAGTAAATATATTTTGCTAATATGGCGCTCTGCCATTGGTCAAAATAATGATAATCTTTCCAATAATGTAGAACATAGATCGTTGCTCTGAGAATATTTAAACTATATGTCAAATTGATCAGAAAAATGAGAAGAATCTAAATAAATTGATTCCAAAGTTTAAGCATTCTTTTAATTCTAAAAGTAGTGCAAAGATGGGTTTAAGTTGTGATTAATGCATTCAAACCCGAGAATTGTGTAATAAGATGTTTGAATATGCTAAAAATGATTTATTTTCCATTATAATTGATATTGTTGAATAAGATGAGAAGTCAATATGATCGTGACCATAATTATGATATGTAGAGTTTTTTATGTGAATTATCATGCATGTGATGATTTAGAGACTAAAGATCATAACTTGTTAGGTTAATGCACATGATTTGATGAAAGTGTTCATGACGTAATAATTTGATAGGTTTGATAATATTGGAAACATCTAATATTTATAGGGTTCTTGAGTCATTATGACAATGAACATGGGAATTGGAATATCCAACATAGCTATAATGATAATTCGATGTCAAGAAAATCTAAATCCTAGTTTAGGACCGAGTAGGGGTTTAAGGTAAATAATGTGATGGTGACACTTTAGGATTTACATATATGCAGATTCAATGATTGGATTCTTCTTTGCTTGCTTGGATATGTTGATTGGTTGATTGAATCTACTTGAAGCATAGTTTTATAATATGCATGGATCTACAACAAGGTATGTGGTTACACCCATGACTAACTGCATTAGTTTCACAGTGTTTTAGGCTTGCTAGATTGTGTGAAATTAAATTCTTGCATGTTTATTTAATTCCTGCAAAATATAAAGTCACTCTAGCTATCACAATTTACTCTTATAAGTTGCTCAAACCCCGCATACCAGCTCTGGAGGTTTGAAAATGGAAAGGAATGAAAATTCATGGTGATGACTTCAGACCAGGCCCCAGATGGGTAAGGTCAAACTTGGCCCCATATTGGGAAGGCCATATGAGGTCAGGCCCCAGATTAGGAAGACCAACATGGCACCTAACTTTTGATTGAGAGGTGGCCAACATAGGCACCTGGCTCTAGATTGAGAGGTGGCCTACAGTCCACTGTAGGGACTAAATCCTAAGAGAGGGTATCCCATAGGTCTAGTAAAATGGGTTGAGAAGTTAAGAACAAAATGGAAATTTTGATTATGTAACAATAATTGTTGTGGATATGTTGTTACAAGTATATGCAGACTTTTTCCCCCACATACAAGTATAACTTGTTATATCGAATGACTATTTTGTTTGTCAACATTTTAAAATAATCTACTATTATTCTACAAATATGACAAAAGATGGACACCCAGATAAGAAGGCAACACATAAATAAATTTAATGTAACTATAGGAGGATATAGTTAAATGGTTGTACTTCATATGGTAAACTTTAACCATATTTTGTAACAGTGTTGGAAAATTTATATTTCATCTCATACCAAAATCATTCCTATTTTGTGAAATTATTAATTGTTTTGGGTTAATTGTTAAACCTTCTATTTTGTAATGAAGTTAATGGCCCTTTCCCTCTCAGTCTGCCTCAATCGGGGATAACAGGGGGAGGGGGTCATTACAACCCATGACCTAGCTTAATGTTGATCTTTCTTACTTTGATTAATAACATTCTTAAAATTTAATCTAATCTCTTGAGATTCCCTAATAATATGTGAGACTTTTATGTTTTTAGTTTGGTCCAATTTGGTTGATGTTTGAGCTAGTTATGCTAGATGTGTGTTTCTTTTGGACCAAGTTGCAATTTAACCATGTTGAGGGTTTATCTTGCAATTTGTCACATGTTGTCTGTACCTCTTATGTCTTGGCATCATGAGAGAGAGAATTGTGCATAGAGGTGCCTTGTTGGACTTTAGTTGATGAGGTCGCATCATGTGTGGATGTTAGGGTTTGCATGGTTTGATGGATGCTTGGGTTGATGGTGGTGTCAACCATGTTTATTGATCTTTGAAGTATTGCAATTGAAATGCTTCTTGGTTGTGTTTTGTAGCGACCCATATGCCTTGTCCTTGATCTTGGATGAAGTGCTTTGGCTTGTGTTGATGTGTTGCAACCCTTTGCTTTGGGTGTCATGGGCAGCGGTCGCTACCGTGATGAACTTTGGTTTTGTTTCGTCTGAAAGGGTGTAGTGGACCAAGTGTTCGCTACATGACCATGGATTGAATGATCTTTGGTGCATTCATATCATGAGTTCTTACATGGCCTAGTTTTTTGAGGGTAAGTGTCCTTAGAGGTAGTATATTAACACCTCATATCCCTAACCTCTCTCCTACCCTTGGGTACTTATACCCCTTCTTTTTCATGCAAGTAACCTCTTTGGTGCTCTCTTATTTCTCCCTTCTTTCTTGGAGTTCGTCCTTGCACTTGATGGTTCAAGGGAAGGTGCTGAGCTTGAAGAAGGTGGTTGTTTTCCCCTTGCATGTGGTGATCTGGGGTTGGAGCATCTTCCTATGTTGATCCTTTGGTGATCTTCATTCTTGGTAAGTGGTTCATCCTTCTTGAACTCATTTTTCTTGAATCATACCCGTCTCTTTCTTCTCTTAGCTGAGACTATGGTTCTCCATGGTGGCTATCTTAAGGAACTTCTCTCCAACATA
The DNA here is from genome assembly GCA_963693085.1 of Alisma plantago-aquatica. Classification (NCBI taxonomy): domain Eukaryota; kingdom Viridiplantae; phylum Streptophyta; class Magnoliopsida; order Alismatales; family Alismataceae; genus Alisma; species Alisma plantago-aquatica. The sequence goes on from OY856410.1 coordinate 872,223,507, forward strand.
GGTCAAAATCATGGTTCTTCCATATTAGTAACCGAGTGAGATGAAGATCTTCTCTTTCCCCTTTCTTTTTTATCCTAGGGTTTCTACTCTCTCTCCTTTGAGATGTCTTTGACCTTAGTTTTCTCTTCTTCTATTGAGGTGATCTTTCTTGGATGTTGACTTGATTCAAGCTGGGATTTCCTTCTCACACTTGGAGCTTCATGGCTTGGGAGTTGATCTTCACCTCAAAGCGGGTTATATAACTTTTCCCTCCTTTATTGTTACACATAATCTTGTATGCATGTTATCTTATCCTTTAAACCTGAATTTAAGATTCTTGGTGATGACTTTTTGACTTAGGGTTTAATGTTATGTGGTTATCATTGCATAGATTAACTGTTTCTCTTAACCTTAATTCTTATACCCAAAATCTTATAGATGATGGAGATGTTGATTTTAAATGCACATGTTGAATGTATAGTTTCTTCTCATGATCATGGTTTTGTTCTCCTTCTCGATGATGGAAGTTTTAGGATACCTTGGTGATGGAACATTGTTTTCCCCCTTCCTTGATTCATGGTTTATTTTTGGTTTATATTGATAATTTGATTTTAGGGTTTTGATTTTCTTCTTTATGAGGTTTACATATTGGATGCTTCAGATTCTTGATGTTACACCACCTATTTTATAGTATGTGGTCATTATGGTTTTTTCTCCTTGGTAGTCACTACATAGGTTGACCTTAATGTTCATAATATTATTCTAATCTACGGTCTCTAAGGTGGTTTGGTTGCAATAAACCTTAACCCTAATCCATTTTGGTCGCTATGCCATAGATGATTCTCTTATTTCAGTTGAAATGATCATGGTTTGATGGAAGGTCGCAAGTCGATGATGGTTTGGTCGCAACAAACCCTAAACCTAGATTTTCCTACGGTCTCTATACATGGTTCAACTTGGTTGGTTGCTATAAGGGTCTAACCCTAATGGTCACAATGGAAACCTAAGCCTAGAGGTCACAAACGAAGTCTAGCCCTAACAAGTCATAATGGTTTCATCTAGTGATGGTCGCTACCCTCCCTTAACCCTAGTTTAGGTCACTACATGGTTATGGTTGCTACAACTGGTAATGTTTTTTGGTCACTAGAGGTGTTCACTCCTTACATGGTTGATACATATTGCTATTTTCGTGCATGGTTTTCAATCATGATGATGTTGGTCTATGATTTCCAAGAATGTGGGATGTGGTAATCAATCGGGAATGATGGTAGGTACTATTATGGAAACTCTTATCAACTAACTATGAGAAATCCCAACCTAATTCCTTGAGTACATGATGAAATGCTTATCTTTCTTAAGTGACTAGCATGTAATGAAGTATTCCTCTCTCTACTTTTCGTAACATAATTTGTAGGTTGAATGAGCATCATGACTAATGCTTACTGTGGTGTCATGTGTGTGACACATATGTGGTGATTATGTGCCTTGGTGAGGCATTGTGATATAATGATAAAGCTCTCTTACATGAACTATGAGAATGTTCTAATCACCTGAGTGATGGTTTAGTGCCTATTTTGAGGTGACATCCTCTAGTTATGTGATGAGGGATTTGTTATCCTATGGTTATGTGATAATGGTGATGGCCTTGTATATGATAGTGAGACACATCATGTGGTGATGTGATTAGATTTATGCCTAAGATGTTTTATATCTTCTGACGTTCCAATCCACCCTTATCTTTGTAGAATATGTTTTAGATTTATATGTTGTAGCTTGATTGATGCATTATAAAAGATACTTAATTGGTATAAATAATCAAGTGAAACCCTAATCATGTAGTTGCCCTGTGCCATTGATCCATTCTAGTGTCAGAACTTGCTAGATGGTGAAATGATTCTTCCCATAGAGAACTCAGAGCGCATACTATTGAGTATAGAAGGTGCTTGGAGAATATCCTTGTCATCCAGATCCCATGTGTTTTGAGAATGATTGCGGTCATGTCTTAGTGTTTATATTATGTGATGTGATTTTTGTGGATAATTGCAGTTGTATCTCGATGGAAAGGTAACATACCCTGGTGTTTGGCGCCATGACATATACCAAAGCGGGCTAGGTGTTTTCAACTTGACTATTATGTCTCTACAATGTCTCTCATATTAACCGTGAGGTGGAGGTGAGATCATGGATTTGATCTCTTCCATAGATCTTGTATGGCATTGATTTTAACTTAGTAGTGGTCAGTTGGATTTAAGAGGTACAACTCAAATCCTCATGGCATTAATAAAAGACGTAAAATAGCAGTGTAGTATATCTACTTAGGGCTAAATATGACTCACCTTGGTCGATGCCTTGCTTTGTTTCTTATATTGTTTAGTTAATAATGGTTATATATGTTCTTCATAGTCTTTCTAAAAGTCTATGATGTCCTACTGTTTAGGTATAGTTGCTTAACTTTCTTAATTTGTGTGGTTATTTTTTATTTATTCATGTAGTTGAATCTTCTCTTAGTTCATAAGATGTTATATATCTATCTATGTTTACAATAGTTTTTGGCAGAGAGCTATATCTCTTACCGGGAAGTTGGTCTCACCCTGTGGGTTTTGACATCTTTTAAGTGGTTCTGCATGACGCGGTAGAGATCGTGCGGTTGAGGAAGAGAAACAAAGAGATTAGCCGTTATTGGATGTGGGATATGTTGCTATCATTTTATAGTAGAGTCATATGTGTTGCCCCTATACTCTTAGGTCATTGGGGGTGTTTTGTAGATGTTATACATTGATACGAGGTTTTTGGGAGTATGACATAGTCATATATGTAGGTCTTGTATATATTATGGATAGGTATCCTTGTAACAAGTTTTAGGTTATGGTAGGATGGCCACTGTAAACATAAAATGTATACCTTTATGATATGTTATGTGATACTAGTTGGCACAATGTGTGAACCTTGATGTATATTTTTCCATTTGATATGATAACATGTAATTGGTTTTAATTTACCCTATTTTGTGATATTATGGTTATTATCTGATAATTCCACACGTTTTTTTGAGTAATCTCAGTTTTGTGTGACTGGTGTGTCACAATGTGAATATATTGATGCTACATATAGATGTTTATGTACTAATACCTTTGTTTGACCAACATTGTCATAGTATATTTGTTTCTTCTAATAAGATCAATATTGAAAACCCTTATAGAATGAATAATTCCAGAGACATCTATTTCTCACATCTCTCATACTGTACAAATGTTCTTTCATACATACTAATATTTTAATCTTTGTTTCCTAATGTCATATTGTTGTACTAAAACTTTTTGTATAATAGGATTGAGGAGGAGAGAACATAGAAGAAAGAGAGGAGAGAAGTAGAAAAGAGAGAGGAGATAAATAAAAGTTAGTATTATACTAAAAAAATCCATACATTACCAAAAAAAGAAGAAATTATTGAAAAAATAGAGGAGAAAATTACAAATGATAAAATAAACATTATTAATGTACTAGAAAATATTCATACAGTGCAAAAAATGAGGGGAGTATATAAGAAAAGAGAAGTAGGAAAAAGTGATGAGAAAAATAAACATTAGTATAGTACGGGAAATATGTGTACAATATGAGAAATATGTATATAGTATGAGGGATGAGAGAACAATATGTCTCTTATGTTATTCTTTCTCCAAAGTATGTCAGTATTAGTTCTTTTGAAAAGTATTTTTTATAAAGAGTCTAATACTTTTTGTTTCAATAAAAGATTCGTAATTGGATTTGAAGTTATGAGTAGAATAATTCTCTCTCTCTTATTTTTGTGTATATACCTCCCTCCTTGTTTTTCTCTATCTGCCTCTCTTATATTCCTCCCTCCTCTCTTGTATTTTCTAACTCCTTATTTTTTTTTACTTCCCTACTCTCTCTTTTATACTCACTACTCTTTTTTCTCACTTCGTTCCTCTTATTTCTATAAAAATGATTAATAAATACAACATATAAATTAATGCCTTGACGTGTATTAATTGGAACTACATGGCAAGATATTGTGCATTTTCTTGAGAATGAGATGAATGGAGCTTATTCATAATGGACTATGTATATAATTTTTCCTTTTTAAATGCCATTATATTTCAAGCATTAGATATTCCTGGGGTGTCGTGACTGTCACACAAAGTTTTCATTGCTATATAATGTTTTCCTCATTCATACCCACATCCTCCTCAGCAATTTGGACATTTCAATGCTACTTGCATCTACATCATCCATCTATAAAATAATAAAAAGTCCAATGTGTCAATAGCCAGAATGCCATAATGTAGTTAATAGATAATAATTTTTATTTGTCATTTTCTTAAGCAACTGATAAGCACCAAAGACTTCTGAATAAGAGTGGGAAAATCTCTCTTTTTTAATCTAAAAAATCCAATATATTATCTTGAGTAGCCTTGCTTATAATTTCAAATAACCTTTATTGTCAAAATTCTTACATGAATGTTGAAGTATATTATTCCATTATTGAATACTACTCAAATGTAAACTTATATACAAACTTATATGATATAAATATGTATATATGCACATAAATTTATACAAAAAATGCATTCATATCTAATGATGGGAAGTATATATCCAGTTGTGGGACTAGAGGGAAAATAAGGCCATGCCCCCAAAACACTAGTGCAAAAACTATCTCTAGCATTAGCTAAAAAGACCATATAACATTAGTTTCCAAGAAATACCTAAGTGGGTGACACTAGAGGCACATGTCTACGATGTTAGTTATTTGGGGAGGCACAAACCTACGATGGAGAGCTAACCTCAATTTCTATGATAAACACAATCGACATAGTTAAGTGACTTAGTCATCAGTTGGGAAACAATAACTGACGTTCTTATGGTCATACCATGTCACATTTGTAAATTGAAGCAGTTCCTCAGTTGTCAATTGAATATAAAAACTAACACCAAATTAGTATCATAGCTGTCAGCTACATCACTTATAACTGATGAGTAAGAACATAGTGGCAGTCTATTCAATGAAATTAATGACTATAGTCCAATACACTCATTAAATTCAATGCTACCATTTTGGTTTACTTCTATAATGTCAATTTTTGGCCTTAAACTAACAACTAAGATCTAATGGGTTTTTGTAACAACCGACGACTATGTTTTTTTAAATAGTAAGTCTACAAACCTACTATCTAACTGGTCAATAGGATGCAGAACCAACAGTTCAGAACTGGAGTTCTGAATTGTAGGTTAACAACATCATGTGAATTCAACTTAACAATAGGCCACCAAACCTACAATAACAAACATAATATACACATAATTATATTCATACATTAATTTCATTCTCATCACATGTGCAAACATAACTCTATCCATTCATCTTCACATTCATTCACACACATGATACTTCATTCACATATACACCAATTCCGTTCTTATGACTTGTAGAAACACAATTCATTCATTCATCATCACATTCACACACATGTATATAGATAATCATTCACATATGCACTAATAATTTACTTGCATCTAATTTAAAGTTGCAAGAAGTCATAAGCACCACATCTACATAGAAATCATGACATCAAACTTTATAAAACTCAATATTTATCCCAATCAAATTCAAAATTCACTTTCTTAATGAAGGTTTGTGCCCTTTGTTCTTAAATTTCATCTAGTCATTGTGGCATATATGACTTTTTTGGTATCAAAAACCTTCAAAGAAAATTATTATATAATAAAAAATTAATATTTTCATATTATCAAATGAGACTATTACTTATGATGATCAAGACTATACACATAGATTACATTCTGTATACAGTTGATGTCTAGTGCCCCATATCTGACAATCAACTCCATATACTACATCATGTAGTATATGCATGCCCAAGAATTATCTTGAACAATGCAATATATTTTTCAACATAAAAAATGTAAAAAAATTAAAGTAAGCATAGTTGGCATAAAATTTCATTAGAGTCGGAAAACTAAATCAACATCCTACCAACTTATCACTTTTTTTTGTTGTCCACCTTTACTCCAAACCCTTTGAAATGTTTTGTAGCCCTATACGTTAATGTAAAATATTGAATTGTATTAGTAAATAGTGATGTAATAATATATCTTAACTTTAATAAATATAAAATTTTACTCACGTGAATAATGTCTTTTTCAATTCGTGTCCCCCATTGTCTACTTTGTCACTTATTAGGATCTAGATATAGCATCGCGGGGACAATAACCAACAACATCCAATAGTTATTCCTTAGTGAAAAGAAGGTAAACAAAATAAAACTCAAAATCCACAATGAAATGTAATTCTTAAGTCAAAATTCTAAGCAAAGTAAGTGAACTTACTCAACATTGTACGGAGCTAACATCACACTCTTTTTTGCTTTACCAAAATATTTAAGTGTTGTACAACAATATTCGATAACATATGTAACATCTTTAACTACATAGCTAATTAAGGATGGAACTTGAAATTCCAAATGGGGTAGCTTGAACTTTGTAAAGACCCTATGCAAGTGGCTGCAAAACATATATCATGTACGCATTAATATATAAGAAAACAAATCAACATATATAAAATGAGGTATTTATCTATATAAGATCTCACCGTATCTAAAGTTCTATCACAGATATATCCAACCAAGCATTATTGAACATCTCTAAAACATCTTGCAAAAATATACTAGTATCATGAGGTTGGCCTACATCATCCTTAATATGGGCATTCATAGGCGAACCTTCTTCATAGTTTTCAATCCATACTAAAATTGTGGCAACTCGCCACTATAAACAAGATTTATCCAAACAAAACATGCGATTAACTACTAATCAACAACATACCAGAAAAGTGGATAAATTAAAACTGATTTCAACATTACCAACATGTATTGAATTATTACAGAAAGGTCCAACAACTTGTATAACATCACATACCATATCAAGTATTTACATATATGTCCAGTGACCATAAACCACAACCTGCATACAAAAGCTATATTTGACATGCATTTCATATACAAACATAGGCACACTGCAGAACCTCAATATACATATCATCTACGAAACATCCCATGTTCGGACCTGTGAGTACATGGAAGACTCTAGGACTATACAACAACTAAATATCCTTCTGATCCTATTGCTCATCCTCACCACCACGAACCAGACAATGTACTGTCGACCACCTAGACAGATGTGGTGACCCAAGAGGTGAGACCAACATCCCAACAAGAGATATAACTCTCAAATAATAATTATTGATATAACATATATGCTATATTAAACAAACTAAGCAGATTAGGCAATAAAACTAATAGACACATCAACATGCATTATTCACAAGTATATGAAAGAACAAATAAGGATATCATTCACAAAGTAGTTACTTGCTCCTACTACTTTATAGACAACTAGTAGTATAAGGAACAAGACAAGGGTAAACATCAAATGGGAGTCCTACTTAACCCTACCCTGGTATACTATACAACTGTGTTACATATTTTATAAAGCCCTGAGGAGTTTTAGGTATGCCACTCTGAATCCAACTCTCTACTACAGGGTCAATAACAATGCCATACAAGAGCTAGGACAGTCGGACTCCTATGATTCCATCCACCCTCAGCCAGTATGAGTCAGCCACATTGACATATAAAGTCAATCTGCCAAACAGCCTAGTCCACCTAGGTATATATGACACATCTGTTGCCAAACATCGATTAAGATTTATGCAGAAGTGATCGTTAGCAGCGGAATTACTGAAAATCACTAAAAATTTAAATTTTTTTAAAAAGAGATCCATAGACTGAAAAACTCTTTCATAAAGAAACAAGGTAAGTTATTTACATTTCAGTTTATCAGTACATCTCTATATCATCCCTTTCTCGAGATTTACAAGCATCAACTACCCTGTTAAGCTATACACACACAATATAAAAATCTCAAGGCATCAAGCCAAAATCTTAGATCAATATTAAACTAACTACCGACTCCTACGACCTGAGAGTACAGAGGTGACACATAGGACTCTCTATAAAGGATATGACAACCAGTGTGTCCACCTCAGGAATCACTATTGTCCTTGTTGTTGTTACTGCTGCTATTCACCCACTGTAGGTTTCTGCCTCTTCCTCGGCGTCTACCTAAAAAGTTGAATCCCACAAAAATGAGACAATTAAAAATTGTCCCAGCGAGAGATATAACTCTCTGGCGGAAATATTGTTATTACAAATAATAGAATATAACTGAGCAGAGGAATCATAATTATTCAACAGCAGCTAAAAGATTGAGTATACTATTTAGAGCAGTATTTTCTATTCAAATCATTTCAGCTATATCTGGATAAAGCAACATGTCATTTATTCAATAAGGAATATGAAAAACATGTATAACATTTATCCAATTAAGACATGCTAAACAATGTATCATCAACCATTGATTCTCGTATTTCAACCTTAAGCAAATATGCTACACGGCTGATTACATTTTTCAAACATACTTAAACCCTGAGGAGATGAGGTATACCGCTCATACTCCAACCGATCATTGCGAAATCGAAATCGGAACCATATATAGGTCAATAGAAGAGTTGGATTCCCATGACCTCATCTTCCTCATTCAGTGTGTGGACCAACTCCATGACATCTTGTGTCTCTGCTAAATAGCTTTCCAGGGTATACTGGAAACTTCGCTATTAGAGTTACAGTGGCATGTTGTACTCTCTTCGCAATCGAGAGATATTATATTTATCTCACATCGATCAGGCATTAACATCATCGGGAGATTAGTGATACATCCATCCTGGCATATATATAATGAAGGATTGAGAGATTTAATGTTTATCTCACATCAATTCCTCCATTAGGGCATACGAATATTCGCGCCCATAACCCCCACATACTCAAAAGTATGCCCTCCAGGAGTTCCCGTAGGAAAACCTATTTCACCATCACCAAATTGCTGACGATGATGGATCTATGGTCAGGGGTTCTACATGATATCATTTCACTTGATTATTCAAGTACATTACAATATTCTTTTAGCATCAAAAATGTTTTCAAACATAAACCATTATAACAATGCTATAAAGAATAAGTACTATTTCTATCAAATTCTTTTCACAACTTTATTAACATTGGGATCTCAATCCCTTATCACCTCATCATCATGATTCAAGAATATGGGTGTTCAAACCCTTAGATCATCAAAACACTTGTTACCACTTTAACAAGTAACTTAATACATTCAGGTCATCAGACCAGTGTAAACATAATAATTGCAATGTAGGTATTTCACATGGCTCTTAAAGCCCATTAATCTCTCTTGTTACCTCTTACTAGGCAACACATCATATTATAACTCACAAGGCCCATAAGGCAGTTTTACTAAGTAAAACATCATAGCTCATACCTGGCTATGATCATCATCTCAAGATACCTACATGATTAGTATAGATAATAACAATTATTATATCAAATCAATTTCATATTAGTACCATGCAAGATAACTATAGCATCACTATTCAAGGGTAATAACACTATTCCCTTACTAGGGTTAGGGTTTCCCTTTTCATTTCAATTAGGTTACTCGTCCCCTTTTGTAAGCTAGGATCAATGATTCATCATTTCATTATCCAAGATTAGAGTTTCATACTATATAGTATAACCTAGAATTAGGGTTTCATATATACCTTCACCGTATTTAGAATTAGGGTTTACTATTTACTTCACATCACCCTAGATTAGGGTTTATATTCCATAACCCACAATTAGGGTTTACTATACACCCCAAATAGGGTTGATCATCAAAATACTCTGCATTAGGGATTTCTCATATCATTTCCCGAAATTAGGATCATACTATCACCATGGATTAGGGTTTCACCTATCATTGCCCTTAATTAGGGTTAGGATTCATTAACCTTCTTAATTAGGGTTCATAATCTCTTTTCATGGATCATACCCTAATTACACATTCATTCATGTTGAATGTATTGAGACTTAACCACTACATGATTATCATTCATGAAGGAAGTCCTCTTCCTCTCTCATCCTCTATAAGATGATGCTTACTTCATACTTGATTAGATTAGGTCAAATCTATCATAAGTGAAGAGTTGACACAATGGATTATGTCATTACTTCCACAATCATTAAAGATTAATTATTCAAAGGGGTACTAATCACCCTATCTTATTAAGGGTACAATTATTATAATCATCCTTGATTTACATCATGTAATGTCCAATTAAACAATTGATCCTTAATCACCTTAAGTGTCCATACGGTTTTGGATAATTACTTCCAATCGATCTTGGTCACTTAGACCTCAAACTGTCTTGACCAACCAGACCTCAAATGGTCTTGCTTGAAATACCTCCAAACGGTCTAAGACCATTTACAAAGGTAGGTGCTTGAAACCGTTTAACAAAGTTGATACTTGAAACCGTTTGACAAAGTTGATACGTGAAATCGTTTGACATAGTTGAAAGTTGAAACCATTTGAGTCTCAATTGGTTTGGGATCGTTTGGTCCCAAACGGTCTTGAGACCGTTTGATCCAAACCTCCTTAAAACCGATTGGACCAAAAATAGTCTCAACCACTCCAATTGATTTAGGGTTTCGAAGATTGATTCCCTCATCAATTGAATCAATGTAACCACTCATCAATTGAGCCTAAGCATCATGCTTCAAGTGAGCTTAATAATTATCCTTTAATTGATTTAACTTCCAATAAATCATCAATTAGGGTTTTGAACCCAATTGAATTAGGGTTTGAAATCGATGAACCCTCAATGTTAATCATTGTGAAACTAATTACTTTGAAATCATTGGACCACCATCCAAATTGGACATGACCTGACCTTAAACAGTCTTGAGGTTGTTTGGATGACCTCCAAATGGTCTGGAGACCATTTTCCCATTTCAACATAAAAACTTGTGAAATTCAATTAGGGTTTAGGTCATTGAATTGATCACCAAATCGACTATTGATTACATTTCAATTTGGTATCTTTGGATCTTCAATTACCCAACCATACACAACCCTAGACCTCCAAACGGTCTTGGTTGACCTCGAAATAGTCTTGAGACCGTTTGGGTGATCTCCAAATGGTCTTGAAACCATTTGGGTTAATCAACCCAAAGTTCTAAGTCAAACAATCATAAAATCAGCACTTAACCTGATTAGGGTTTGGTAAATGATAGACCTTCAACTAATGAACCCTTTGGAATTAATCAATTATATTTAATAGGTCATAAACCATCATCATTATCATCAAATCTCCAAATGGTCAACTATGGTCAAATCTTCCAAACGGTTTGAAACTGTTTACTCCCAAATGGTTTGATGAAACTGTTTAAGTTCAAACAGTCTTGAGGAAACCGATTGAACACCTCTATTGAAACCGTTTGGCATAGGATTTTCTTGGGAAGAGTGTTTAAGATGATGTCATCATCATCTAACTTCGTTCCTTCAAAATCTACTGCCATTTTCCATGGAAATTACAGCAATGAATCAAAGGAGTTCAAAATAGAACAAAATGAACGACAAATCATGGAGAATTGAATGCAATATCAATGTTTAAGGGTTTAAGTTATATAACCCGCCTTTGAATCTGATTCCAAGATTCAAGATCCATGGCTCCAATGGTGTATAAAGCTTTGACAACTTCCCAAGGTCCGTTCTCAAGCTTTTGGATGAAATAGTTGGCTAGAGTTGAAGATTGGATGGAGAAAACAAGAATTCAAGCATTGATTTTCGGTTTTCACCATGAAATCAAGGTAAAAGAAGGTTAAGAACTTACCAACAGGTTTGGGGTCATCCTCCTCCTGTACCTAAGATCTCTTGTGGTCGACCAAATCAAGAAGAGAAAAGGAATTCCAAAAAAGTTCCTTAAGTGGGTACGAAAGGAGATATGTATAAGGAAATCCAAGGAAAGAGAAAATGGAATTAATTCCTTTAATTTCCAAAATTGTTGCCACATTTTTCCCTTCAATTCCTTGAACACGAAGACATATTCTTCCTCTTGTAAAATCTCTTCATTATCCAAGAATTAAAAGAAAAGAAATGAAGCACCTTAATCCTATTATACTAATATCTCACTTTTAGTGGATAATACTTTTTATTAACTTATTGTGAGTGGGCCTTCTACTCAAACAAGATATTTTCGTGCCTTTGCAAGGCACAAGCTCGCCCAACACTTTAAAAATTCATCCCTCAACTTTTGGTTGAAGGTCTCTTCAATTAATATATTTCTTTTTGCATTAAATTGAATGAAAGTTTCACTTATGCATAAATCTTGATTATTTTAATATCAAGATTCTCTCTCCTCCAAAATAATTCAAATGAGGCGCCCTCTCATTTTCTTTGCTCTACATGATGACAAGAAACATGGGGGACCCTCTAGAAGTGGTACTTTGCATATTGAACCCTAGGTTTTGGGTAAATTGCACATTACACCAAAACTAGGTTTTAATGCACAAAAATTGCTCAACAAGCTCTATCTTGGTGCTCAAGCTTGTGGAAACCATACCACTACATCATACTCATTATTATGATGTCTCAACATCTGAGGAACATTTTATCATGTACAATTTGCAAGTTAACCCCTCAACTTGGGTAATTTGCACTTTAGTCCAAAACTAACAAAACAATGTTTCAACATTATTCAAAAAGGACTGAAATTGAAACATAAGTTCCTCTTGTGCCTTAATTACTTTTCAAAAAATAAGAGCAAGCATCTAATCAACTTTATTAGGAAAAACACCTAGGGTTAGAACATAACCCAGGTCAGGGATGTTACAAATTACCCACCCCTTACAAGGATTTCATCCCTGAAATCATCAACAAAAACATTTAAAAGAAAAGAGTATGGTATTTCCTCCTCATCTCTTCCTCTAGCTACCACGTAGCTTCTTCAATTCCACAATGAATCCAGAGGACTTTTACAAGACCAATGTCTTTCTTTTTCAGCTTTTTAATTCTTCTGCCAAGGATCATTACTGATCCTTCAACATAAGATATATCATCAGTTAGTTCTACCTCCACAGGTTGTAGAACTAACTCTATGTTAGGGTTACACTTCCTCAACATAGAGATATGGAACATTGGGTGCAACTTATGCAACTCTGGTGGTAACTATAACTTATAAGCTACCTTTCCAATCCGTTCAATGATTGGATAATGCCCCATAAATCTAGGAGCTAACTTTCCTTTCCTCCCAAATCTAAGAACTCCTTTCCAAGGTGAGACCTTAAGATATACCCTGTCTCCAACTTGGAACTCTAAAGGTCTTCGTCATTTGTTGGCATATGATTTCTGTCTATCCTGTGCAGTCTTTAACTGTTGTTGTATTACTTTAATCTTGTAAGTTGTCTACTGCACAAGTTCAGGACCCAAAAGTTGATTTTCTCCTATTTCATACCAACATAAAGGAGATCTACAACTTCTACCATATAAAGATTCATATGGTGCCATGTCAATATTGTGCTGATAGCTATTATTGAAAGCAAACTCTATTAAGCTCAGGTGTAGATCCCAACTTCCCGCAAACTGAAGGATACATGCCCTAAGCAAGTCCTCCAAGGTTTGTATAGTCCTTTCATATTGTCCATCTGTTTATGGGTGAAAGGTTGTACTAAACCTCAATTGTGTACCCAAAGCTTTATGAAGTCATTCCAAAAAATGACTCGTGAACTGGGGACCTCTATCAGAAATGATAGTAGATGAAACCCCATGTAGCCACACTATCTCATCTACATATAATTATGCCAGCTTCTCAGCAGTGTAGGTTGTTTTGACAGGTAAGAAATGTGTTGTCTTTGTCAACCTATTAACTATCACCCATATGGAATCATGGCCTTTGGTTGTTCTAGGAAAACCAACCACAAAATCCATGGTTACATGATCCCATTTCCACTGCGGTATAGGCAAGGGTTGCATTGTTCCTGTGGGCTTCTGGTGTTTAGCTTTAACTTGCTTACACACCGGATACCGCATAACAAACTCAACTACATCTTACTTCAATCCAGGCCACCAATACATATCTTTTAAGTTATGATACATCTTGGTGCTCCCTTGATGTATAGCATACATAGAAGAATGAGCTTCTTTCAGAACTAACTTTCTCAAGTCATTGGCATCAGGTACTACCATCCTACCATTGTAACAGACTACTTGATCCTCTGATTCATGAAAGTCATCCCGTTTCTCACTGCCATACTCTGATCTAATTTGCTGAACTACAACATCAGCTTGTTGTGCTTCTTTAATCGGTTGTCTCAGAGTAGGTTTTATGTGCATCTCAGCTAACAGCCTGACTAACAATAATACTTTTAGCTGTATATTGTTTTGCCTCAAGGAGATAAACATATCCATCCTAGAGCACACTAAGGAGTTCAATTATGCTTTATCTAGGGTTGGTGATGATGATTTCATGCGTAATGCATCAGCCACTACATTAGCCTTCCCTGGATGGTAATCAATTGTACAATCATAGTCCTTGATTAACTCCATCCAGTGGCATTGCCTCATGTTTAGCTCATGCTGCGAGAAGATATATTTTAGATGTTTATGGTCCGTGAAAATCTGGAATGTCTCTCCATATAGATAATGCCTCTAGATCTTCATAGCATGGACCACATCAACTAGCTCTAGATCGTGTGTCAGATAATTCTCCTCGTGTTTCTTAAGCTATCAAGAAGCAAAAGAAATCACTTGTTTATCCTGCATCAACACACATCCTAAGCCATTCTTAGATGCATCACATAAAACTATATATCCCTTTCCCTGCTCAGGTAATATCAACACAGGTGTAGTAGTCAACCTTTCTGTCAACAACTGAAATGATTGTTGACACTTGTCATTCCAGGAAAAAGGAACTTCCTTCCTGGTCAACTTGGTTAGGGGTAAAGCTATAGAGCTGAAGTTCTTAATGAACCTCCTATAATAGCCTGCCAACCCTAGGCAACTGCGAACTTCCATTGGTGTCTTCGGTTGTTCCCATTACAGGACAAATTCTACCTTCTTAGGATCAACACGAATACCTGAAGCAGATATTACATGTCCAAGAAAGGAATCTTCTGGTAACCAGAACTCGCATTTGCTAAACTTAGCATATAACTTATGCTCTCTTAGAAAAGTTAGAGCCTGACAGAGGTGTTGCTCATGTTCTTGAGCATCTCTACTGTATATCAGGATGTCATCTATGAAGATGACTACACATTGATCAAGGAAAGGTCGAAAGATTCTATTCATGAGTTCCATGAATGCAGCTGGTGCATTAGTTAGTCCAAACGACATAACTGTGAACTCATAGTGACCATACCTTGTCCTAAAGCCAGACTTAGGTATGTCACCCTCCTTAATACGTAGTTGATGGTATCCCGACCTTAGATATATCTTAGAAAAGACAGTTGCACCACACAACTAATCAAACAAGTCATCAATCCTTGACAGAGGATACTTATTCTTTATAGTTACTTTATTCAACTGCCTGTAATCAATGCATAACCGCATTGATCCATCCTTCTTCTTAAAAAAGAGAACCAGAGCACCCCATGGTGAAGTACTCGGTCGAATAAAGCCTTTCTCAAGAAACTCTTGCAACTATTTCTTGAGTTCTGCCATCTCAATAGGCGCCATCCTATATGGTGTTTGTGCTATTGGTTGCGTGCCCGAGATTAGATTAATTTCAAAATCAATCTCTCGGGGTGGAGGTACTCCTGGAAGTTCTTTAGGAAATACATCTTCAAATTCCCTGACTACATGAACTTCAGAAGGATGGGGGCTCTCCATGGTGGTATCTACCACATGTTCCAAGAATGCAAAACATCCTTGCCTCATCAACTTCTCAGCTACCATAGCTGACACCAGGCAGGTTGGAAGAATCTTTCTATCTCCTTGAAAGATCCATGTGTCACTATCATTTGTGAACACAACTTGTTTGGACTCACAATCCAAGACAACCTTATACTTTTCTAGGGTGTCCATCCCAAGGATTATATCAAAACCCTGCATGTCAAGTGGTATAAGATCCACTTGAATGCAATGTTCAGAAAAAATAAGAGTGCAGGGAGAACACACCTCCCGCAACACTGTAGATCCCATCAAAGGAATTTCCAAAAATAGACTATCTGCTCTATGACCAACTGTCATATTATAGTCAAGAATTACTCTTCGAGTGATAAAGGAATGTGTAGCACCCAGATCAATTAAAATAGATACAACACAAGATGAAGACATATTAGAATAAAATAGTTTCATCTGACATGTAACAACCCGATACTTTACTACTGCATCTGGATGATTCATTGCATAGAATATCATCGTTGCCTACGATTGATTCGGTGCTCGATTACTAGGTGTCGATGATCCATCTTGGGATGCTTGTCCACGTCCTCTAGCGCCACTTGGAAACTATCGCCTCATAGAACCTTACTAACTCTGCCTCTGGGTTTGAGTCACACTTACTTCTTTGGCTCGACAATCCTTCATCAGATGCCCTATCTTTCCACATATGAAACTACCTCTATTCCCTAGATGTGGTCTAGATGGTCTTGTAACTGACACAAATGCTGAGATATGGGCTCCTTCTGGTGGTAAACTACAACCTCTACCCCTATGTGACGTCCATTGTGTCTGGGTATTTAACCTTGGTGGTGTTATTGGTGCAGAAAACCTCAGTTTCTTAAAACTTTTAGACAAGGGTCCTTGAAACTGGGGGTACACTTTGTTATTCTTGGTCTGTCACTTCTCAGTCACAGACCTCTCTATCCGTCTAACAGACTCCACAAAAGTCGCAAACCTCTCCATGTTCTCCAAATCAGACTCAGGAGTGGTCAAATCGGCGTTCAACCCTTTCTCAAAATGTCGAATCCTCTCTTCATCTGTAGCTGCCATATGCAGACAGAACCACAAAATCTCCATGAACTTAGCCTCATACTCGCTAATGTACATTGGTCCTTGCCTTAATTTCTCAAACTGAGAGATCTTCTCATCTAGGAACGTCTTAGGAAAGTATCTATTGACGGATTCACGTCGGAATACTTCCCATTCGATCTCCACACCTAGCCTCTTTCCCTCCTCTATGCCCCACCAATGGCCAGCACTCCCCTTAAGAAGGTACACAACATGTCTAACGTTCTCAGCTTCTGGGATGTTAAGGAAAAAGGCCTTTTCCAGCTCAGTCAGCCACATGTCACCATCTGCTGGGTCAGCTGTCCCAGCATACTCTATGGCTCCAACCCGGTGAAGTCATTCAAATGTCTTGCCGACTCCCAGTCCTTCATGGTGGGTAGGTGCCCTAGGTGTAGGTAATGGCATCCTATCTGTCATATGAGTCATGGCTTCTATAAACTTCCCAAACATGGCTTGTAAGGTTGGGTTCCCCATATCCGCTTGATTGAACTGGGGTTGTTCAGGTACGGGCTCATCCCTATCATGGCCTCTTGCACCTCCTCCTGGTGCAGCAACGCTTCTCTCGGCAGCATGTTCATCATGTGATCCAGACATCTTTAGTTCTTCTTCTCCTCCTATATGAGCAGAACACATTATCAGATAAACTGGAAAACACTAGAACAAACTCAACAACCTTAATCCTATGTGTCTGTAGACTCAGCGAACCTAGAGCTCTGATACCACTAAATTGACACATCTATTGCCAAACATCGATTAAGATTAATGCGGATGCGATCGTTCGCAGTGGAATTACTAAAAATCACTAAAAATTTAAAACTTTTTACAAAGAGATCCATAGACTGAAAAACTCTTTCATAAAGAACCAAGATAAGTTATTTACATTCCGGTTCATCATTACATCTCTATATCATCCCTTTCTCGAGATTTACAAGCATCAATTGCCCTATTAAGCTATACACAGGCAGTATAAAATCTCGAGGCCTCAATCCAAAATTTCATATCAATATTAAACTAAATACCGACTCCTAGGACCTGAGAGTATAGAGACGACACATAGGACTCTCTATATAGGACATGACAGCCAGTGTGTCCACCTGAGGAATCACTATTGTCCTTGTTGTTGCTGCTACTGCTATTCACCCACTGTAGGGTTTCTGCCTCTTCCTCAGCGTCTACCTAAAAAGTTGAATCCCACGAGAGTGAGACAATTGAAAATTGTCCCAGCGAAAGATATAACTCTCTGCCGGAAACATTGTTATTACAAATAATAGAATAAAATTGAGCGGAGGAATCATAATTATTCAACAACAGCTAAAAGATTGACTATACTATTTAGAGCAGTATTTTTTATTCAAATCATTTCAGCTATATCTGGATAAAGCAACATGTCATTTATTCAATAAGGAATATGAAGAACATGTATAACATTTATCCATTTAATACATGCTAAACAATATATCATCAACCATTGATTCTCGTATTTCAACCTTAAGAAAATATGCTACACAGCTGATTACATTTTTCAAACATACTTAATCCCTGAGGAGATGAGGTATACGGCTCATACTCCAACTGACCATTGCGAAATTGATATTGGAACCATATATAGGTCAATAGAAGAGCCAGATTCCGATGACCTCATCTTCCTCAGTCAGTGTGAGGACCAATTGTAGGACATCTTGTGTCTCTGCTAAATAGCTTTCCAGGGTATACAGGCAACTTCACTATTAGAGTTACAGTGGCATGTTTTACTCTCTTCACAATCGAGAGATATTATATTTATCTCACATTGATCTGGCATTAACATCATCACGATATTAGTGATACATCCATCCTGGCATATATATATAATTAAGGATTGAGAGATTTAATGTTTATCTCACATCAATTCCTCCATTAGGGAGTAAGGATATTCACGACCATAATCCCCACATACTCACAAGTATGCCCTCCAGGAGTTCCTGTAGGAAAACCTGTTTCACCATCACCAAACTACTGATGATGATGGATCTATGGTCAGGGCTCTACATGATATCATTTCACTTGATTATTTAAGTACATTACAATATTCTTTTAGCATCAAACATGTTTTCAAACATAAACCATTATAACAATGCTATAAAGAATAAGTATTATTTCTATCAAATTCTTTTCACAACTTTATTAACATTGGGATCTCAGTCCCTTATCACCTCATCATCATGATTCAAGAATATGGGTGTTCAAACCCTTAGATCATCAAAATACTTGTTACCACTTTAACAGGTAACTTAATACATTCAGGTCATCAGACTAGTGTAAACATAATAATTGCAATGCAGGTATATCACATGGCTCTTAAAGCCCATTAATCTCTCTTATTACCTCTTACTAGGAAACACATCATATTATCACTCACAAGGCCCATAAGGCAGTTTTACTAAGTAAAACATCATAGCTCATACCTGGCTATGATCATCATCTCAAGATACCTACCTGATTAGTATAGATAATAATAGTTATTGTATCAAATCAATTTCATATTAGTACCACGCAAGATAACTATAGCATCACTATTCAAGGGTAATACCACTATTCCCTTACCAGGGTTAGGGTTTCCCTTTTCATTTCAATAAGGGTTACTCATCCCCTTTTTTAAGCTAGGATAAATGATTCATCATTTCATTATCCAAGATTAGAGTTTCATACTATATAATATAACTTAGAATTAGGGTTTCATATATACCTTCACCTTATTTAGAATTAGGGTTTACTATTTACTTCACATCACCCTAGATTAGGGTTTATATTCCATAACCCACAATTAGGGTTTACTATACACCCCAAATAGGGTTGATCATTAAAATACTCTGAATTAGGGATTTCTCATATCATTTCCCTAAATTAGGATCATACTATCACCATGGATTAGGGTTTCACCTATCATTGCCCTTAATTAGGGTTAGGATTCATTAACCTTCTTAATTAGGGTTCATGATCTCTTTTCATGGATCATAACCTAATTACACATTCATTCATGTTGAAAGTATTGAGACTTAACCTCTACATGATTATCATTCATGTAGAAAGTCCTCTTCCTCTCTCATCCTCTATAAGATGATGCTTACTTCAGACTTGATTAGATTAGGTCAAATCAACCTTAAGTGAAGAGTTAACACAATGGATTATGTCATTACTTCCACAATCATTAAAGATTAATTATTCAAAGGGGTACTAATCACCCTATCTTATTAAGGGTACAATTATTATAATCATCCTTGATTTACATCATGTAATGTTCAATTAAACAATTGATCCTTAATCACCTTAAGTGTCCATACAGTTTTGGTTAATTACTTCCAATCGATCTTGATCACTTAGACCTCAAATGGTCTTGACCAACCAGGCCTCAAATGGTCTTGCTCGAAATACCTCCAAACGGTCTAAGACCGTTTAGCAAGATAGGTGCTTGAAACCGTTTAACAAAGTTGATACTTGAAACCGTTTGACAAAGTTGATACTTGAAATCGTTTGACAAAGTTGATACAATTTCAGACCATTTGGTCCCAAACTGTCTTGAGACCGTTTGGACTGAAACGGTCTTGAGACTGTTTTGTCCAAACCTCCTAAAAATGATTGGACCAAAAATAGTCTCAACCACTCCAATTGATTTAGGGTTTCCAAGATTGATTCCCTCATCAATTGAATCCATGTAACCACTCATCAATTGAGACTAAGAATCTTGCTTCAAGTGAGCTTAATAATTATCCTTTAATTTATTTAACTTCCAATTAATCATCAATTAGGGTTTTGAACCCAATTGAATTAGGGTTTGAAATCGATGAACCCTCGATGTTAATCATTGTGAAATTAATTACTTTGAAATCATTGGACCGCCATCCAAATTGGACATGACCTGACCTTAAACTGTCTTGAGGTCATTTGGGTGACCTCCAAACGGTCTTTAGACCATTTTCCCATTTCAACATAAAAACTAGTGAAATTCAATTAGGGTTTAGGTCATTGAATTGATCACCAAATCGACTATTGATTACATTTCAATTTGGTATTTTTGGATCTTCAATTACCCAACCATACACAACCCTAGACCTCCAAACGGTCTTGGTTGACCTCCAAATGGTCCTGAGACCGTTTGGGTGATCTCCAAATGGTCTTGAAACCGTTTGGGTTAATCAACCCAAAGTTCTAAGTCAAACAATCACAAAATCAGCACTTAACCCGATTAGGGTTTGGTAAATGATAGACCTTCAACTGATGAACCATTTGGAATTAATCAATTCTATTTAATAGGTCATCAACCATCATCATTATCATCAAATCTCCAAATGGTCCACCATGGTCAAATCTTCCAAATGGTTTGAAACCGTTTACTCCCAAACAGTTTGATGAAACCATTTAAGTTCAAACGGTCTTGAGGAAACTGATTGAACACCTCTATTGAAACCATTTGTCATAGGATTTTCTTGGGAAGAGTGTCCAATATGATTTCATAATCATCTACCTTCGTTCCTTCAAAATCTACTACCGTTTTCCATGGAAATTACAGCAATGAATCAAAGGAGTTCAAAATAGAACAAAATGAACGACAAATCATGGAGAATTGAATGCAGTATCAATGTTTAAGGGTTTAAGTTATATAACCCGCCTTTGAATCTGATTCCAAACTTCAAGATCCACGTCTCCAATGGTGGGTGAAGCTTTGAAAACTTCCCAAGGTCCATTCTCAAGCTTTTGGATGAAATAGTTGGCTAGAGTTGAAGATTGGATGGAGAAAACAAGAATTCAAGCATTGATTTTCAGTTTTCACCATGAAATCAAGGTAAAAGAAGGTTAAGAACTTACCAACAGGTTGGGGGTCGTCCTACTCCTGTTCCTAATCTCTCTTGTGGTCGGCCAAAGCAAGAAGAGAAAAGGAATTCCAAAAAAGATCCTTAAGTGGGTAGGAAAGGAGATATGTATAAGGAAATCCAAGGAAAGAGAAAATGGAATTAATTCCTTTAATTTCCAAAAATTGTTGCCACATTTTCCCCTTAAATTCCTTGGCCACTAAGACATCTTCTTCCTCTTTCAAAACCTCTTCATTATCCAAGAATTAAAAGAAAAGAAATTAAGCACCTTAATCATATTATACTAATATCCCACTTTTAGTGGAAAAAACTTTTTATTAACTTATTATGAGTGGGCCTTCTACTCAAACAAGATATTTCTGTGCCTTTGCAAGGAAAAATCTCGTCCAAAACTTTACAAATTCATCCCTCTACTTTTGGTTGAAGGGCTCTTCAATTAATATATTTATTTTTGCATTAAATTGAATTAAAGTTCCACTTATGCATAAATCTTGATTATTTTAATATCAAGATTCTCTCTCCTCCAAAATATTTCAAATGAGGCGCCCCTCTCATTTTCTTTGCTCTACATGATGACAAGAAACATGGGGGACCCTCTAGAAGTGGTACATTGCATATTGAACCCTGGATTTTGGGTAAATTGCACATTACACCAAAACTAGGTTTTAATGCACAAACATTGCTCAACAAGCTCTATCTTGGTGCTAAAGCTTATGGAAACCATACCACTGCATCATACTCATTATTATGATGTCTCAACATCCTAGGAAAATTTTATCATGTACAATTTGCAAGTTAACCCCTCAACTTGGGTAATTTGTGCTTTAGTCCAAAACTAACAAAACAATGTTTCAACATTTTTCAAAAAGGACTGAAATTGAAATATAAGTTCCACTTGTACCTTAATTATCTTTCAAGAAATAAGAGAAAGCATATAATCAACTTTATTAGGCAAAACACCTAGGGTTAGAACATAACCCAGGTCTGGGATGTTACAATATAGGTCACAACATCAGTAATTGGGGTATTCAAAATCCTATCATCTGAGGTACAACCACAGCTATTCTCAATCACATCATATACAAATACTTGATATATGACTATAACCATTTTCCTATTGATGTCTGACCACAACCATACTCAAAAGCTTGGCATCAGGTTGTCAAGGACACATTCTCTTGCAGACTACATACTCAACAATATGTGCTCTGAGGTTCCGTTAAAGGTATACTTGTTTCACCATCCAGTAAGTTCTGACATTGGATTGGATCTATGGCTCATGTCACTACATGATTAGGGTTTTACTTGATTAGTTAATGCCAATTGTGTATATTTTAAATTCATCAATCAAGTTACATACAAACCCTAAAATAGTTCTAAAAAACATGGGTGGATTGCAAATTCAAAAAGATATAAAATGTATGAAACATAAAGTTTATCACATCATCACATAGTACTGATAACCTCCATTTTTGTGATGATATCTTAGTAATTTTTCTCAATTTTCCACACTCTTTCTCAGATAAATTAGATATAATCCTTAACTTTCCACTCTTATTGCAAATATACTGTTAGATTAACTTTTCTCTCTTTTTACTGATAGAAAAAAGACACAAAAAATCACAAAAGCCTCACATGGTCCCGAGACCGCATGAAGCCAACCAGTCCCGAGACCACATGAAGCCAACCGGTCTCGAGAATGCATGAAGCCAACCGGTCCTGAGACCACATGGAGTCACAAGGTCCCAAGACCGCATGAATCCAACCGGTTCTAAGACCGCATGGAGTCACACCGTCCCAAGACCACATGAAGCCAACCGGTCCCGAGACCGCATGGAGTCACACAGTCTCAAGACCGCATGAAGCCAATCGGTCCTGAGACTTCATGGAGTCACACGGTCTCAAGACCGCATGAAGCCAACTGGTCCCGAGACCGCATGGAGTCACACGGTCTCAAGTCTGCATGAAGCCAACCGGTCTCGAGACCACATGAAGTCACATGGTCTCAAGACCGCATGAAGCCAAACAGTCTCAAATCCCAAACGGCCTCGGGGTCCAAACGGTCTCAGAGCCCAAACGGTCTCGGGGTCCAAACGGTCTCAGAGCCCAAACGGTCTCAGGGTCCAAACGGTCTCAGAGCCCAAACGGTCTCAGAACCCAAACGGTCTTCAAGACCGTTTGGACCCAAAACTGCCCAAACCGTTTGGACTCCACTTAAAGCCTATAAATAAGACCCGAGCGGTCCTCCCAAAGATCATCAAGTTTCGGACACCCAGAGGCTGCCTCTACTACTCCAGAGCTATTCCAACCTCCATCCTTCTCCCAAAGGCTGCCGGTCTGAGATATACACTCCATCCTGAAGCTGCTCCCTCTCTCTTCGCCAAAGAAGGTGGGAAGAGGAGACCTCATCATCAAGAAACCTGTGAAGTGTGAAGATCATCATTCTCTCTCCTTCCAAGGGGTTGACTTTCTTCTCTCTTTTGTGGGGATGGCGTTCTCTCTCTCTCTCTTCTCGCCTCCTTCTTTGTCCTAGATATGAGTGAGTAGTTTCATTCACTAGGGTGCGGGGAGTAGCCCCACTACCCATGTTTTCATTTTATGCAATGTAATCCATAGTTTGCAATAGAGATATACTTTCTTTTTAGTTCAACATCAATCGTTTAATGAATGCTTGTTGCTTGATCACCAACTCGTGTTATCTTTTATCTTTTAGTATGAATTGTCCACATTTGTACTATCATATTCGAATCTCGATTGTATGTTGGTTCTTAATGCATGTATCCACCCTGCATCTGTTTCAGTATCTAGGAGTATTTCTCAAGAAGTGGAGTATACTCACTTCCATCGTTGTACTTTCATACTATGAAATGGAATCAGTTGACGTATGAAAGTACAACCTTGGTGAGTCGAGGAACACACTTTGCGAAGGGAATGATGTAAATTAGGTGACCATTCGTTCGGGGATGGTTGGAATTGCAACATTCCCACACTTCTCGTAGTTAGTTCTCTGAAAGGAAACCAAATCTACAAAGATACCAGCTGATTAGACTCTTTTTGCAGGTTATGTTTTGTGTTACATGTTTTGACCCATGTGTAGTGGTGGCGAAAGCCGATCACATCCTAGTGGCTCTTTATCATTGTTAAAAGCCTTAAGTTTACTTTCTTGCTTTACTTTACTTGTACTTAGTTTAAACAACCAAACCAAACTTTTTGAGTTAGATACCTACTGTCAAGAAGTTAAGTGAAATTCCAACATTTTCTATCTTGTCAATCTCGACAAGATCGTTGTCCTACGGATTCGACCCTTAACTGTACTATGATAAGGCTTCCACGTATCTTAGAATACGTGGGTGGAGTTCTCGATCTAGTATAAGCAAGGATAAACTTAAAGATTTACTATCTTTAGGATTTTTAGTGGTACACGCAATTCCACACGAGTGGAAGCTCCATCAAAAATTGGCACTGTTGCCAGGGACCACGGAACGTTTTAATTTCATTTACTATCTTGCTAGTTGGTTAGGGTTTTACATTTTTCTTTAACCATTAGTCCATATCTTCTTGAATTCATCATATCTCCTGCATCATTTAAAAGGTGTGTTTATCTCTCTACTCAGGTAGAAGATGTGTATGCAACCATCGCATAAACTCAGATTCTCCCCTGATCTAGAGTACGACTCTGAGGTAGAGAGAAGCTTCCACCGCCGCATCAGACTTAACCACCAAAGATCTAGGCAAATGGCTGAAGATCAATGCCAAGCTGCATTAGTAATGGAAAGGGTCAATGCCGCCATAGCCACTCAGAGAGCACAACTCATTGCTGACACCCGTGCTCAGATTCAAGCGGAGATCCGAGCCAAAGAGCAGGCCCACATTCCAGCTGAAAACGAAGCAGCTAACCAAGCTACCCAACTAGATCTAAGAAACAAGCAATTGAGGGACTGTGTCATACCTAAGAACTATTATCATCTAGTTCGGCCACCGATCATTAACATACCCAACTTCGAAATCCGGACACAATGGATTCAAATCATGCAAGACATCTCATTCTCTAGTGGATCTGGAGATGACTACATGGATCACTTGAAGAGATTCAAGGCACTTTGCTGACTTGTCCCATGGGCTGGAGTTTTCTTTTACGCAATAATGTTACATCTTTTCCATTTCACTCTGTCCGGAAGGGCTCTGAGTTGGTATAATTTGCTTGATAGTGAGCCAATCATCACCACCTGGGCTCCCTTGGAAGAAAAGTTCCTAGAGAATTTTTCCCCCCTTCGTTAACTTACAAAATTAGGGGGCAGATCAACCACTTCGCCCAACTTCTTGGAGAATCACTCACAGAAGCATGGGAAAGATTCAAGGAGCTTCTAAGAAAGTGTCCTCATAACGACATCTCCCAAAATCAACTAATAGAAACGATATGTAGGGGTGTGAGTGATGACATCAAGCAATTTCTAGATTCCTCATCTGGAGGAAATTTTATGAGGAAAAACTACGAGGATGCTTGGAAAATCATTACACTTGGAGCTGAGAACCAATCCAATTGGGGACGATCATCTGGCAAGGGAATCCTCAAAGTTTATAAAGTTGAGGAATTAATGGAAATGAAGGCTATTGTTGAAGCTTTAAAGACTATAGCTCACAAACAGTAGGCTCTTGAAACTTCATTTTGAGAATATGATAAGAAGAAAAAACCCCAAGTCCAACAAGTTAAAGCTGCTACAGGGACTTGTGAAGCCTGTCACACATCTGATCGCCCTGCACTATCATGTGGTCTTCTTTTCAATGTGATGATGGATATGCAACCACCACAAAATCAGTACGAACTAATCATCGAACACCCTAAAGACCAGATGCCCGAACAAGTTAATTCCATTCATTCCATACCGGGACAAGTTTACTATAACCCAAATCAACCAAGAAACCACCTCGGTTTTCAGTATGGGAATCCTGTAGGGACTGCTAACCCGCAACATCAAACACAAGGCGGGTCCTCCAATAGGTTGCCACCTGGATTCTAAAGCAACTTTAATCAAAATCAAGGGAACCTAAAAAATAACTTCCCAAGATCCAAATACCCTAGAAACCCCTCTGCCTACTATCAATATACCCATCCTCCGTTGCACCCGCAATTGCACCCTCAGTTGCAGCAACAACAACAACCTCAGTTAGCACCACCTCTGCAACAACCACATCAAGGACAACAACAACTCACCAGAAAAATGCCCCCTCCCAATCAACATATGAGATGACTATGATCAGGCAGATGTTACAGTCACAACAAACCATGCTTGCCAATCAGCAAGCTCAGCAGAAGGTTGTGGATGCTCAACTAGCACAAATTGCTGCCCAATTGAAGCCATCAGCAGGCACTTTTTCTAGATAACCGGAATCGAACCCAAGACACGATCAGAATAGACCATAGAAATTGAATGTCGTCATTACAAGATTAGGTCGTGTCTTTCATGAAGCTACAAGGATCACTCATGATGATGATGATACACCTATCTTTGTTCCAAATGCAAGCTCAAATCTAGCAACTGATAATTCTGTAGAGACTGAAAAAGGAAAAGAAAAGGAACAAGCCCCCAAGGAGTCAGAGGTCCCGCAATATAAACCTAGGATACCATATCCAGGAAGATTGAAAGAGACTAAGATGGACACTAGATTCCAAAAATTCAAGGAGGTGATCAAGAAACTCTATATCGACATTCCGCTCCTCAATGCTCTCTCCAAAGTACCAGCTTGGGCTAAATACCTAAAAACTTTGCTATCAAGGAAGTACATTAATGAAGAGTAAGAGACCATCAAATTAGCTCAGACCACCTCCGATATCATTCTTAATATGATGCCAAAGAAAAAGAAGGACCCTGGTTCCTTCGGTATTCAGTGCTGTATTGGAAATGCTTCGAGCAAAAAGGGATTAGCTGACATAGGGGCTAGCATATCAATTATTCCCTACTCCATGTGTACAAGATTGGGTTTCACTGACTTGCTACCCACAACGATGACAATTCAGTTAGCTGATTCCACTATCATTACACCCCTAGGAATTATTGAGGACATTCCAGTCAGGATAGGTAAAGATGCCTATGTCCCATGTGATTTTGTCATTATGGATATCAAGGAGGATCTAAGATACCCAATAATATTTTTCATACCTTTCCTCGCCACATCCAGGGCACTCATTGATGTTGAAGCTGGCATGATCATTCTAAGACTGGGAAAAGAAGCAATTCAATTTCGGGTCCTCAACATCACGAAAGGTCCCAACATTCAAGAGGAGGTTTTTCTCTTAGATGCAATACATCAAATGTCCCAATTGGAAATATTTGAGCCATCTGATGAGTTAGATAATGTTCTAATAAATCCAGAAGTCGAATTCTCAGCCAATGAATTAGTTCAACAATGCTTGCAACACTTAGAGAAAGCTGAAGAAGCGCCAACAACCACCTTTGAGGAGCTCAAATTTGTCACCATTTTAGAAGCAACAGAAGCACCCAAGGCTCCCGAGATGAAGACTCTACCAACATGACTTAAACACATCTTCTTGGACAAAGAAAAATTATGTCCAGTTATCATCAGTTCCACTCTGACAAAAGACCAGGAAGAAAGGCTTCTCGTCGAGTTAAAGAAACATAAGAAAGCCATTGGGTACAAAATAACTGACTTAACAGGTATAAACCCAGCCTTATGCATGCATAGACTGACCATGGTCGAAGAATTCAAGCCTTCAAGAGAGCACCAAAGAAAGTTGAACCCCAATCTTAAAGAGGTGGTTCGCCTCGAAGTCCTCAAACTGCTGAAATCTGGCATTATTTACCCAATTTCAGATTCCCAATGGGTCAACCCTGACCAAGTGGTCCCCAAAAAGGGAGGAACCACTATCGTGCTAAATGAAAAAAATGAGCTAGTGCCTACAAGGACTGTGACGAGGTGGAGGATGTGTATCGACTATAGGAAATTAAACAAATCAACGCGAAAAGATCACTATTCTCTGCCTTTTCTTGACAAAGTCCTTGAATGCCTAGCCCACCAAAAGTTTTTCTGTTATCTAGATGGTTATTCTGGGTTCTACCAAATCCCTATACACCCAGAAGACCAAGAGAAAACTACTTTTACTTGTCCCTTTGGGACCTATGCTTTCAGAAGAATGCCATTCGAGTTGTGCAATGCACCTGCTACTTTCCAAAGGTGCATGTCTGCTATTTTTGCAGGATTAACAAAATCTATAATGGAGGTATTCGTGGATGATTTTTCAGTTTATGAAGATTCCTTCGATAACTGTCTACTCAACCTTGGACAAGTCTTACAAAGATGCAAGGAAACAAACCTCATCCTAAATTGGGAAAAATGCCATTTAATGGTAATTGAAGGTGTCGTCCTCGGACATAGAGTGAGTGACAGAGGGATTGAGGAGGACAAGGCAAATATTGATGTTATATCTAAGTTGTCACCGCTAAAAGACATAAAAGGAGTACGAGCATTCTTGGGTTATGATGGGTTTTACAGAATATTTATTAAAGATTTCTCCAAAATAGCAAAACCCATGACCCAACTTCTGAACAAGGACGCTGAGTTTAATTTTAACCAAGAATGCTTACAAAGTTTCATAACTCTAAAAAATGCTTTAATCTCTACACCCATACTAAGAGCCCTGGATTGGTCACAACCTTTTGAAATCATGTGTGACGCCAGTGATTATGCCATAGGGGTCGTGTTAGGGCAGAGAATTGACAAGAAACCTCATGTAATATACTACGCATCTAAAACGCTTGATGAAGCACAGAAGAACTACACCACTATAGAAAAGGAGTTCTTAGTTGTCATCTATGTGTTTGAGAAATTCTGCTCCTACCAGATTGGAGCCAAAGTCATCGTCTACACTGACCACTCCGCCATACAATATCTAATTCAGAAGCAGGATGCAAAACCCAAACTTATCTGCTGGGTGTTGATGCTTTAGGAATTTGATTTGGAAATCAAAGACAAAAGCAGAGTGGAAAACGTCGTCGCCGATCATCTTAGCCGTATTGAAGTCGAGGATGATGATAAAGCACCTATCAGAGACTCCCTCCCCGATGACCAGCTAATGAAAATTACTACATGATTCCCTTGGTATGCCGACATAGTAAATTATCTGGCTACGGGAATCATTCACCCTTTCGCCTCTTACCATGACAAAAAGAAATTCCTCCACGACATCAAGCAATATTATTGTGATGAACCCTACCTCTTTCGTCTATGTGCAGACGAACTTTTTCACCGTTGCCTACCCGAATAAGAGATTACTCCTGTCCTAGAACATTGTGATTCCGGCCCCACAGGAGGACATATGAGTTCTAAAGAAACCACCATGAAAGTCCTCCAATCGGGTTTCTTTTGGCCAACAATAGCAAAAGATTCCCATGATTTTGTAAAATCATGCAACAAGTGTCAACTTTCCAGTGGTATAACAAAAAGAAACGAAATGCCTCTCACTATGTGGCAGGAGATTGAGATTTTTGATGTTTGGTGGATAGACTTTATGGGTCCTTTCCCCTCTTCATATGGATGATCTTACATACTAGTCGATGTGGACTATGTCTCGAAATGGGTAGAAGCTATACCAATAGTTTCCAACGATTCCAAACCAGTCATTAAGATGTTTAAAGATATTAATTTTCCTAGATTTGGAGTTCCCCGAACTGTCATATCCGACAGAGGAACCCATTTTCTGGAGTGAAGCTTTGAAGCCCTCTTAAAGAAATACGGAGTCAACCATAAAGTTGCCACGCCTTACCATCCACAAACTAGTGGTCAGGTTGAAGTTTTGAATAGACAACTAAAGGCAATCTTAGAGAAAACCGTTAATAGACACTGTACAGACTGGTCCACCAAGCTTCCCGATGCCCTTTGGGCTTACTGAACAGCTTACAAAACACCAATTGGAACAACACCGTTCTGATTGGTATATGGGAAATCATGTCACCTCCCGGTAGAATTGGTGCATAAGGCTTGATGGGCTATTAAACAGCTGAACTTCAATTTTAAAAGCACTGGAGAAAATAGACAACTGCAGTTGCAGGAATTAGAGGAGCTCAGAATGATCGCATACCAAAGTGCCAGGATTTACAAAGAACAAACCAAAATGTGGCATGATGGTCATCTAAAAAGAAAAGACATCACCATCAAAGATAAAGTCCTTCTTTTCAACTCCAGACTCAAAATGTTCCCTAGGAAACTTCGTACAAAGTAATCTGGGCCTTTTACCATCAAACACATATACCCGACTGGAGCCATCATAATTGTTGACGACAATGGAGGCGAAAGGAGCGTCAATGGCCATAGACTAAAAAATACTATACTCCAGCAGACAAAACTCCGAGACAGACTATTGAGATCAGAGACCCCACAGTGTCAACATAACAACATCATAACTTCATCGAGCCAGTGACGTAAAACCCAGACGCTACTTGGGAGGCAACCCAAGATCTATAAATGGCTTCACCAGCAAAACAACCCACTGAAAACGAAGACGCTCCATTCTGGACAATGGAGCAACTAATTGCAGACCGCGCCAGGCTCCAGAAGATAGTAGACACTTATGAAAAGACCAAACAGATCCCACCAAAGGTCAACATAATAGCAGTTATGTGTGACTTGACCGCATCAACCGATGTCTTGCCGAGGAGCCTGAAGAAGAAGTGGAAGAAATCTCTTCCAGTGATGAAGGCTCCAAATACGAGCCTAACTCTGAGGATGCCTCCTCAACAGAAAAATCCAAGGAGAAACGGAAGGCACAACAAGCTACAAAAGAACAACCATCAAAGAAATGGGCAAGGAAGCAAGTCCATCCCGCTACTTCTAGGGAACAAACCCTTGCAGAATCTGTCCCAACACCTGCCACTACCACCCCTACTACCACCCCCATCTTCTCAGTGCTCACCACCACCGCACCACCACCAGAAAACCTTTACATCCACACCCTCCCATCCATCGAAAAAGTATTAAAACCAACAAAGTACATTTGTTCAAGCGTACTGCTCATGATGGGGATATACGACAGAATCCTCACCATGCTCGACATGGCCAATCTATCCAGACTATGCTTTGTCCCTGAAATTTCATATGTCGAACCCACAACAGAATTCTTTACACATCTTACTAAAGAATATGTGGACATTATGCACATGGAAAGGGACGGAGGTGACCGCAGGCTGGTCACCAAGCTCTTTGGTAACAATGTTGTTATCACAGAAAATCTTTTGAACGAAATATTCATTGACAACCCGGAGCAGCTCAAACAAACCAAAGCTGTTAGCACAAAAAACTCACAATTCAATAGACACAACTTCTGGAAGACCCTAACAGGGATCCCCACTTATGAGGCAAAGACATGCAAAGCCTCCAATATTCATTCTGGGTTCGTGCGCACACTTCAAAAAATTATCACCAGTGCGCTGTTCCCCAGAACAGAGGGAGGAAACGTTATCACCGCCGACATTTTTCTTCTATGGTCCATTCTGCACGGAATGTCGGTCAACATCATACGGCACATGATACATAAACTTTCAGCCTACGCCATAGGAAAAGAAATCTGCATGGGAGGGCACATAACTTCCATTATCAAATACCTCAAAATGGACAGATTACTCCCTCGATGCACACAGATCAACGACGACATCCTTACTAATGAAAAAACCTTGAAGAACTCCTACATTATCAAGGAAAAGGATGTGAAATTACACTACATTTTCTGCCCCACAGTATGATCTTCCAAAACTCTACTGCCGCTTCTGGAGCTGGCGGATTATGACAAAGACAAGCTCCTCTTCACCGATGAAGAGCTTACCAAAATCTTGGCTTCGGTCAAAGTACAAGAAAAGAAGACCAAAGCGGGACAGACAAAGCTTAGTATTAACGCCCCGGCAGCCAGGGTAACAAAAATACCAGTTAAACGGCCATCTAAGGAAGGTTTACAACCACCCTAGCTGTCAGGGATGCCAACATCAAAACTACAACCGAAGACAGACCACCCTCATCCGGAGGAGCTAATCACTACCTC
Organism: Alisma plantago-aquatica; assembly: GCA_963693085.1. Lineage (NCBI taxonomy): Eukaryota > Viridiplantae > Streptophyta > Magnoliopsida > Alismatales > Alismataceae > Alisma > Alisma plantago-aquatica. The sequence goes on from OY856410.1 coordinate 872,256,312, forward strand.
ATCAATAGATTCATTCATCATGAGCCTACATGATGAGCTCACCACCACCACCCCCACCACATTACCATCTACTACCATCCCACCATCCACCACCCTTCCACCTTCCTCCATCACAATCCCAACAACAATCCCTCCACCCACATCTTCCACTTTACCCCCTTTCTCCTCTCCCACACCCGGCTTCACATTCTCCGCTCCCATCTCCGATTTCTTCTCCTCACCTTTTTTGATCCCTCATATCTCACCCAGCCAATCACCATTCTCTTCATCTGCTACCACCCCGACACTGCTGGTGACTCCATCTACGGTTACCATGCAGTTCGCAGGACCATCAACAGTGTCCCTTTCGCAAGGCACTACCACCTTTCCACCCCGACCCCTGTCACACCACCCTTCCACATCTGGGGTCCACTTCACAAACGTCGGTCAGGAGTTCGAACGTCAATTTGACACTATTCGAAACCTCCTCACCGACCCTTCTAACATGTTACAATCCATTTTTTCTTGTGTGCATGGTCTATCTACGGAGGTCACCAAGATCGACATGTAAAACCTTGCCTTTCCAGGCATCTTTTCCAGCATCCACCAACAAAAGAAAGTAGTGGCCATGAAAGTCGACCGCCTTGACGACCACCTGCAACAAAAGCCAAAGTTGGTGCTTGAAGTGAAAGGCCAGCAACACGATCTGGTCAAGCAGGTTAACATGATTTTTTGTGCAGAATTAACCCCTGCTAGAAACTTTGCGCGAGCTTAAGCAACAACAAACTGCTTTAAGCACGCACTTGGATGACATATGTACCACCCTCACACAGCTAAATAACCAGCATGAGGAGTCATCCAACAATGAAATCAACCAACTGAGAACTCAAGTAATAGATCTCTCTGCACAACTCTTCTCTGCCGAAGCTCGATATTCAGATCTTAAAGAAGCCCACGACGCTTTTCTTGAAACACATGAGCATATGCAAGTGGCTTTCGATGAGCTAAAAGCACTCCACCGAAGTGCAAGAAGCCTACACCAAAGAAGACAACAGACAAAGAGGCAGATGAAGATGATGATGAAGACGACAATAATGATGAGGATTCTGACTCCTCGGCTAACTCCAATAATAACACCTCCTCAGACGACCAATCTGACAACCCAGATAATGCTGGGGAGGGCCCCAGCTGAGGATCTGCATCAAAACAATAAAAAGATCACCACGACGGTGATAAAGATCCCAAATCCCCGACTCACAATGACAACATTAACATGTCTTACGGGGATTAGTTCCTTGACTATTCAACAATGGGATCTCTGGGGGAATCTGCTAAAGAAGTAGCTTTTGCTGAGTCCCACAATCTTTACTCAGAACCAGCACAAGTCAACAACAACCAACATCAACTCAACTTCTCTCTGCACCTGATCAATCAGTGCCCTTTCTCCCAGAGCAAGAGGATTTAGAATGAGTCAGTTTAGATACAGACAAAGATCTAGAATCATCTTCTGACTCAGATAAGGATGAAGATCTGCAGCCCTACTTAGACAATCTGGAGCAGACTTCCTCTCTCCCTCCGTAAGAGCTTCCCCCGTCGCCACCTCTACCGCACAAGATGCACGATCTAGATATGACGACCATCTCTACTCTTGATGCTCAAGACATCTTCATCCTTAACACTATAGTAGATGATGCCAAAGATGGGGGCAATATTATTTACCAAAATATGAAGACTCAGCGCAAGTTGACACGTGAAGACTTCCGCTCCATCGTTCGACCACAATCAGCAGTGAAGATGGCAGTCTTCTGTGTCCTCCTTGCCAATTCTATCGAAACTTACAGAAGCTCTAAGCGGCAACAACCAATTCTTAACGCATCACCTGCTCTAGCCATGAGTCCTATATACAAAAAATTACAAAGCAAATCAATCGATCAGTTGCAGAGAGGAATCGCTAGAAAGGCATGCTATATTATCGTGCCCTTCCAAGTCTCTGGTCAGTGGATGCTAATGATCGTGGACACCATGGCTCGAGATGCCAAGGTGTACAACTTTTGCGCCACTGAACTCAGAGCTGGAATAATTAATTTCGCTGGAACAGAAGCTGGGGAGGCCAGATGCATCCCTTTTCGGCTCTTGAAAATTGATTTGGGCCGCTTGCCCATCCCTCCACAATAATTGGAACCAACCTTGGTTCCAAATCATCAAACCCCATGCCCAAACTCAAGAGGGATCTAAGGATTGTGCTTTCTATGTTATACGTCATATTCAAGTGCTCAATCAACAAATCCCTCTCACTGAACTGGCCACAGAGGATTTTCATTCTCTGCGAGGTCTTTACGCCATGGAGCTAATCTGTGATAGACAGTTCTTCAAGGACCCAACTATGTCACTTAATGGAGTTCCTTGCTATCTCTTTTCAGCCATCCAACGTCCTCCAAAATAGCCATTCAGGCAAACAATAGAGGGATTGGAGAAACAATAGCCCGCCAAGATCCTCTAGAAGAAGAAATGGGACCCTTACTCTTTTGATCTGGCGGATGATGAAGGAGTCACTGAGTTGCTCACCGGGGAGACCATCAATAGATCATCTTCACAAATGGTCCCCCTGTTTGCCATTTCACGGACATTCCCCAATTTTGACCTCAGCGCTTGCAAAAGCCTCTTTGACAATGAACTTCACCTCATCATGTCGAGGCTTTACGCTGAGAAAGATGACCTCATTTTCATGTCTGGTAACATTCTGGTCATGGCAGATGTGCTATGAGAAACTGTACTGATAAAAGGGTCTCTATCCATAAGTTTGATGGCCGCCTATCAATTTCTTCTCAGACAGAATCACCCTACAACCTATATGGCATCCGCATATATGAAGGATGACCTCCTAAAGCTAAAGAACTTTGGAACAACTGAGGCACTCATTTCCTTCCTACAACATACGACTCTGAAGTTTATCATGCTTCCTTTCCTCCATTCAGAGCATTGGATGTTGTTGGCAACAAATCTTCATGATGGAACAACAACCATATACAACAGTTCCGACAGCCAGTACAATCCATATCTGCAACAATACACTACAACACCAAGGACGCCTACAGAAGAAGTGGAGAAGGAGTGTGTTGACCATTTACATGCCCTTCTCAGCAAGCACACATGGGCATACAGTAAACAACACTTTCATCGCCCCTCCTTCAGCCACAAATGCCCACAACAGCTCCACGAGTCAAACGACTATGGCTTCCACGTCCTCTACTGCATGTACACCATCATGGCCCTTGGACGACCAGTAGAGTCCATGATAGATATGGATTACCATGCATTATGAGGAAAGTTCACCACTAATCTTCTTCGTACACATGGAGCTAATGCAGGACTAACAGCCGCCTGATGCCCTTGTCCTTGTACTTCTCAACCTATCACTTTGACACTCTGTGGACAGAGTGAGTGATAAGTTAGGGGGGGGGGTACACTGGACAAGAGCAAGCTATCATTCTTAAATCTTTCCCTCTCTACCTTCTCTTTTAATCCTGGACAATTTTTTTCTTTGCACACTTAGTTTTTGTTTTAAATAATAAATCATATCCATAAAGAATAATTTCCCTCTTGGAACAAAATCATCCCCAGCTAACTTCAGAATCCAGTTAGTCCTAAGGAATAACAACAAGAATAGCACATAGACATGTAATAGTGAACCAATAAATTATCTTCACACTCAATTTTCATGCTTTTCCTTCAATTCTACATCTGACTCTCCACAGGTCAACATCAGGGCCGAAATAAGACAAACACTCTCAAGGACGGGAGGGACATCAAGTGACATCCAAATCATGAAGCCTTGCAAGTGGACCACCAGTAGAAACCAAATAAGTGCATGTCGATCAACTCTAAGAACAACTTTCTTCTCTTCAAATAAAAGAGGCTTGGCCGCCCAAATCAAAATTCCCAAAAATCCAAATCCTAAGCATGTGAGTTTACGAATAAAATCCAGAGTGTTGAATAAAACTATGAGAGTTGTGCCATGAATAAGGATCTATATGAAGAACCAATAAAGGTCTCTTCCGGCCGGTACATTCAGCTGCCCTCACAAAGGCAGATGTGTCGTGCCAGGTAGTGAAACCCTAAGGTATCTAAATATATGAAAGGCTGATAAAGGACTCACCCAGTTGGTACATTCAGCTGCCCTCACGAAGGCAGATGTATCGTGCCCGGTAGTGAGATCCTAAAAGAATAGACAACCCCTCCTCCACTTGAAGGGGGAGTTACACATCAAGCCCTTAGCCAACCCTCATACCCACTCTAGCTTCCAGTAGGATTTTTAGAGAAGTATAAAACTGATTAGAGTCAATGACATGCACAGGATAAAAAGTGGTCCCAATGTGGGCCACGAGATATGGAAGAAACCTGAGATCCAAGCAACTCTCAATACCTAAAAGAGTTAAGGAAAAAAGCTCCGATACAACCTTAGGAGATCTCGGGTTTAGAATTGGAGCAAGAGTATGGAAATCTTAACTAAATAATATCGCCTCACCATTACATGCCTCAGCTCTATCTAACTTGAGGACAAGCTAGACTCTAAGTTAGGGGCGGTGATAACCTCCATTTTTGTGATGATATCTTTGTAATTTTTCTCAATTTTCCACACTCTTTCTCAGATAAATTAGATAGAATCCTTAACTTTCCTCTCTTATTGCAAATATACTGTTAGATTAAGTTTTCTCTCTTTTTAATTACAGAAAAAAGACACAAAAAATCACAAAATCCTCACATGGTCCCAAGACCGCATGAAGCCAACCGGTCCCGAGACCGCATGGAGTCACACGGTCCCAAGACCGCATCAAGCCAACCGGTCCTGAGACTGCATGGAGTAACACGATCCCAAGACCACATGAAGCCAACCGGTCCTGAGACCGCATGGATTCACACTGTCTCAAGACCGCATGAAGCCAACTAGTCCCGAGACCACATGGAGTCACACGGTGTCAAGACTGCATGAAGCCAACTGGTCCCGAGACCGCATGAAGTCACACAATCTCAAGACCACATGAAGCCAACCGGTCCCGAGACCGCATGGAGTCACATGGTCTCAAGATTGCATGAAGCCAAACGATCTTAGAGCCCAAACGGTATGGGGGTCCAAACGGTCTCAGAGCCCAAACGGTCTTGGGGTCCAAATGGTCTCAGAGCCCAAACGGTCTCAGAACCCAAACGGTCTTCAAGACCGTTTGGACCCAAAACTGCCCAAACCATTTGGACTCCACTTAAAGCCTATAAATAAGAACCGAGGGGTCCTCCCAAAGATGATCAAGTTTCAGATGCCCATAGGCTGCCTCTACTACTCCAGAGCTATTCCAACCTCCATCCTCTGCACAAAGGCTGCCGGTCTAAGATCCACACTCCATCCTGAAGTTGCTCCCTCTCTCTTCGCCAAAGAAGGTGGGAAGAGGAGACCTCATCATCAAGCAACCTGTGAAGTGTGAAGATTGTCATTGTCTCTCCTTCCAAGGGGTTGACTTTCCTCTCTCCTTTGTGGGGATGGTGTTCTCTCTCTCTCTTTCCGCCTGCTTCTTTGTCCTAGATATGAGCGAGTAGTTTCATTTACTAGGGTGTGGGGAGTAGCCCCACTACCCATGTTTTCATTTCATTCAATGTAATCCATAGTTTGCAATAGAGATATAATTTCTTTTCAGTTCAACATCAATCATTTATTGAATGCATGTTGCTTGATCACCAACTCGTGTTATCTTTTATCTTTTAGTATGAATTGTCCACATTTGTACTATCAAATTCGAATCTCGATTTTATGTTGGTTCTTGATGCATGTATCCACCATGCATCTATTTTGGTATCTAGGAGTGTTTCTCAAGAAGTGGAGTATACTCACTTCCATCGTTGTACTTTCATACTATGAAATGGAATCAGTTGACGTATGAAAGTACAACCTTGGTGAGTCGAGGAACACACTTTGTGAAGGGAATGATGTAAAGTAGGTGACCATTCGTTCGGGGATGTCTGGCATTGCAACATTCCCACACTTCTCGTAGTTAGTTCTCCAAAAGGAAACTAAATCTACAAATATACTAGCTGATTAGACTCTTTTTGCAGGTTATGTTTTGTGTTGCATGATTTGATCCATGTGTAGTGGTGGTGAAATCCGATCACATCCTGGTGACTCTTTATAATTGTTAAAACCCTTAAGTTTACTTTCTTGCTTTACTTTACTTGTACTTAGTTTAAACAACCAAACCAAACTTTTTGAGCTAGATACCTACTGTCAAGAAGTTAAGTGAAATTCCAACATTTTCTATCTTGTCAATCTCGACAAGATCGTTGTCCTGCGGATTCGACCATTAACTGTACTATGATAAGGCTTCCACGTATCTTAGCATACGTGGGTGGATTTCTCAATCTAGTATAAGAAAGGCTAGACTTAAAGATTTACTATCTTTAGGATTTTTAGTGGTGTGCACAATTCCACGCGAGTGGAAACTCCATCAAGTACTATTTCATTACTATACATGAGTCCATACCCATCACCATACTATCACATGATCAAAATCCTTATCACATCATAAAGAGGATAAAACCTCATTAAGGGCTCTACCATGTGTAAGGTCATTAAGATCATCACATGATTCCCTATAAGAACATCATTATCATTCCATGCCTCATCAAGGCTCATTAATAATAACCACACATGTAACACATAAGTTTGGTATAACATTACATTTGATAGAAATGATGTTCATAAGATAAAAAAATTAGGCTATAACAATATAGAGAGAGAAAGTAATCCATCATCATGCTAGTCACACAAAAAGCTATCTATCATCATCACTTGCTTGTATTAGGATTAGATTAAACTAGGTGAAGGAATTAGGGTTTCAAAACAAACAATTAAAGGTAAGCCATAATTTTTATCATCTCCTACAATCATGAAAGCAATTTGGTAATACATCACCATCAACCATAGATCTAAGAAGCATAGAGACCATGGGTAGAATTCCTCATTCATCACATAGGGTAGGAACCAATTTGGAGATTGTTGAAACTCGGGTTAATTATTTTGGCGACCATTGAAGTTATCCATCTTTGGAGACCTATAGCATTAGCCACATCAGTAAACATTGTGGTTAGGAAACATTGGCAATCTCTAGGGTTACCAAAACACAAACACCACTAAGGGTCAAAAATCATTGGCGGCCATAAAGGTTCACAAAAATTGGGAACCGATTCAGAAATTCAAAACTTGGTAGCTGATTAAAATTACAACTCTTGGAAACCACCCAGAGCTCAATCCTTCAACTACCACTAAAGGTCCAAAGCTTAGTGACCACATAAGGGAAATCTTGGCGACCACTCACATGTTAACATTCTTAGTGATCAATTAAGGAAATCAAAACCTAGGTAAATACATAAGGGAAATCTTGGCAACAACTAAGATCAAAATTCTAGGCGACCATAAAGAGACCAAGATCCCAACAACCACTAAGAATCAAAATAGGATGGTTACCACCAAGAATCCAAAAGGTCATCAAGTTGCATCACCAGAAAGAAGGTCAAATCAAAACTCTAATTTTGCAACCATCATTTGAGAGAAAATAAATATGTTGTTTCCACAACCATGCAAACACTAGAAACTTCCATTCCCAAGCAAGGTTCAAGTAAAAGGGTTTAGGGTTCATCCAAGAAGATATAATACTCAATAATCATCATGTAAACACAAACCCTAGATAAAAGAATATTTCTACTTGGAACAATGTTTTAGGGAAATATTATCCACATGTACGAAGAGTGTAAGCAATAATCATGGAGAGTGTTATATAACTCACCTCAAAGAAGATGGAGCAATTCCATATAGAAATGTAGCTCGAAGGGAAGAATACAGAAATGCTAGCTTGAGCACTCGTTTCGGCCAATCTAGATCCTTCTCCAAAAAGAGAGAAAACCCTAGGTCAAGGAAGCAAGAAAAAGATGTTCTTCAATCTCTAACTCAAGCACCACTATGGAACACCATGGGTTCTTCCTTGAAGATAAAGAAGGGGGAAGAATAGAAAGGAAAATGTAGGAAAAGGGGGAGATCTCACTGACCAAGACCAAGAAACCAAGGAAGGAAGCTCCACAAGCACAAGGAGAGCATGGATTTGAAACCTAGATCAACATGCAAGGAAGATAGGCCAACATTCTCCAACTTAAGCTCCTCCTTCTCCATAAAAAAACATGGATGAGATCCAAGAAACAAAGGAGGAAGAGAGAGGAAGCTAGGTTTGTAAATAGGTTATATTCATACAAAGAGAAAGGTTTATATAGCTTAGGGATAGTGAGAGAGAAAGGGGGTTAGGTGTCAAGTCAAGCATGCCATGTGTCCAAGAGATGTCGTCCATGCAAGCAACACACTCATGAAACTAGGTCAAACACAAAGTAGGTGAACCGACCAAGAAAACTTGAACCTTGCTTAGATTAGCAAAAGACCACTAAGAACTTTTGCGAGCAACTGATCAAAAAAGAAAACAATTGCTAATCTTAAAGATCTTGGCTACCCAGATGAGCCAACCCTAGGTATACCTAGAAACCTTGATGATCTCCAACCTTAGAGGGCACACATAAAACTTTGAGATTGCAACAAAAAGGTGATCATTGGGTCTAAGGTCAACCAATGACTTTGGGCATACATGAGAAAACCCTAATCTCAACATGAGATGTTGCTGCTCAATCCAAGGTGTGACAAGGCACCCCAAAGCTCAACTATAACCAACATGATGTGGAAACATGTGAGTAACAACAAGAATGTAACAAATTGCAAGAAAAATCCTAGAAGTGGGTAAATTACAATTAGGTCCAAAATGAGCACATATAGGCATAACTAGCTCAAACAGTGTCCAAATTGGGCCAAACTTGAAATAAGCTTGTTAATGATATCAAAGCACATCGAAAGGTTGATTAAGGTTTTAATAATATAATTATTCTAAGCCACAAAATGACTTCCCTTGAAACTAAGCTAGCCTCTTCTTAGTGTTGGCTTCATGCTTCTTGATAGCAGACCTCTCAATCCTCATCACCGACTCCACAAAGGTAGAGAACATCTCCCTATATTATCCAAAGCACTAGTTGTTGTAGACAACTCCAAGCTCAAACCCTTCTCAACCATGTGCATCCTCTCTTTCTCTATCACTTCCATATGAGGACAGAACCTAAAAAGCTCCATAACTTAGCCTCATACTCATTGATAGATATCGAACCTTGTTGTATCCTGTCAAACTGAGCTATCTTCTTATGCAGGTATGTCTCAGGGAAGTAACCCACAAACTCTTGTCAAAACTATTCCCAACCATAACAACTCCAGGTCTCTTCTCCTCCACTCTAGCCCACTAGTGGCCAACACCGCCCTTTAACAAATACACATCGTGCTTCACCTTGTCCTCTTCTGGGATGTTGAAAATCTTAAACGCCTTCTCAGGCTACGTCAACCACATATCTACATCGACTAGGTCCACTATACTTGCATACTCAAATTCTCCAACATGTCTCAGCCTCTCGAACATCTTCTTAGAACCTTGGGAATCTGCATTAGGGACAACTACCCTAGCTTGAGGTATGGGTGCTATATCCACTATATGTGTAACCGTTGCCATGAGCTATCCAAACATGGACTGAAAGGAAATATTTTCCATGGATGTAGGGTCAAACTAAGGCACCATGAACTGATATGGCCCCTTCTCAGGCACTCTATCATCATGTTCCATACTCATAGCGCCTCTCCTAGGACAACGTAGATGCTCTCAACATGTTCTTTACATTCTCCAGACATATCTGCATAAGCATAAGCTATGATCAGACATGTTGGATTATATAAGAACATACATAAAACCTAAGTCCTATGTCCATGTAGACTCAGTGAATTGAAAGCTCTAATACCTACTTAAGTGGTGGCAACCCGCCACTCTAAATGAGATTACTTAAAAAAAAGCATATGATTAACTACTACTCAACCACATAGCCAGAAAAAGGATAATTAAAACTAATTTCAACATTACGAGCATGTTCCAAAACATTACAGGATGGTCCAACAACTTGCATATCATCACATAACATATCAGGTATTTACATACATATCTAGTGACCATTAGCCACAACCAGTATACATAAGCTATATTCCACATATGCATGCCATATACAACATGCACACTGCCAAAACTTGAGTCGTCATACATATCATGTACAAAACATCTCCTTCCCAAACCTCAGAGTACAAGGATGACTCTAGGACTCTAAAACTACTAAACAACCTTCTACTCCTACTACTCTCCAAAATGCTCTTCCTCACCACCACAATCATGACGACGTCCCTGGGGACCACCTAAAAAGATGACCATGAGGTGAGACCAATGTCCCAGCGAGAGATATAACTCTCAAGATTGATACAGAAGATATGGCATATTAATCGGGCTAAAAAGATTAAGAAAATTAGACAATTAAACTAATAGACATAGCAACAAGCATTATTAACAATTATCTGAATGAACAAATAAGGTTGTCGTTTACTAAGAAGTTAATTAGTCCAACTACATTATCAACAACTAGTAGTATAAGGAACAAGGCAAGGGTAAACATCCAATGTGAGTCATGTTTAACCCTATGTTGATATACTATATGGTTGTCTTACATCTTTTATTAAGCCCTAAGGAGTTTGAGGTATACCACTCAAACTGCAACTGTACATTGCTAAGTTGAAAATAGTGCCATCCAAAGATCTAGGAGAACCAGACTCCTATAATCTCATCCACCCTCAGTCAGTACGAGTCAGCCACATCGACATATAAAGTCAAGCTGCCAAACAGCCTTGTCCGCCTTTGTTTGTAGTTCAAGACACTAGTAACCATGGTATCTATCACCTGAGGTACAACCACTATGATGCCTCGTGCCACACCAAATGAGATTAATTAAAACGAAAGTGTAGAAACAACATTAACATGCAGATTACCAAAAAACATAGAAAATTAAAATTGATTGCACAAAGCACCACAAACTGAAAAACCTTCACATATAAGTCCTCAACAGGACACATGTATCATGTAACATATATCATGATGCTTACATCAACACCATTATCAAACATCCATGTCATCAACCCGTTTAATGAGGAACCTATTTCACATATATACATGTACAACTGCCACAACTATACATACATGGCTAGCAATCCAAAACCTTATACCAGTATCATATCTAAAAACACATTGAGAACAACCCCAAGGACCTAAGTGTATAGGGATGACCCTAAGACTCTACCACCAAAGGACTAGCAACACATCCTATCTTATCAGCTACTACTCTTACTGCTACTCTTCCTTAGTTGCACAATCTCAATCTCCTCGTGTACGACCACCTAAAATATGAGGAAACCCATGGGATGAGATCCAAATATTAGTGGGAGATATAAATCTCCACCAATGCTATTATTAACACGAATATATGATAAATAATAGAAGATACTAAAGCTACAATATGATAAGCAGATTCAACTAAATGATATGTGCAAGTCAGTTATTATCATCTAAACAGTTCAGGTAGCTATAAATGAGTAGAAGAACATCTTTCAATTTAAGAAGGAAGATGAAGAACATGTATATTCTTTATCAAGAAATCTATATAGAGAAAGGCAAGGCTAAACCAATGTTTTTCATATTCGACCCTACACAAATATGCTACCTAGTTTTGTTACATCTTTTGTTATGCCCAAAGGAGATGAGGTATACCATTCATGCTCCAATTGACTACTACTAAGTCAGAATCAATGCCATATAAGTTCATTGGAAGATCAGGAATCCAATGATCTCCACACACACGTTGTGAGTCTGAGTCTATCGTAGTGACATATAAAGTCTAACTGCAAAAATAGTCTAGCCCGCCTTGGTATATAGGCACAATGCTAGTAACATTGAGCTACGATTCGTAGTTGCATTCCTACCAGGTTATGGCCCACAGAAAATCATGTGGAGTAACATAAGTATACACTGAGTCACATCACAGAGTTATGACCTCGACCGTTCTCCTACCAGGGTATGGCCTGCATCTAATCCTATGAAATGCATATACTCAACAATATACGACTCTAAGCTTCCACTAAAGGAGAACCTGTTTCACAATCCAGCAAGTACTAAAGTCGAAGATGGATCTATGGCATAGAACAAACAACATGATTAGGTTCCACTTGAATAGTTATGTCAATTAGGTGTCTTTTAGCATTAATCAAGTGACAATGTACAAACCACAAAAAAATCCTACAAAAGTAAGGGCATAGTAAAACTTCAGAAGATATAAAATGTTTGGCATATAAACATGTCACAACATCAGATGATACCACTTCCATTCATGGCAAACACAACATCACATTTACCATGGAATATCAACCCCTCAATGACATCACTAGAGGTTAACACCTCAAACTAGGCACTAAGCCTATGCTAGGTCATAGGACTCATTCACATCATTCATGTATCTCATGTGTCTAAACTTTCCTCATAAAGGCTCATATCCATCATCATGTGTCACGTCATATTCACCATAGCATACACTAGCTATGATATTCATGTTCATACCAACTACAAGGTTAAGGGCTTATAAGTAGGAGAGAGAAACATCATAACATGATAACCATTCAATGAGAGAGAGAAGTAATCATATCACATGACTCAAAATTAGGATTAGGGTTGCATACATTGCCGAATAGGGTTTTATATCTATATTCAATCACTAAACTCTAGGTACAACCCTTCCCATTTTCTTGGAGCATATTAGGGTTTACAAACATGATTATGATTAATCAAACAATAATCCAATCTGCACTATACATGGTTCATTACTTGCTTACTCATATACATGTATTAATTATATAGTTAAGTATATGTCTTGACCACCTTCACCCCAGGTGTCTTGACCACAACAATCATGTGTCTCCACCGAAACAACAACATGTCTTGAACCCTCGTGGATTAGGGTTTCAACCACCCATCAAGCCCATGTCTCAACCCAACACAAAGGTTGTTTCAACCTCATTAACAAAGGTTGTCTAAACCCAAAACAAAACATGTCTTGACCAAAACTAAAGCAAGGTCGTGACCATCATAAGGCATGTGTCTTGACCAAAACTAGGGCTCATGTCTCGACCCAAAACAACAGTAACATCTCGATCAAAGCACCAAACATCAAAATGTCTTGAAACAAGAAAAAACATGGTATAATGACCACTAAGGTCAAGCTAACACCAAGGCAAGAGACCATAATAAAAATAGTGATTAACCAAGGTTAAAACAGAAGCAACCCATGGATAAAATGGAAGAATACATCAAGGAAACCCATCATTTTCAAGAAGGAAAGCTTCACACAAAGTCGATCTCCAAAAACCCTAAAACATGGATCATGAAACCTTGAATAAAGAACCTCATGCAAGGGAGAGAAACCACATTTAACACATCCAAAACAAAACCTAAACCCCAAGGTACATCAAGGTAAATGAGCATCATGCATGTGACCAAAACCAAGGTCAAAGGATAGGAAGAAAATCATCATTACACATCCATCTCCACAATCAGGTACCTTACATTAGGGTCTCGGGTTTTCAGCAAACCAAGCATCATAATTAACATCCTTATAGTTCTAGAGCATGGTATCATCTATTATCATGGTAGGATCATGATTTAGTGAGAGAAAAAACAACATGCAAGCAAAGAAAAGTGATATAATAGAGAGGGTAGAGTGTTATATAACCCGCCTTAAGGAAGATCAACTCCAAGGATCACAAGCTCCAAGCACACAATCACTAAGGATGATGAAGATCCACCAAAGGCTCCACTTTTAGTCACAAGATCACCTCAAAAAGATGAAGGTACCAAGGTCAAAGGTTGCTCAAGAAAAGGGAATAAAAGAGCCCTAGGATGAACTGTGACACCCTTTTATCACACAAAGCAAGATTTCTCAAAACCAAACAATAAAATTAATGCTAAACAAGCAAATTATCGAAAACATTAGAATTAATACCGGTTATGATAAGGAACAACATCAGGAAGCTTATCAAGAGGATATCCAAAGACACTTGTTATCTACAATATATAACCTAGAACAACGTTATGCACAACATGATCCTTGGAAGGAGAACTTGTCACTTGTCACACGTGATATTGGTTCCACGTGTGTGTACATGTACAACAACCCTACATACAAAAAGGTCACATAAACCAAAAACTCATCTCGATAGTACAACCACAAAACACATTGAACTCTCCCCAAGACCCAAGTGTACAGGGACGACTCTAGGACTCTAATATCAGAAGACCAAAAATAGCACACTCAACCTTATCAGCTATTGATCTTGATGCTCTTCCTCCTCAACGACATGATTACCACCACGTCGTTCATGACCACCTAAAAGATGTGGAAACCCAATGGGGTGAGATTCAAATCTCAACTAGAGATATAACTCTCAACCAACACTATTATTAACACGGATAAGATGATTAAAGAAAAGTAGTGAAGTTACAACCATGATAAGAAGGTAATCATAACTAATAGAATAAGAAATTACTATTAAATTATGAAACATCTTAACATTATAAAAGGAATATGAAGAACATGTATATTCACTACCCACTATACTGTATAAAAGCATTCAAGGCCTCATCCAATGTTTCCATATTTGATCCTATACAAGTATACTATACGGTTTTTTATGTATTTTATTATGCACCAAGGATTTGAGTTGTACAACCCAAATCCAACCAACCACTGCTAAGTCAAAATCGATGTCATACAAGTTCTAGTAGAAGAGCCAGAATCTATAACCTCACCAAACCTTGTGGTTAATACACGAGTGCACAACATAGACATACCATTCAACTGGAACCTGTGACATAGTTGATAGAAGGATCGACTCACAAATCGCTTACTCACCTTGGTACAGGGAGTGGCACTAGAATAATAGGCTCACACATGGACTTTCTAAAAATAAGAAGTGGCTCACGCATGGCCATCCATATCACAATGAGATCGTCTCACACATGGCCATCTCACACAACCTAAAATTAAGGATGCAAGGGAATGCTCGACTTGCACCCCGCATATTCAAAAATATGTGCTCCGAGTAAAACTCATTTCACCATTAAGCAAGTGCTGACATTGAATGGATCTATTATTGGGAAATATGGTACAGAGCAGGAAGCAAAATTTAAGATTTATTACCATATTTCCCATAAATAGTAGATCACATCAATAACAATAATGTAGGAAGCATGGTTTATGGGATACACCTGGTCCTGGAGCAAGTCCAACGACAATATTATCGTTGCAGTTGTACAACTCTGAATCCTAGTTGCATAGGGACTCATCTGACTACTGCATCTGCTGCTCTGCACCACAGACTACAGCCACAAACGTCATCCTTTTTAACAGTTCCTCTTGTCACAGACTACTGGTTGGCGTTGTCCTCCAAGTGGCAAACAATGACTTCTCGCTTCTATGGTAGTCCACACAGACTACCTAGAATTCCTATCATCCTGCTAGACTGGACAAGAAGGATTTGTCATTACAGTCAGTGTACTAGTCACTGACTTACTCTCCTACAATGATAACTCTCAGTTTTTCTCTCCCATGGATATCCCTCCTTAGTGGGGTAGGACGTTCCTGGGCACTCGTGTTTACCACAACCAGAGAGGACAACAATTGTTAGAGGAACTGATTCTCAACTGTCTATTTTATAGTTGTACTCTAGGAATCCCCCATTACCCCTCTATATATAGGAGGGGTTAGGGCCAGGGATCCCTATCCCCAAGGACTAAAGCGGGAGAGGAAAGGACAAGTAGATCTTGAATTTTGACAACTTTTATGGAAGTTTCACAACCTGCATGCAATAAAATGGTTATCTAGGATGTGAGACAGTCATCTCACTAAGTGAGACGATCATTTCACACTTTTACAATCAGATATGAATTAGCAAATCATTTCCTAATTAATGTCATACATTAATTTACTTGTACCCCAAGTATGTCCAATTGAAACGAGTTGCAAAAAGCTCCAGAACTTTAGTTTGTTCCAACTGGGCCATCTCACACAAGCGAGATGCCCGTCTTTCTCACCCAGATGGTCGTCTGGTGAGTTTGAGTCGAGCTTATTGGTTTAACAACTTGAACCGGTCGATTAATAGAGCACAACTAATCCAATTCAATTTCTAATCTTCTTGACAACCTAAACGGCCATCTCAACATTTAATACGCCTGTCTGGCTACCCAAATGTCCGTCTCACCCAATGAGATGGTCATTTGGCAGTTCATTGAGCCAATCTATCAATTTGTTGTGTGAATTGAGTACCTAAACACTTTTGTACTTAATTCAATTATCATTCAAGATCAAACTCCTCTTCTAGATGAGTTCCTATGTGTGACCCTATAGGTCAAATATCACATTGGTAGTGAATGTCCATAACAATGTATGACATCACAAGTAAAGAGTGATGCCTAGTCGCACATCATTGCTACCCAAGTAAATGGAAAAGTTGGGGAACAACTTCAACCTACAATCTGTGTATGGTGTTGCAGTGTTTGTATAGTTCCTTTGTCACTGATGTCCAAATTGAACTAGAGGAATGGAGCAGTCACCCTCATTATTATTCAATCATGTTCTTGAACCAAGAGTAGACTATCTGAGATATATGTAAGCTCAATATCACATATTGACTCACATGCGCATGGCCATGTTTTTCTCAGTCTCGCTTATCTAGAGGCCTAGGACATCACACTCCAGTAGGAGGGACAAGTCCCATGTCTATCACTCATAGTCAATCCCTATGTGTCAGTGCCACCCAATCATCACCGCTATAACAACCTATGTTTCCAGACTATGTTTGATGATGTCAAAGTGTACCCAACAAAATGTGTTGGGTGTAGTGATTTTAGGTCTAAGAACCACAATCACAACCATCACTGTGAGAGCTGACTATGAGTTCCATGATGATGGCTTCCATGTGTCAGTCTCATGGTGGGTCAATCTGATACACTATTCTCTACCATGTATATGTTTGATTGATTTGATATCACCATATCATGACTAATGAGATTTAGTCATCAACGAACTCACACTCTGATCTTATGTGTCATTGTTGTCTATCAACCTTCCACAATGACAACCAATCAGGGACATAATGAGAATTTGTATATGTACTCTTAACATCCATATGATCTCATCCACAAGGTTAGTAACTTGATTACATATGTCATTGAGTAATATAATTCTCTAGACATTTATAATGTTATTTCATTATCTCATAACTGAACAAGCAGAATAAATTGGAAGCTTGCCTTTTATTAAAAATATAATCATTTTTACATGATATGCCATTAAAATCATCACATGATTAGCTCTATGGGCATACATAACCAACAAACTCCCACTTGTACTAAGAGCCAATCACCCACAAATCTTATTCTAAGCGATCTAACATGACCATCATGCTTCTACTGTGAAAGTGCCTATGTCAAGGGATCAGTAACATTGCTCTCAGTTGGAATTTTGCAAATCTTATCATCTCCTCATAGTATGATTTCTCATATGAGATGATACTACCTTTGTATATGCTTTGAGCACTGATGTGATCTAGGTTCCTTATCTTGCATAATAGATCCATTGTTGTCACAATATAGCTCAATTGCCTCGATGATGCTAGGAACGACCCCAAGTTCTGTGATGAACTTCTTGATCCATACATCCTCCTTTACTGCACTTCATGTAGCAATATACTCAGCCTCTATTGTAGAATTGACAATTGTCTCTTACTTGGAACTCTTTCAGCTTACAATTGTTGGTATGTATGCCCTGAGAGCCAAACATGGGACGATTGGTGGGATACATTAAGATTGATTTGATAAACATCAAAGGCAAGCTTCCAATTCTTTCTGGTTCAGTCATATGAGATAGTGATAGAACAGATTGAATGTCTAGAGAATGATAGTACTCAATGACGTATGCTTTCAGGTTTAGGACCTGAATGGTGAGATCATATGGATGCTAAGAGTTTGTACATTCTTGTTATGTTCTTAGTCGGATGTCATTATGGAAGGTAGATAGACAGCAATGACACACAAGACTAGATTGTGGTGTTGGTTGATGACAAAATCTCATTAGTCATGATATAGAGATATCAAACCAAACACATATGTACTTGTTAGAGAACAAGTGTACCGGACAGACCCACCGTGAGTTTGACACATGGAACCATGACATGGTAGTCACAGTCAGTACTCACAGTGATGGTGGTGAGTGTGATTCTTTGACCTGAAATCACTACACTCAACACATGTCGTTGGGCACACTTTGACATCATAAAACGCAGTCCTGAAACATGGGTTGTTATAAAGGTGATGATTGGGTGGCTTTGACACATGGGGATTTTGAGGGGTGAGTGATAGATATGGGATTTATCCCTCCTGAGGGAGTTTGATATCCATGACCACTTGATGAGTAGGATTGAGAAAGGCATGCACGCATGTGTTAATCAGTATGTGATATTGATGTCATACATATCTCTTCCAATCTACTCTGAGATCAAGAAAGTGAATGAACATTGACAGGATGACAGTTCCATGCCTCGAGTTCATTCGGGATATCAGTGACAAAGGAATTATACATTCATTGTAACACCATTCATGGATTGTAGGATTGAAAGTTGTTCTCCAACTTTCTATTTCACTTGGGTAGCACTGATGTGTGACTAGGAACCGCTCTTTGCTTGTGATGTCATAAGTGCTATGGACTTTCACTACCAACGTGAAATGGACCTGCAGGGTCACACACATAGGATTTAACCTGGAAAAGGAGTTTTGTCCACAAACAATGTTTAGATTGATTACTAAAGGAGTTTAGTAGTTCAATTAAACACTCAATTAATTGATAGCTCAATGTCATAATGTTCAAGATGTTGAACACATTGATTGGAGTATTAGATTGATTGAAACTGCAATTGACTGGTTCTGCACAATCTGCACTCCCAACCGATCGGCTCATGTGATGAACTGATTGGCTCATCTTGGTGAACCGATCGGCTCAGGTGGTGAGTCGATCGACTCATGGACAGGGTGAAATGATTGCTTCAAGTGTTGAAACGATCGGTTCAACTGATGCAACCGAGCAAGTTGGTAAAGTATGATTGGTGAGAAATTTATTTTCATTTCACTTGCCCTATTTGATTGGAACAAGGATTGGTATTTGATTCCAATTAGAAACAAAAGAAGAAAAGTCAATCGGGAACTGACCAGGACCACGAACTGACTAGTTCAGAAGTAACTGACCGTTTCATGGGTCCCAACCGATCGGTTTAGGTGTCAACCGACCGGCTCAGGTCCCCAACCGACCGTTTCAGAAATGAAACTATCGGTTCAGGCTGCGCAGTTGGTTGTTTTGTGGAAAATCTCGAACCCTTCTACTCCTGCTTTAGTCCTGCTTTGCCCGGGATAGAGAACCATGTCCCATGACCCTCCTATATATATAGGGGTATTGGGGGCTTCTCAAAGAACAACTCATTGCAACCAGTTGCTCTGTAAAGTTGTCGTTCTCTCTGGTTTTGGCAACCGAGAGAGCCCGAGCAAGTGCTACCCGATAAGGGAGGCACAACAAGGGAAAGACAACTGCAGAAAGCGATTGGTGGCATGTGAGTGTGTCGGTGACTAGTACGCTGACAGGAGGGTGTGACTCCTTCCAATTCCTTGTGTGACAAGGAGATTGAAATTCCAGGTGGTCTGTGTGGACTACTTCAAAGGAGGGAGATTTCTGCCGCTCGGAGGATAGTTGTCAATCCTGACAGTCCTAGTGAGACCAGGAGTCGTCAGTCCCAGTGCGACCAGGAGCTACACAGACACCGTCCAAGACCGGAGGTGAAGAACGCGCAAGCCGCGAGGTATTGTCGCCGAGCAAGCCTTGGGACAAGGTATGATTCCACAAACCATCCTTTCCTATTGTATAGACGTTGACATTTTTCCTTGTTTGGGTTTGGGAGGAGATTTTTTTTGTTTCCGCTGCCTTCTCTACCTCCCCTAAAACCCAACAGTGGTATAAGAGCCACGTCAACTGCTCTATACTTTAGGGAATATTGATATGATCGATTTTGGTTTGTCACCTTTATTTATTGCATACGATGTGAATAAAATTGGCTTTATGCATGTCCAATCCTAAATCCACAGATCCCAATTTACATATATGATATGTATTATGAATACACTCAATATGTGTCGCCCTTAAACGAGTTTTGTGGTGGATGTATAGCGTGGTTATGGCCAATAAACCCTATCTGTGTATGGTTGTATGTGGTTTCTTGTATCCCGGTCTGCGCACCGATTCCCTTTCTCCTATTTCTGATGTAACTCAAAATAATTCGAGATTTACTTCCTACCTTTTCTCCCCTTGAATGTAACTCGACGTTTCTCTTTTTACAATGTAAAATAGGATAGAATTTTATTTCCTGTTATGTCTAAGAACAGAGGATATCCTGATGATAGCTGAGACGATCGGTTCAAGGCGTGAACCGATCAGTTGACGTTTGAGACGATCGGTTCAAGGAGTGAGCCGATCGGTTGATGATCGGTTCAAGGAGCGAGACGAGTGGGTGGCGGCCATGATGAGATGCACAACGACTAGGCAAATTGATAAGTTGGAGGAGCCAACTGATCAACTGGTGGCACCCAACTGACCGGCCTGATGGAGAGCCAATCAGTCATGTGATGAGTTGATCAAACCCAGAAAGGCAAAGCACATAGTTCATCTTGTACAGGTTGCATGTGATGTAGACCTAGATGACCGTGATTCCTCTTAGCTTGAGTTATCACAATAGGATGACCATAATCATCACTTTTATCATTTTGCATATTTTTTGTGGGATATAGCATGTATATGATACATACTATGTATTGTGGTGATTGGATATGTATATGTATATAAAACCAAATCCCTCATTAAATATGAAGTTTTAGATGCCTTCCAAATGCGACACACGTGAAAAGCTTGATCGACCAAGTGTGGGCACGCCCTAGCGTGGTGCACCATCTATCTCGTGGAAGCGTGAAGGATGAATGTGTGGGTCTGCCCTAGCCAGCACATTGGAAAATGAATTGTCCTCTCTATCTGGAAGAACAAAAAAAGGAGGGGACAAACGTCTCTACTTAAAGGTGTCATGAAAGTAAACTTGTAACACTTTTGAGGTATATGATACCAAGATGTAAAGTGTAAAGCACTCAATAAATGGGGCAAGTGTTGCCACCATAGATAGGAGTACTTTAGTTTTTTTCAGCCTAAAAGGCATGTAATACAGTTATGAACTGCTATTTCATATTTGCCAATAGATAGAAACACTTTATTTTTACATATTGTATGACAATGATGGCCATCAAATTAAGAGATGTTTCAATTTATAAAGATATGATCTTTGTGGCAATGCCTTGTTTGTCTTGTGGTATTTGATATGCATAAGATAAAATGATACCTAAAGGTTATAGATAACTCAAACAATCAAATTAGCATCAATCATGAGAAATTCATTTCTAGCTTCCATGTGATGGATAAATCTAGACTCTTTTGGTTAGAGAACCAGTAAGAGACATGAATATCTTGGACATGATTAATCAATCTTCACTAAAGGTAGTGGAAGAATGATTATCCTATTAGGTATGATACATGTGATGTATTTACATACCTATTGGAACAAATGCTAATACTTCAAATGGTGTTTGGAGAAATACTAATATGAATATCTTGAAGTGTTCAAGATTATCATAGATGAAGTGCAAATTTGGTAAAGTGTTAATTCTTGATGAGATCAATGAATGAAATACTTGGACCAAATGTTTGAGATCCTTATGAGTGATTATGATAGTGTATCATAGTGAACTCATGATTATGGCATGGGGATGTCTAAATCAATAAGGAATCATACTCTAAGGAGTTAGAGAATGATTATCAAATAACTGAATTCTTCTTAATAAAAGAATACCCTACACTAACAAAGGACATTAAGAATCACAAGGAGTTGTAAGTTCTTATATCCTTGACGGATACACCTCATTTATCTATGTGATGAGTTGTTCATGTGATGAGTCAACTATCTAGATGAATATGAGGAACCAAATTTTGAGTTATGGTTTATGACCATTACATCCTAAATGACATCCATGTGAACCATAAGGTATGACCTTGATGGTAGCACCCATTGGATGAAATCCATAAGTGCAAATGAATCTTAAGTGCTAAGACACATGGATAACATTTTGAGAAGGATGATGCTTGTTGATTGCAACTTAATGACTAAGACATTTGGCATATGGATACTAAAATTGCATTCCTATGAGGAATAAAACAAGGATGTGTATATGACACAACCTATAAGGTTTATAAATCCACTAATGCAAATGAAGTCTATAAGTTACAATGGACTAATCAATGTGATTGATTGAGTACAAGCAACTCAGAATTGGATCTTTACTTTGATGATAAAGTCAAAGGGTTTGACTGATATGTCAAAGATAAAGAAGGGACACTACTACAGAAGTGCCTTTTAGTGTCGGTTGTTTAACCCCCTTTGGCGTCGGTTTCTGAACGACGCATATGTGGGCGCCGCTAAAAGGTTGGACACTTCAGCGTCGGTTAAAAAACTGACGCCTATTTAACATCAAGGCGTCGGTTTATTATAAAACACCGACGCCAAAAGGGTTCGCGCCACAGAAAACGGCGTCATCTAGGACGCTTTCTGCGTCGGTTATATACTAAAAAACCGACGCATAAAAGTGTCCTAGATGACTCCCATTTCCTGTAGCGCGAACACTTTTGGCGTCGGTGTTCAACAAAAAACCGACGCTGTAAGTCTGTGCTGACGGTTATCGGTAAATAACCGACGCCTATATCTATTTTTTTTTTATAAATCTGTTTGCATGCCTGCTGTGGCTGGTCAGCAGGATGAGAACCTGCAGTTCAGTTTTCTGAACTGCATGTTTACGACATCCATTGATATCAACCTACAAACAGGCCACAAACCTGCAAAATTAACATAAAAAGATTCACACAAGTAGATACATTCAGACATCAATTCAATTGTCACGTTCACACATATAGAATCATTCAAATACATGTTTTAACATTCAGAAACATTCATTTACAAAGTATCATTCATCATCACTATCAACATCCCAATTATATCTTACAGTTTATGACCCCACATGCCTTCCTCCCCAGTTCCTGCCGCTAGACAACCACACAATGGATCCAAGAGGATATGCAGGCGTTTGCCAAAGACTATAGGCTGAGTTAACTATTGAGTTAACTCAGCCTATAGTCTTTGGCGAACGCCTGCAATCCTCTTGGATCCATTGTGTGGTCGTCTAGCGGCAGGAACTGAGGAGGAAGGCATGTGGGGTGATAAACTGTCAGGACTAGCACAGCAAGTTGCAATGGAGGTGGAGACGACGACGACGGTGGTGCTTCAGGCGACGCCTGCTTGGCCGGGTAGGGCTCGGCGAAAGGGTTCAACTGCGGCATGGCTTCGATGTAGTAGAGGGAAGGGAGGGGTTCAGAATCCTACGAGAAACGTTTAGAGATGAGGATATTACTGTGGAGGAGGAGGAAACGGTAGACGATATCTCGAGTTGGAATGTCCTCTCCGCGCATCAAGTTGCTCCAGTGCTTCAGTGGGTACATGTGCATCATCAACCTAAAATTTGACAAAAATAAACACACTGAATTAGGCCAATATAGAAATATAGGATATCTGACATAACTAGAAGATAATGAATTTTATAGAAATACAGGATATGTTTTTAGAACTTACATTGGTATCCTCGCCATGCTCGTCATGGACAACATGCTCATCATGGACTTCATGCTCATCATGAACATCATTCTCATCATGGTCAGCCATCTGAAAATGTCATTAAAAAGGCAAACATTTAGCATTTGTATCAACTAGAAAAAGGAAAACATTTAGCATTTGTATAAATTAGAAAAAGAAAAACATTTACCATTTGTATAAACATACATGTCTCTAAAATTGTGATCTTTTATCAATTAACAATCCTTCATTGTGATCTCCGCGCACATATAAGTCATCATTAGCTTCATTATTTTGTGGAGTTGGCAACCCAACTGAGAATGGACTGGAGTCATCATACTTATCATAGTACTCTTCTTCATCTATAGGATCTTCAATGAACTGTCTTTTACCATGAAGAACAACCGACCATTTATCATTTGTAGGATCATCGATATAGAATATTTGTTTTGCCTGTGATGCCAATATGAATGGTTCAGCCTTCTCGCCAATCATTTCAAAGTTCACCAAAGTGAAACCCAATTCATCCACTATAACTCCTTTGGTGTTATCAACCCAATTACATTTAAAGAGCGGAATATTGAAATCTATGTAGTCAAACTCCCAAATGTCTTCAATGACACCGTAATATGACATTTTAGCTTCATGTGGACTCTTATCCTTTGCACTTGCAAAGTACATAGTTGACGCTTGAAGAGTGACCCCACTATTTTGGACGACACTCTTATCATCTTGGCGCTTTGTGTAATATGTGAATCCATTAATGTCAAACCCTTCATAAGACATAACATTCGGTTTTGGTTTAAAGGTGAGACATTTGATAGTTTCTGTAATATCATTTGGTGTTTGAGATAGTTGATGTAAGACTTTATCTTCAAACCACTTAGTAAAAGTCTTATTATGCTCTCTAGCAAGCCACATTGAACTTGCTCGAGGATGTTGTCTCTTTATGAAATTGGTATGTTCCTCGATATAAACACTCACTTCGTCCATATTATGTAAAATATACAAGTGAGCTTGTTCCAACTGCTCACGGCTGATTACTTTCACCCGTGATCCCAAAATTCCTTTGCCCTCCTCAATATTCTTGTCATTATCAGGAGTGTCATTACCACTGAGAAAGTCATTGCAGAAATCCATAACCTCTCTCACCACATAACCTTCAATAACACTCCCTTCAGGACGATAACGGTTTCAAACATCACCTTTAAAAACGCTCATGTATCGTTCAAAGGGATACATCCAATGCAAGAAAACCGGTCCCAAGATTTTCACAAAATCATGAGATTTAAGACCTATCAACTTCAGATCTTTCATTGATACCAATCTACGGATGTTGGATGAGTAACCATGTGGCACCTTAACATTTACCAAGCATTCACAAAAAGTTTTCTTCTCCTTTCTAGACAACGTGTAACAAGCGGGAGGTAAGTATGTTCTTTTATTACCCATTTCACGTAATTCTGTTAATTCTGACCTTATTCCCATTTCACGTAATTCTGACCTTATTCCCATTTCATGTAATTCTGTTAATTCTGACCTTATTCCCATTTCACGTAGGTCCAGTCTGGATTTTATCCCATCTTTAGTCTTACCTGGTATATTTAATAGAGTACCAATGATGCTATCACTGACATTTTTCTCAACGTGCATTACATCGATACAATGCCTGACTGACAAAGAACTCCAATAAGGAAGATCCCAAAATATTGACTTCTTTTTTAATGAAGAATTGTAACTCCGTGTGGCCATACTACATTGTGATTTCTTACCAAATTCATTGACAATGTCTTTTACTCTTTCATAAACAACATCCCCTGGTATAGGTTTAGGTGCACTCCGTTCATCATTCCATCCATTGAATGCTTTGTGCTTCCTACGATACGGATGGAATTTTGAAAGAAACCTTCGATGACCAATATATACAGTCTTGCCGCCATATTTTAGTCTTATTTAATCAGTGTTTTCTTCACATATAGGACACGCTTTAGCTCCTTTGACACTATATCCAGACAAATTCCCATATGCCGGAAAGTCATTAATAGTGCAAAACAACATAGCATGCAAACGAAATGTCTCTCTTGCTGAAGCATCATAGGTCATCACACCTTCAGCCCAAAGTTTCTTTAAGTCATCAATCAAAGGTTCAAGATAAACATCGATATCATTTCCGGGTTGTTTAGGGCCCGATATCAACAATGACAACATAACGTACTTATTTTTCATACACAGCCAGGGAGGAAGATTGTATATAACAAGCATGACTGGCCAAGTGTTATGTTGGCTGCTCAATGTCCCGTACGGATTCATCTCGTCTGTACAAAGCCCAAGTCATAGATTCCTGACTTCTTCACCAAATTCAGGGAACAATACATCAATCTTCTTCCACTGTGGGGAATCAGACGCATGTCGTAGGATCCCATCATTATTTTTCTTAACATCTGCATGCCACCTCAAATTCTTCGCATCTTTCGGATTTGCAAACAAGCGTTGAAACCGTGATGTTATAGGTAGATACCACAACACCTTGGCAGGAGAACCAGTTTTGGACTCCCCCGAAGTCATCAATTTATATCGTGACGCACCACATTTTGGACAATCTTTCAAATCTACATAGTCCTTTTGAAATAATACACAATCATTTGGGCATGCGTGTATCTTTTTGGCCTCCATTCCCATTGGGCACAACATTTTCTTTACCTGGTATGTTGAGATTGGCAGCTCGTTTCCTTCAGGAAGAATTTCTTTCAACAAAGTCAACAATTCAGTGAAGCTTTTGTCGCTCCATCTATTGTTAGCTTTCAACTTATACAATCTCAGCACAGCGCTAAGCTTCGTAAACTTAGCACAGCCTGTGTATAACGGTATCTCAGCATCATGCACAATGTTTGTAAAGATAGGAGGTGGATCGGTGTGCTCTACCCTACAACTATCCAGCATCGCATCAACAATGTCTGCTGGAACTGGTTCGTTCACATTTACGTCATCGGAGGCAATTTCTTCTTCCACCCAAGCACTGCTATTGACATCTACTGGATTCGATTTTGAAATCTCTCCATGCCAGTGCCATTCTGTATAGCCTTGTACAATCCCGTTGCACATGACATGACTTTTGATTTCCTCACCAGTGTTGACTTTCAAGTTGTTACCGCAATGCCTACATGGATAGTAGAACCTATCTGTAGGTTTTTTCCTATGTTCCTCGGCAAATCTAATAAACTGATCAAGACCAGATATAAACTCTGGGGTGCAACGATTACGAATGGACATCCATGATCTATCCATTCTATGATCAGAGAAAGCAAGTATATATTAGGAAAGCAAGTATATATTAGGAAACAAGTATATAAGCAAGTATGTCGTATTACAGTTCATCATTAAGAAAGATATAAGCAAGTATGTCGTATTAAAATAGACTAAACAATAAAAGAATTTTTTTTTGAGGCAAGACAATATGAGAAAATAGTAGTGTAATCATGTAAATGGGAACATTCATGGGAACACACACTTCAGTTATAAGCATTCATGTAGCAACTTACAGTTCCATTCATGGGAACACACACTTTAGTTATAACAATAACTAAACAAAGGGGTTGGTGTACCCCTAAACATGCGCATAATTAAAAAAACTATTAATACAGACAAGTCTAGATAGATAGACAACTAAATACTACACCAACATGGTCCCGCATGCATCAATAACTTCTTTTTGATGATGAAGCTGTGTCACGAAGCTCTCCAATCCAATCACGCCTCAGATTCAGATTCAGATTCCTCATAGATGATATCCGACGCCGTGCGCTCATACCGCAGAAGATGATCGGGGGTCTCACAGTTGTTGTTGGTTATCCAAACTTTGATGGAATTATCGCCAACTGGACGGAGAAAAAGCCTATTCCAACGGACCAGATACAGCTCTCCAATCCAATCACGCCAACCGGATTTTGATACAAGATTTCCCGCCAAATCATACTCAACCTCGATTACATGTGAATAATTTCCAAAAGTTAGGGTCACTTTACCAGGCATGTAGTGTCTTCCTTTTAGAAAACGCCAATGTTTGGGTATGACCAATTGGTTTAAGGAACGATCATCTAGGATGATGTCCAATTGTTCTTCAATAGGGAACGTTAACATTGACATAGAGGCCCAATTCATAGTCATTGTTATGGGAAGACAGAGACTGCACAATATTAGTATTAACAAAGTGTAAGTACATATAACGATGTTATATATTTTCAGAAAAAGTTGTATAACATCAGTTAACCTTTTAAACAAGTATATATTAGGAAACAAGTATATATTAGTCAATCTTGGACGGGTTTCTAGGCCAACAAACACATTTGATGTCAATCTTATATATAATAAATGTGTACCACCTATCCCATCCTTGAACACCTAATCTCACTTAGGATGTAAGTGTATAATGTGTATTTGGTTTTCAAGAAAATTTCGGCAGCATTTCCCCGTTGTTCTCTAAGTACATATGTACTTAGAGAACAAACGGGGAAATGCTACCGAAATTTTCTCGAAAACCCAATACACATTATACACTTACATCCTAAGTGAGATTAGGTGTTCAAGAACAGTCCCAAACTGGGGACTATCCAAGATTTACTCCTACTGAGTAAATCTTGGACGGGTTTCTAGGCCAACAAATACATGTGTTGTCATTCTTATATAAACCCTATAATTCATGAAATCATTCTAATTCAATTTAATATGTTGGGATCACATAATTATATAATGACATCAGAATATATAGAAGAATCATAATTAACATGATTAACAACATGCTCATCAAACTAGGGTTTTCTTGAATATCATCTAATAAATCAAGAATTTCATAGTTTCAAACATGCAATAATTCACAATGCAATGTTATAAACTATAGTCAACATGGATAGATGAAATAAATAAACATCCAGCATCTATCACTTATTCAATCTTCAAGAAACCTTGACAAACATCCAACATCTATCACTTATATAATTTGCATGTATATACACCCTAAAGTGCCACAAATCATATAATAAAACTATCATGTTATGATATTAGGACCACTTAAAGCAGATTAGGCACATTAAGCAAGCAGAGTAGGGAGCCAATTTCGTGCAAGCAGATTAGGCAAGCAGATTAGGTCTGCACATAAAGAACCAATTTCGCGCCTGGGTAGGTCTGCAGGTACCTGGGCAAGAAGAGTAGGGTGAGGTCGAGCTGGTTGAGTACGTGGGTGGCGGCCGACGAGCTCCAGAACCAGCGGCAGTGACTCCGATGAGCAGGAGCGTCAGCCGCAGCAGGCAGGCAGGCGGCCAGGCGGCGGCAGGCAGGCAGCGGCCAGGCGGAGGAGAAGGAGAAGGGGGTACGGCGGCGCCGGTTCTCAGGCGTGGCAGGCAGGTGGGCACCAGGCGTTGCGGCGGCGCCGGTTGTCAGGCGTGGCGGCGGCGCAGGCGGTTGGAGCAGCAGGGTGGGCAGCAGGGGTGCCATAGAAGAAACGCGTCGGAGAGGGGCGCCGGAGAGGGGACGCCGGAGATGGGGCACCGGAGAGAAGCGCCGGAGAGAAGCGCCGGAGAAAAACTAGTACCAGCAGCAGAGAAATCGCCGGAGAAATCGCCGCAATAGGGAAATAGGGTAGCAATGAAACATAAGAAAGGGGAAGAGTCGGGCGATCGAAGGTTATGAAGTTCCCAAATAGCGTCGGTTGTTTACAAAAACTGACGCCTAAACATCTTTACCGTCGGTCGTTCGCAACATCCGACGTCCATTTGGACGATATTTTTGTGAAAATGTTTGGCGGGAACCACCTTCAGCGTCGGTGATTAAAGGACGACCGACGCGGAAAAGGACACTTTTCGCACAAATTTCCATCGCACATAAGCGTCGGTGTTTTAACTACAGACTCGACGCCGAAAGTGACATTATTTTTTTCGCTCGAAAATTGGATGACATTATGCGTCGGTTTTTTATAAACAACCAACACTGTATACAAAGCGGTACCCGTGTTTGGCTGGTCTTTGAATATAGACGTCGGTTCTTCTAAATAACCGACACCTTTAATATAAGGCGTCCGTGTTCCTTAATAACCGACGCCCAGAAAAGCGACACTGAATGCTATTTCTGTAGTAGTGGGATCTGTGATTTAGTGGGAGCGTGTTCACATTCCACATGTTGATGTGAAATGGAAATGTTCTAAAATGTAAATCCAAAAGTGGAAATTATCTTTAAGGAAGACAGAGATGTTTCCTATGTTATAGGAATAGAGATCTATAGAGATAGTTCTCGAAAACCTCTTGACCTGAAAAGACGTTGGCAATCTGTACTGAAGGGTTCAGTATGCATAGATTCAGTGGGAGAAAACTTGTCTATGTTACATGGAGTTAGTATCCCATGGCCAAGTGTCCAATTCTTATGAAGAATGGGAACACTAAGAATAGATATGGATCTATCATGTATGTAATCATCC
This sequence comes from Alisma plantago-aquatica, assembly GCA_963693085.1. Lineage (NCBI taxonomy): Eukaryota > Viridiplantae > Streptophyta > Magnoliopsida > Alismatales > Alismataceae > Alisma > Alisma plantago-aquatica. The sequence goes on from OY856410.1 coordinate 872,286,596, forward strand.
CATTATCTTACATGTATCGACATGGAAAGAACAAAATGCATTCATCATCCTGTATGTGGGACATGGCAATATGATGTGCTCATCCTGATAACTCGTATGTGGGACATGACGAGTGGATGTATGTCTACTTCCAATAAGGGTTACTGGAATACCATGAGAACTTGATAAGTACTTAAGAAGTACTAGTTCAATGGAGATAAGGAACAGTTCAATGTAAAGAGTTACATTGATGCGAACTTCCGAAAGGACAGAAAATTAATCGAAAAATATATATAGGATATATAAAAGTGAAAGTTTGTTGATAATTGGAAGTGTTCCAATAAAACCATTTAAAAGGAAATGCCAAGTATCTATGCATTAGAGAACAACAGTAGATACTATATGGATCTGGAAGTTCATGAGATGAACTTATAGATATTCCGCTCATTGATGACAAGTATGGAATCCTTGATCATGCAATGTGGCTAAACATTAGCAAAGGACTACTAGATCGCATATTATGGGAACTCCATCTCATACGTGTGATGTACAGTGAAGAGATGAGATACATGCATTTAAAATTGACTTTGGCAAGGTGTTTCCATTACTCACAATGTTCACACTAGAGCACAGTAACATGTGGGACATGTATGAAGATCACTATGAATATGATTCAAGGGTGATTGGCTCGCAATGCAAGTGGGAGTCTGTTGGTATGTATGCCCTGGAAGCCAATCATGGGATGATTGGTGGGATACATTAAGATTGATTTGATAAACATCAAAGGCAAGCTTCCAATTCTTTCTGGTTCAGTCATATGAGATAGTGATAGAATAGATTGAATGTCTAGAGAATGACAGTACTCAATGACATATGCTTTCAGGTTCTGGACCTGAACGATGAGATCATACGGATGCTAAGAGTTTGTACATTCTTATTATGTCCCTAGTCGGATATCATTGTGGAAGGTAGATAGACAGCAATGACACACAAGACTAGATTGTGGTTTTGGTTGATTACAGAATCTCATTAGTCATGATATAGAGATATCAAACCAAACACATAGGTACTTGTTAGAGAACAAGTGTACCAGACATACCCACCGTGAGTTTGACACATGGAACCATGACATGGTAGTCACAATCAGTACTCACAGTGATGGTGGTGAGTGTGATTCGTTGACCTGAAATCACTACAGTCAACACATGTTGTTGGGCACACTATGACATCATCAAATACAGTCCTGAGACATGGGTTGTTATAAAGGTGATGATTGGGTGGATTTGACACATGGGGCTTTTGAGGGGTGAGTGATAGATATGGGATTTGTCCCTCCTCAGGGAGTTTGATATCCATGGCCACTTGATGAGTAGGATTGAGAAAGGCATGCACGCATGTGTGAATCAGTATGTGATATTGATGTCATACATATCTCTTCCAATCTACTCTGAGATCAAGAAAGTGAATGAACATTGACAGGATGATTGTTCCATGCCTCGAGTGCATTTTGGATATCAGTGATAAAGGAATTATACATTCACTGTAACACCATTCACAAATTATAGGATTGAAAGTTGTTCTCCAACTTTCTATTTCACTTGGCTAGCATTGATGTGTGACTAGGCACTACTCTTTGCTTGTGAAGTCATAAGTGTTATGGACTTTCACTACCAACGTGAAATGGACCTACAGGGTCACACACATAGGAATTAACCTGGAAAAGGAGTTTTGTCCACAAACAATGTTTAGATTGATTACTAAAGGAGTTTAGTAGTTCAATTAAACACTCAATTAATTGATAGCTCAATGTCATAATGGTTAAGATGTTGGACACATTGATTGCAGTATCAGATTGATTAAAACTGCAATTGACTAATTCTGCACAATCGACACTCCCAACTGATCGGCTCATGGGATGAACCGATCGGATCAGCTTGGTGAACCGATCAGCTCAGGTGGTGAGTCGATCGACTCATGTATAGGGTGAAATGATTGCTTCAAGTGTTGAAACGATCGGTTCAACTGATGCAACCGAGCAAGTTGGGAAAGTACGATTGGTGAGAAATTTCTTTTCATTTCACTTGCCCAATTTCATTGGAACAAGGATTGGTATTTGATACCAATTAGAAACAAAAGAAGAAAAGCCAATTGTGAACTAACCAGGACCACGAACCGACCGGTTCAGAAGTGAACCAACTATTTCATGGGTCCCAACCGATCGGTTGAGGTGTCAATTGACCGGCTCAGGTCCCCAACCGACTGTTTCAGAAATGAAACGATCGATTCAGGTTGTGCAATTGGTTGTTTTATGAAAAATCTTGAACCCTTCTACTCCTGCTTTAGTCCCGCATTGCCTGGGATAGAGAACCCTATCCCATGACCCTCCTATATATAGGGGTATTGGGGGCTTCTCAAGGAACAAATCAGTGCAACCAGTTGCTCTGTAAAGTTGTCATTCTCTCTGGTTTTGGCAACCGAGAGAGCCCGAGCAAGTGCTACCCGATAAGGGAGGCACATCAAGGGAAAGACAACTGCAGAAAGCGACTGGTGCCAGGAGAGTGTGTCAGTGACTAGTACACCGACAGGAGGGTGTGACTCCTTCCAATTCCTTGTGTGACAAGGATATTGGAGTTGTAGGTGGTCCGTGTGGACTACTTTAGAGGTGGGAGATTTCTACCGCTCGGAGGACAGTTGTCAATCCCGACAGTCCCAGTGAGACCTGGAGTCATCAGTACCGATGCGACCAGGAGCTGCACAAACATTGTCCATGACCGTAGGTGAAGACTACGCAAGCCGCGAGGTATTGTCGCCGAGCAAGCCTTGGGACAAGGTATGATTCCACAAACCATCCTTTCCTATTGTATAGACGTTGACGCATATCCTTGTTCTGGGTTTGGGAGGAGATTTTTTTTTGTTTCCACTGCCTTCTCTGCCACCCCTAAGACCCAACAACAACTCCATTGTTCAGGAAAAAACAAATCCTGATTGTGATTTGTAATCATCTTGATCAGTATGGAAGCTTGGATCGGTGTAACCTTTAACCACCAACTCTTCCTCTCCTCCGTAGACCAAGAACTGATCCTTAGTCCTTCTCAAGTACTTGAGGATGTTCTTCACAGCTATCCAGTGAGCATCACCTGGATGTGATTGATATCTGCTCATCATGCTCAAGGCATATGAGACATTTGGACAGATACATAACATTGCATACATGATTGATCCAATTATTGAGGCATATGGAATCACACTCGTGTGATCCCTTTCTTCACAAGAACTAGGACATTGAGCTTTAGAGATGGGGACACCATGGTGCACAGGAAGGTTTCCTCTCTTTGGGTTCTCCATGCTGAACTGCTTCAACACTTTGTCAATGTATGTGCTCTGACTTAGTCTGAGAAGTCTTCTAGATCTATCTCTACTATCTCCATAATGTAGGATTCTTCTCCCAATTTGTTCATAGAGAATGTATTTCCTAGCCATGTCTTTACCTTTTGTAAAGTAGGGATGTAATTCCCCATCAATAGTATGTCATCTACATACAATATGAGGAATGTCACTATGCTTCCACTAACCTTCTTATACACACAAGGTTCATCTTCATTTTGAGAAAAGCCAAACCCTTTGATTGTTTCATCAAAATGAAGATTCTGCCTCTGAGATGCTTGCTTCAATCCATAGATTGACCTTTGTAGCTTACATACTTTATTGGCAAACTTTGGATCTATAACCCATCAGGTTGTGTCATGTACACATCCTCAACAAGATTCTCGTTAAGGAATGTAGTTTTAACATCCATTTGCCAAATCTAATAGTCATTATAAGATACAATAGCAAGCATGATCTTGATGGATTTAACCATGGCAACTGGAGAAAAGGTTTCATCATATTCAACACCTTAAACTTGTCTGAAATCCTTTATAACCAATATGCCCTTATAGGTTTGGACCTTTCCATCCATGTCGGTCTTCTTCTTGAAGACCCACCTGTTTGTTGGTATACATGGATTCCATCTCAGATCTCATGGCCTCAAGCCATTTCTCAGACTCGGGTCCCATACTAGCATCTTTATAGGTAATTTTCTCATCATCCATGACCAATTCACTACATTCTTGAGTCACAAGATATTCATATCTCTTAGGTTCAAGGTGATCCTATTAGATCCTCGAGGTTCCTATGCTACATGAGGAATTTGAGATTCCGCAAAATATTATGAACCTCTTTATTCCTCTAGTTCATCTATTGGTTCAATGTTTCCTCATTGGTCTCGAACCTCTTCGAGTTCCACTTCTCTCCCACTAATTCCTTTTGAAATGAAGTTCATCTCAAGAAATGTAGCATCCCTGCAACAAACACTTTGTTGTCATATTGGGAATAAATGTAATATCCTCTTGTTTCTTTAAGATATCCAACAAAATAACATTTATCAGATCTTGGGCCAAGCTTTTCAAGAAACATTTTATTAACATAATTTTTGCAACCCCAAATCCTTCTAAAAGACATATTGGGATGCTTCCCATTCCATATCTAATATGGTGTCTTTTGAACTGACTTAGATGGTTTTTCAGTTTAGTATAAACACAGCGGTTTGTAGACCATGCCCCCAGAAGGTAGTTGGAAGCTCAGCTAAACTTATCATTGATCGCACCATATCTAGTAATGTGTGATCCCTTCTTTCTGATACACCATTATGATGAGATGTTTCAGGCAGAGTCCACTAGGATACAATCCCATGGGCTCTAATAATGTCCTCAAACTCTTGGTTTAAGTATTCTCCACCTCAGTCAGAATGATGTGCCTTAATACTTTTACCAAGTTGGTTATGTACTTCATTCATAAACTCCTTGAACTTTTCAAAAGTTTCTGACTTATGTTTCATCAAGTAAACATAGCCATCCATACCTACTGAAGTCATCAGTGAAGATAATGAAGTACTGATATCCACCTATAGCAGTTGTTCTAAAAATCCACATACATCAGTATGTATGATTCTTAATAGATCACCAGCCCTCTCATTGTTACCAGTGAAAGGGGTCTTAGCCATCTTGTCCAGCAAACAAGATTCACATGTCTCTATTGATTAAAAATTAAAAGAATCCATATGGACATCTTTATGGAGTCTAGATATGTGATTCTCATTTATGTTCCCTAGAAGAAAATTCCAAAGGTATGTTTTGTTGAAGTCATTGAGTTTCTGCCTTTTGGTAATCATATTATATACACATGCCTTTAGATCTATCAAGTATAGACCATAAGACATTGGGGCACAGCCGTAAAAGTCCCATCTTTACTAATAGAACATCTTCCATTCTTTATAAGAAATTCAAATCCTTTCTTGTCCAAACAAGATACAGATATGACATTCCTATTAATGGAGGGTATGGGTATGTAATTGTAGTTTTCTAACTCTATTATAAGCCCAATTGGTAGAGCTAACTAATAGGTTCCAACTATGTTGGCCACAACTCTTACACCATTAGCAACACACAGTTCAACCACACCTTTCTCTAAAGGTCTACTTCTTTTCAGATCCTTCACATTTGAGAAAATGTGTGATCCACATCTGGTATCCAGTACCCATGATGAAGAAGTAGTGAAGTTAATTGCAATAATGTATATCCCAGAAGTAGAGATATCTATCCCTTTCTTCATCTTCTTGGGCTCCCTTATCATTTTCCTTACTTTTAGTGCAGAAGATTTGAACCTTATCTTAGCCACAAAATGCTTTTTGGCTTTGCCTTTGTCCTTGGACTCAACTCCACCAATCATCATCATGGATTTGTCCATCTTCATTTGTGCTTCAACATTTATCAAGATGTCAAGAAAATCTGACAATGGTCCATCCAAGTTGCATAAGTGATAACACTCAATTAATTGACTATATGATTTAGACAATGATTGCAAAATCATATCCGTTTCCATCTCTTGACCCAAAGGAAATCCCAGTTTCTCAAGATTCTCCATATGCCTAATCATATTAAGCACATGGGGCTCGACTGTATCTTCCTCTATCAGTTCACACTCAAATAACACCTTAAATACATTATACATTTTATGCTTACCATGTTGTTTATGCAACTCATAGTTCATACATCCCAGCATAAGGTTCTTGATGTTCACAACATCATTGGCATGCTTCAAATAAGCATTCATGTCAGTCTTAGGTGAATTTGGAGTGGATTTTGGCTCTAGTATTTCAGGATCATGCAGAACACTTCTCAAGGTTCTAATCCAGTTATGGAAACAAATCTCATTTAAGTTGTCCGAACGTGATGATTTTCTTACCATTTGATTCTACAAGAGATAAAGTCTTCATTAGTCAAAAACCCTTTTGATTTGATTTGATTTTAAAATTTTGATGATATAATCAGGTCTTTAATTATTATCACTCCCACTATTTTATTCAAATTGATAGCCCTCACTATGAATTTGGAATGTTGCAATGTACAATATTCTAGTGGGCTAGTTCCGAGATGATTCAACTGTGGCCCGATCAACACCGCAAACACAGACAACCATCAAGGCAGACAACTCATGCCAATTGCATCATATGCAATTATAGATAGATGATATGTGCAACCCCTTTCCATAATCATTTACATGCCTCTCGGTTTAGACACTTTGAGAATCACCAGTCAAGCCTAACCCAAAAGATAACACCATAATAATGCACCCCATGGAGGCAGAAGCTACATCATTACCATCACTTCCATGAGATAGATGACACACCCCACAGAGGTAGAATCTATGCTTAATCAATCAAGCTTTTCATGTGTGCCGCTTTTGGAAAGCATCCAAGACTTGATATTTTAATTGAGGGAGATTTTTGAGTATATACATATACTTTACCCAATCACCACATATAGAGTATGTATCATATACATGCTATATCCCACAAATTTTGTGGGAGCCACACAACACATAGATGGAAATTAGAGGGCATGTACTACCTGTCCTACCCTTTGCTTCGGGCGGTCGTAGAACAAAAACCGCCTTCTAAACAACTCAGAAGAAGGGAAGGGGCAATCTATTTGCACAACCCCTACATATTTGAGAAAACATGCAATAAACAAAAGTGATGGATATGGCCTTTCCTAATGTAATTCCTTGGAGCCACAAGGAATTATAGTCATATAGGTTTACATCACATTCATAAACCTATTGTTGATGAAGGTTCGTTCTTATCAATTTGGGTTGATCGGTTCAACCCTAAAATCGGTGCGCTCGCCTCATGGTTGGTTGTTAGGTTGTCTCATCAGTCGCTTGGTCCTTCTATCTACCATTGGTTGGCTCCTCGAAGGGATCATATCAGTGGGTCCACCTTGCAATCAGTCTAACTTGTTCTTTGTGTCCTCCAAGGTCCTTCATCTTCGTTATAACAGAAAAGTAAACTATCCGACTTTTACATGATTATAAGGAAACCTCGAGTTACATTCAAGGGGAGCAAAGATAGAAGAGAATTAACTTTACAATGGGAAGATAATATAGAGGCTCGATACACATATCGAGATAACTGGATAAACCATCCACATACAACCATGCACAGATATGGGCTATTGGCCATAACCATGCTACACAGGCACCATAAAAACCAGTTTAGGGTGACACATGTAAATTGCATATATATATATATATATATATATATATATATATATATATATATATATATATATATATATATATATTAGTTTGGTATTATCATATTGTTTGGATTTGACAAGATATTATTCTCATCGCATGCAATAATAGAATAAAAAAACCAAAATGCGATCATATTGATTATCCCATATTATAGTAAATTGACATTGGATCTGATACCACTGTTGGGAAATATGGTAAAAAGTAGGCAACGAAATATAAAATTTATTACCATATTCCCCATAAATAGTAGATTGCATTAATAACTATAATACAGGAAGGATGGTTTATGGGATATACCTGGTCCTGGAGCAAGTCCAACAACAATCCTCATTGTTGTAGACGTGCAACTCTAAATCCTAATTGCACCAGGACTTGTCTGACTGCTGCACCTCCTATTCTACACCACAGCTTGCAACCACAAATACCATCTTCTTTAGCAGCTTCTTTTTTCATGGACTACTGGTTGACATTGTCCTCCAAGCGGCAAACAACGGCTTCCCGCCTCTATGGTAGTCTACGAAGACCACCTAGAACTATTGTCATACTACTGGACCGGATAGGAATGAGTTGTCCCTCCCGTCGGTGTACTAGTCACTGACTTGCTCTCCCACAATGACAACTCTCAGTTGTTCTCTCCTGTGGCTATCCCTCCCTAGTTAGGTAGGACTTTCCTGAGCTCTCAAGTTTACCATAACTAGATAGGACAATAGTTGTCAGAGGAATTGATTCTTATTTGTCTGTGTTGTATTTGTACTCTGGGAAGCCCCTTGTACCCCTCTATATATAGGAGGGGTTAGGGTCAGGGTTCCCTGTCCCCAACCAATGCGGGACTAAAGTGGGAGTGGAAAGGACAAGTCGATCTTGAATTTTTGCAACATTTTTGGAAGTTTCACAACCTGCGTGCGATGAAACGGTCATCTCGCCAAGTGAGATGGTCATCTCTCACATGTGAGATGGTCGTTTCACTAAGAAAAACGGTCTACTAGGATGCAAGATGGTCATCTTGCTAGGTGAGACGGTTGTTTCACGCTTTCCCAATCAGATATGAATTGGCAAATCATTTCCTAATTAATGTCATACATAAATTTACTTGCACCCCAAGTATGTGCAATTGAAATAGGTTCAAGAAAACTCCAGAACATTCATCCGTCCCTACCAGGCCATCTCACACAAGCAAGATGCCCGTCTTACTCACCTAGACAGCCGTCTGGTGAGTTCCAGTCGAGCTGATCGGTTCAACAGCTTGAACTGGTTGGTGCATAGAGCATATCTAAGCCAATTCAATTTCTGATCTTCCTGACAATCCAAATGGCCATCTTAACACTTGATATGCTTGTTTGGCTGCCCAAATGGCCATCCCACCCAATGAGATGGTCACTTGAAAGATCACTCAGTCAATTTGTCAATTTGCTATGTGAATTGAGTACCGAAACACTTTAGTATTAATTCAATTATCATTCAATATCAAACTCCTCTTCTAGATGAGCTCCTATGTGTGTGACCCTATAAGTCCCATATCACCTTGGTTGTAAGTGTCCATAACAACTTATGACATCACAAGAAAAGAGTGATGCCTAGTCGCACATCATTGCTACCCAAGTAAATGGAAAAGTTGGGGAACAACTTCAACCTACAATCTATGGTGTTGTGGTGTTTGTATAGTTCATTTGTCACTGATGTCCAGATTGAACTACAAACATGGAGAAGTCACCCTCATTATTATTCAATTCTTTTATAGAGCCAAGAGCAGAATGTTTGAGATATATGTAAGCTCAATATCAGATATTGGCTCACATGCACCTTGCCATGCTTTTCTCAGTCTCACTTATCAAGAGGCCTAGGACATCACACTCCACTAGGAGGGACAAATACCATGTCTATCACTCACAGTCAAGATCTCCATGGGTCAAAGCCACCCAATCATCACCGTTATAACAACCCATTGTTCAAGACTGTGTTTTATGATGTTAAAGTGTACCCAATGACATGTGTTGAGTGTAGTGATTTTAGTTCTAAGAACCACAACTCCCACCATTACTGTGAGAGCTAACAATGACTTCCATGATGATGGCTTCCATGTGTCAGTCTCACAGTGGGTCTTTCTGATACACTATTCTGTAACATATATTTGCATGATTGGTTTGATATTACCATATCATGACTAATGAGATTTAGTCATCAACCAACTCACACTCTGATCTTATGTGTCATTGTTGTCTATCAACCTTCCACAATGACAACCAATCAGGGAATAATGAGAATATGTATATGTACTCTTAACATCTCTATGATCTCATCCATAAGGTTAGTAACTTAATTACATACGTCATTGAGTAATATAATTCTCTAGACATTTATAATGTTATTTCATTATCTCATAACTGAACAAACAGAATAAATTGGAAGCTTCCCTTTTATTAAAATCAAATCATTTATACATGATATGCCATTACAATCATCACATGATTGGCTCTATTGGCATACATAACCAACACCTATGGCACATGGCAAAACTACATGATTAAGTTCCAATTGATTGGTTAAGTCTGTTATATGTCTTTTAAGATCAATCAAGTTACAATGTATAAAATCATAACAAATTCTACAAAAATAAGGCCATAGTCTCTTCCATCAGATAAAAACATATGGGGTATGAACTTGTCACATTATCACCACACGATGCTTGTATTATTTCCATTTATCATATCATAAACAAAGCCACATGTCATGGGACATCAATCCCTCATCTCACCTTGTATTAAACCACAAGTCACTGCCAATTCATAGGACCATTCACAACATCTTTCATGTATCACAAGTGCCACAACATGCCTCTCAAGGCTCATTCGACTTATATCATGTCTCATCACCATAGCATACACTAGCTATGATAATCAAACTCATAACACCTGAATGTTTAGAAAATCATAATCAAGTGATATAATCACATAACATCATAACCATCCATGATAAGGGAATAAGAAAAACTTGTTCACTATTAGGCTTAGGGTTTTTTCTTGAGCCAATTAGGGTTTACAAGGTGAGGGTCAATTGACCATATGAGAATCACCACCCTCCATCACTTAGCATTAGGTACATCATTAGAATAGATTAGATAACATAATAAACAACATTATACAAGTATATACATGATTAAAATTAGGCGTTCATATGTGCGTCATAACCACCTATCATCACCACACGTGTCCATATAGATGCATGGGTCGCGGCCACCCTCTATGGTATGTCGCAATCACAGAATCCACCATGGGTGTCTTGACCCTCAACACCATCACCATGTCTTGACCCATCTCCTTCATGTTGCGCGCACGACATTCAAGTTAGGTTTTAGGTCTTCATCTCGACCACCAACTATGTGTTACGACCACAACACATCAACCACCACCATTTCACGACCGCAACGCCTCTTGGGTCGTGACCCAACACACCAAGGCTGACACAACTAGCTCAAGGAAAGGAACTAAGGCTCACTAGGCTATTTATCATTAAGGGTTCTAACCCATCATCACTAGGCCAACTTTACCACAAGGAAGAGATCACTCAACCCCCAAGCCAACTTTATCGCAGAAAACCCCCATTGGACATGTCACAACCACGACGCCCATGCGTGTGTTAACCACCAAGACACCTAGGTCATGACCACATTGAAAGTGAACATCTAGGTCACAAAAACAAAACCCAACTAAGGAACAACCATGATCACCATGGATGGAGACTCAAACAAACCGATCTCCACAAGCCCTAAAGAAAGGGTCCAAGAAAAACATGACTAAAGGAAGAGAAACCATAGCCAAGATGACCAAAACCAAAACTAGCCTCTCACTTACTTCGAGATGTACAATCACCAAGCCTGGGGACTAGATTAAGAGTCAACCATGAAGAAGGAAAATCCATGAAACAACCTCCATCAAAATGGGCATAAGAAATATTAGGCTTTCAGATTACTTCTAAACAAAGCAAGGTATCTCCACCAAACAATCTCTAGAGATCAGTACTAAGTACAAGCATGATGAGGGAGAAATCTAGAGAGAGAAGAATAGTAATAAAACACATAAAGAAAGTTCAATGATAGAGTAGGTTTAGTGTTATATAACCCACCTTAAGAAGATCACCACTAAAGCTCCAAGCTCCAAGATCTAGAGAACCAAGCACACGATCCCAGGGTTGGAAAAGCTCCACACTCGACAACAAGAGCACCTCAAGAAGAAGAAGACACAAAGGTCAAAGCTAACCCAAGGAAAGAAGCAAAGAAGTTCTTGGGCGAACCAAAAGAGAAAGGGGAAAAGAAAGGAGAAATCATCTTCACACTTGTGTCTACCTTGTCAAGACATGGTCTATGATTCTTGTGATGACATGTTTCTCTCCCAAAACGTCCATCATGGTATAACCATGGTCTAGGGATGAGAAAAGAGAGGTAGGAGATCAAGGAACATCAAATTAGAAGATAAACACTTACCAAGGATGGAAGATGAACTCAGATCACCACCACCACATGCAAGAGAAGACTAATCACCAAAGCTTCCAAGGACGAACCTCCTTGCTCCACCAAGAACCAAGAACAAGAAAGGAAGACGGAAGAAGATAGGGGGTCAAAAGGGTTGTAAACAAGGAGAGATAAGGGGTTATATAGATGAGAGATGAGAGAGAAAGCAAAGGGGTGAGGTTTCAAGATGCTAAGGAACCCAAAGGACACTTGTCCTCACAAAAGACCAACATGAAACCACATGAAAACACTTAAGCATGACATGAAAGACATGGTGATACACTCTAGGTAGTGTCTAGACCATCATGCAACTCCCCATGGTCGTGGTTGCAGCCATCCTAGGGTGCACCACCCATGGTCGCGACACCATCAACCAACATCACTACTAGGTCGATACATAGCACCTCCACAAACCCTAGGTCATACATCTCGACCCAAGACTACCCTAGACCTCCTAGGTCTCGGCCTAAACACCTAGAGGAAGTGTTTCAACAGTGACACCTTCAAAACTAGCCTTGGTCACAACCCAAGGTCGAGACAACACAACAAACTCACACATGGTCAAGGTAATCAACACTCCCATCAACCCTAATTACCACCTAGGGTGATGATCCTCAATAAAGGCTCCCTCATTTTTCTCTCTCCTCTAGATGATGTCAAGAAAGAGATGGAACACTTTATAGGTGGCCAATTGCACATCAACCCTCTACATTGGGTATGTTGCAATTTGCACCAAAACTAGCACAAAAAGCACAAATTACTTCTCAAAGGATTAGATAAAGGTTATAAGAATAATATTAAGCCAAAGAAAATAGGTTTATTCCAAAAGCTGGGTCAGGGTCCTTACACGAACCAAAGGAAAGGAGGAAAAGAGAGAAGAAACTCCCTCTCACTTTGGTACCACCTTGTCAAAACATGGCATATGACCCTTGTGATGAGGTGTTAATCTCCAAAAAGACCACCATATATGATCCATGGTCTATGAGCCAAGAAAAGAGAAGAAGATGGGGTATAAGATCAAAGGAAAATGCCACAAAGGAAAGGCACACACTTACCAAGGTTGAAGATGAACAAGAGTCACCACATGCAAGGGATCTTGACCACCAAGAGCTCCAAGATCAGTCCTCCTAGCTCCTCAAGGTTCCAAAGACGAGCAAGAGAGGCTGAGGAAGGAAGAGGGTCAAAATATTCAATTTCATGGGGAGAAAAGGGGTCATATAATAAAGGAGGAGAGAAGTAGGGTGAGGGGTGATGTGTCAAGACCTAAAGGCACTAAAGGGACACTTGTCCACCCAAGAAACCAAAATGTAACCACTTAAACCTTCCATGAACGAGATGGTGGTGTAACCTAGGTGGGGTCTTGACCACATTGGTCACCACCAATATGGTTTCGATTGCAACACCTCAAAGAGATCAAAACAAAAACAACATAACATCCTAGTCGAGACAAAAAGGGACACCAAGACACCAAGGTTGAAACACAACATAAAGAGTAACTGTATCGACCCAAACCAATTCAATATCATCATGGTCGAGACAAAAAATCCTAAGGGAGGTGTCTCGATCAAGACACACCCAAAACACACCACATGGTCGAGACATAGGTTGAGACACTCCAACCAAGCACACATGGTCGAGACACTCAAAACTCTAGAAACCCTAATCACCTTTAGTGATACCACTGCTCATCCAAGGCCCAACCAAGGAGCCCCAAAGCATCACATTCTCTCTCATGAAACCAAGTAAGAGAAGGTACAAACTAGGTGTGGCAAATTGCAAGAAAACCCTCACAACTAAGTAAATTGCAATTTGACGAAAACAAGCACACAAAGCACAAACATCATCCAAACAAGTTCAAACTGGAGACTTAAGATCCCCACAAGCTCTAAAAGCATTAAAATGATTAGATCAAGTTTCTAAGTACTAAATCAGGCCAAAGAAAATAGGGTTATCCCAAAACACAAGTCAGGGGTCCTACAACCATAGTTGTCCTCAATCACATCATATACAACTACCCGAGATACGACTGCAATCATTCTCCTGTCAAGGTATGACTGCAACAATCCTCAAAACCTTAGGATCATGATGTCAAGGACACACAATCTCTTCCACCCCTCATGCTCAATAATATACGCTCTGAGCTTCCATTAGATGAATACTCATTTCACCATCCAACAAGTTCTGACACTAGATTAGATCTATGACATACGACACTACATGATTGGGGTTTCACTTGATTAGTTAATTTTCCAATTGGGTATATTTTAACTGCATCAATCAATTTACATACAAATACTAAAAGAGTTCTAAAGAACATGGGGGGATTGTAACTTTAGAAAAAATAAAATGTATGATACATAAAGCTTATCACATCATCACATGTTACTATTTCATTATCATACATGAGATCATACTCATCATCATATTATAACAAGATGAAAGTCCTTGTCATATCATAAAGACGATAACACCTCACTAAGTGTTTCACCATACCCAAGGTCATTCAAACCATCACATCAATCCATGTAAGAACATCATCATCTTTCCATGCCTCATCAAGGATCATTAATCATCACCACAAATGTGACACATTAGTTTGGTATAACATTACATCTAATAGTGATGATGTTAATAAGATAACAAATGAGGGTTACAAAAAATAGAGAGAGAAAGTATTCCATCATCATGCTAGTCACCCAAAAAGAAATACATCATCTACACTTACTTATATTAGGGTTAGATTCAACAAGTGGACTGAACAAGGGTTTTAAAACATCAAATAAGGTAATCCCTAATCCTTATCATCTCCAAAAATCATGAAAGAAATTAGGTCAAACATCACCATTGACCATAGAGCCAGGAAACATAGCGACCATGGGCAGAATTCCTCATCAATCACATAGGGTGGAAACCACTTTGACAACCATTGAATCTAGGGTTCACCATTTTGGTGATTGCGGAGGTTAGACATATTTAGCAACTGCTAGGATTAGCCACTTCAGTGACCAGTATGGTTAGGTAACATTGATAGCTGCTAGCGTTACCAAAACTCAACAACCACCAAGGGTCTGAAAGCCTTGGCTACAAACAAGGTTCACAAAAATTTGTGACCAATCAAGAATTCAAAACTTGGTGACCAATTGGAGTCCCAAATCATGGAAACCACCAAGAGTTCAATCCTTCAACAACTACTAAATCTCTAAATCTTAGCAACCACATAAGGGAAATCTTGGCGACTACTAACATGTCTACATTCTCAGTGACCAATCAAGGAAATTAAAACATTGGCGACCACATAAGGGAAATCTTGGCGACAAATAACATCAAAATTCTTGGAGACCATAAAAAGACCAAGATATCATCGACCACTAAGAATCAAAATAGGTTGATTGGCACCAAAAATCTGAAAGGTCATTAAGTTGCATCACCAGAAAGGCGGTCAACTCAAAACCCTAATTTAGCAACCATCACATGAGAGAGAACAAAAGTGTCATTTCCACAAGAATGCAAGGACTAGAAACTTCCATTCTCAAGAAAGGTTTATGCAAAAGAATTTAGGGTTCATTCAAGAAGATGTACTACTCAAAAATCATCATTTAAACATAAACCCTAGATAAAAGACATTATATTTCTACTTGTAAAAACATTTTAGGGCAAGATTATGCACATGTAAGAAGAGTGTAAGCATTAATCATGGAGAAAGTTATATAAGTCGCCTCAAAGAAGATGGAGGAACTCCAAACAACAAGGGAGCTTGAAGGAAAGAAGGTAGGAACCCTAGATTGAGCACTCCTTTCGTCCAAGCTAACTCCTTCTCCAAATAGAGAGCAAACCCTAGGTCAAGGAAGCAAGAAAGAGATGTTCTTAAATCTCTAACTCAAGAACCACCATGAAACACCATGGGTTCGGCCAAGATAAGAAATAAGGGGGGAAGAATAGCAAGGAAAACATAGGTAAAGAGTGAGATATCAATTACCAAGACCAAGGAACCAAGCAAGGAATCTCTACAAGCACAAGGAGAATATAGAACCAAACCCTAGATCAACATGCAAGGAAGATCGGTAAACCTTCTCCAAGTTGACTCATCCTTCTCCACCAAACAATGGGGAGGAGCTCCAAGAAATAAAGGAAGAAGAGAGATAGAGTTATGTCTATAAAAAGGATATTTGCATGCAAAGTGAGAGGTGTATATAGCTTAGGGTTGGAGAGAAAGAAAGGGGGCTAGATGTCAAGCAAAGCATGCCATGTATCCAAGAGATCTCGCCCATGAAAGCACCAAACTCATGAAATAAAGTAAAAAACAAAGCGGGAGATCCCACTAAGAAAAATCATCAACGTAACTTGTTTAGAAAAGTAAACAACTACTAAGAACTTTGGCGACCAACTGATCAGACAAGTAAATGGTCGCTAACCCTGGGGATCTTGGCGATCAAGTTGAGTTAGGAACATCATCGACCGCCAAACCTAGCTATCCCAAAAAACATTAGCGACCACCAACCCTAAGGAGCACACATAAAAAATTGGCAACTGCCAATACAAGGTGATCGTCGGGTCAAAGGTCAACCATTGACTTAGGGCATCCATGAGAAAAACCTAATCTCAACATGAGATGTCACCGCTCAAACAAAGGTGTGACAACGTGCCCCAAGGCTCAAACAAAACCAGCATGATGTGAAAACATATGAGACATAACAAGCATGTGAAAAATTGCAAGAAAACCCTAGAAGTGGATGAATTCCAATTAGGTCAAAATAAGCACATATACGCATAACTAGCTAAAACAGTGTTCAAACTAGACCAAACTTGAAACATAAGCTTGTCATGTGATATCAAAGCACATCAAAATGTTGATTATGATTTTAAGCATATAATTATGCTAATCAAGAATGATCAACCAAAAAGCAAGGTCATTGGTCTTATAACAAAAAACTACTAACAAGGATTTCACCCCCAAAAACATGAACAAAGTCAGGAACTACCTATGCATCCCATCCTCGAACTCACATGTGGCTTCCTCCACATCATAGTGCTACCACAAAACCTTAACTAAGACTATATCCTTCTTCTTAACCTTCTCCACTCTCCTATCAAGGATCAACACATGACCCTCAACATATGACACATATTCATGTAACTCAACCTCCATTAGCTAGAACTTGAGCTCTATAACAGGGTGACACTTCCTTAACATGGAGACATGAAAGACATCATACAACCTATGCAACTCTGGTGGTAACTCTAGATTATATGCCACCTTCCCAACATGTGCCAAAATAGGGTATTGTAAGGACCCTGACCTCCGTTTAGGGTTTACCCTGTTTGCTTTGCTTAACCCTGATGCTTAGTTGCTTGTTAATCACCTTTAAGTGGAGATTAGGGTTTGGTTGTGCTTTGTTGAGAGTTGGAGGGGCTACTTGCAATTAAACCAAGTCTAGGGTTTTGTGGGAAAGTTTTCCACCTTGTGAGGTGTCCCTCTCTCTCCTTGCTTCCTCTAAGTGTAGAGAAGATGGTTTGGGCTCGTTGCTTGAGTCCCTTTGGGCTTGGTTGACCTTGTTGGGATTTGTTGAGCCTTGCCTTTGCCTTGTTGAGCCCTTGTATCGGCCAGGAGGTAGTTGTGTCGCCCAGGGGTGTATCGCCCATGGAGATGGTGTGTCGCCCAAGAGCCTTTGACCAAGCTTTGACCTCGTTTGTGTCACCACTAGTGGACACTTGGTGCTTGATGCTTGCATGTAGCAATGACCTTGGACATGTGTTTAGGGCTTGCTAGAGTGGTGGCTCGTGCTCTAGGACAAGTGTCCCTAGGTGGGTGACAGCTTGCTTGGCTTTGCCTTGTTTTCTCCTCCAACCCCATCTATATATGCGTTCTTTTCCTCTTACTAGGGATCCTTTAGTCTCTTGGTTCCTTCTCCACCTTGGTGCACGATACCCTCCTCTCTTGCAAGCCTGGTGGATGACACCCTTGGAGGAGCTTTCCTGGTGGCTGATCCTCTTGGAGTCTTCTTCTTCCTTGGAGCTTGGTGGTACTAGGAGCTTGGAGCTTGCTTAAGGCAGGTTGCATAACTCCTAACCCTAACTACATTACCTCCTTTTCTATGTTCTTACATGTTGCTATGATCTTGTCGGTTATATGCTTTGCTAGTTGGTTCCTTGCTTAAGTTCCTTCTTGTTGGCCGATCCTATGAGCAACAATCTATTCTCTCCTAGGTCTTGAGGAGTGAGCTTGAGTTCTAGTATCATGAGCAACACTCCTCTCTCATTTAAGTTGAGAGGTGAGCTTGTGTTTTAGCATCTTGAGTAACACCCTCCTCTCACCATGGACTTGAAGGGTGAGCTTTGTGCTAGTAGTGATCTTTGCTAGGGTTGTCCTTGTGTTGGCCGTTTGGTGGCAAGAGATGTGCAATACCCCTCTCTCGTTTAAGTTGAGAGGTGAGCCGTCCTCTTGATCCATTAGGGTTTCCATGCCTTTGTGCTTGAGGTTGATGACGACCTCGTATAAGTTGCATAATGGCCGTTATGATCTGGGGGAGGTGTTGCCCGATATCCATCTTGTCCTTGAGCTTTGGACGAGACATGTTGTGGCTGTGACGGGCGTTACCTTGGTCCCTTCTTGGTGTGTGTCGTGCATCCCACCTTGGTGAGTAACATGTCTGATACCTTAGTTTCTGTGATGTTTTGACGACGTTGTGGGGGGAGGGAGGTTTATAGCTGGTTATCTAGTTAGGGTGTTGTTTCAGGCGTCACATGCCTGGTTCCTGCCTTGTGTGTCGGGCATCACACCATGCTGAGATGACCTGCTCGATACACCTTGGTTAAGTGTTTTCTTTGTGCTGTTATACCTTGACCGATGGAGCATTGTGGTTTGGTTCTGTTATGGGCGTCACATTAGAGGGAGTTCCCTGCCTGACAAAGCGTCACTTGGTATCCTTGGATGTTGCACGGTATGCCTAATAAGGCCTTGTTGCACGATATATCAGTGTTGCACAACGCAGCGTTGCATGTCACCTAGTACGCTTGGCCGACACATGTTGACCGATATGTGTTGGGCGATAGGGTGGGTATCTTGCCCGATACCACCTCTAGTAAGAGGAGTGGATGCTTTAGTGAGGCTTCTGCCTATCATGGAAAGTCGTTATGATGAACTATATTCTTGTTAAACAATGGTGACTCTTTGCATGCTTAATAGTATTCACTATGGTAAAGCTTGTTCATCTAAACTTAACATGGCTATACAGACGAATGTGATCACCTTGATTATCTATATAATGCTAAGGATAATAATGAGCATGTAATGTGGATTGCTTAATAATGTACCTTACACATATGATCATAAGTTGATGCATGATTTAGAAAGTATATCTAATCATTGATGTCACCTTATATTGATAGCATGGTCATTTTATTAAATCCTATGACTGTTATTACTAACCAAGAAAGTGATGCTTAGCCAATTAAAAGGGCTATGAGGTATATGTATACGTGGAGTAACTCTGCTGTGATTGTTACTCTTAATGTTGAGATAATTTGTATAATGTACATGACTAAATGACTGGGGATTGCTATCCCATGATGATGATGTAAGCCTAGAAAGGAAGTGGCAGTATATGATGAGGGATTGAGATCCCATGGTTTGTGATGATCCTTGAGATGGATCTGGATGATTGGAAAGAGGCTGAGTGATAACATGTGATGTTGGATCCTGGTGATGGATCAGGATGATGTGACTAAAATAAAAGCATAATGTTGTTGTTTATATCCTGTTATAGTTTGCATGTTATATAACTTGGTTGAATCTTGCAATCCATATAAAAGATACTAATTAATCACAGTGGAATATATCATATAGTTTCCCTGGCCATAGATCCATCATCGTTAGGAGTTGGTGATGGTGAAACGAGTTCTCTTACAAGTTAACCCGGAGCGCATATTGTTGAATATGCGAGGTTTCTCCTAGCCTAAAATAGTGAGGATTCGAGTGTAGCTCCAGTTGCAGACTCGGGATATGTGTAGAGCATGGTGAACAGGCCCATGGCTCAGGATATGTGATATGGGAGCATGAATACGTTCATGGATCAGAGCATGATGAATAGGCTTGTGGCTCAGTTGTACTAGCGTCGAGACCTGTACCGAGGCGGGCTAGAGGATAGGTAGCCTATGGAGATGACCCTATGGCTGAGGACACTTAAGTACGAGACTGCGGTCATGCTTGTGTTGTTCTTGTACACTGACTACGAGGGGGAACGTCATGGAGTCCGGCTCTTCCATTGACCTTGTATGGCACCGGCTTTGGGTTTCACAACCGAAGGTTGGATTTGAGCGGTACGATTCACTTCCTCAGGGCATAATAATACGTAATCCAGCCGAATAGTATTTATTGCTTAAGACAAAACACAGAACATTGGTTGAGGCCTTGCTTGTGTAGTTAATCTTGTTATACATACAGTTACTTATATGTTCCTCATGTCATGTGATAAGATCTTATGAACCTTATCTTGTCAATCATGTTGCATAAAGAGGTAATTAGTGATATGCCTTCCGTACAACCTGGTAAGCTTGATGGAATGAATAGCCTCTCTATATAGTCTGTTATTATTCTATGTTTTACTGTTTCTCTACTATTGTTGCTTTATCCTTTTGGTTTTATAGTTCGGCGGGGAGTTATGTTTCTCGCTGGGACAATGTTCGATTGCCTCACTCCATTGGTTTTCAGGTTGTCGAGCTAGACATGGTGGTGGTCGCGAAGTTGTGGCCGAGCAGCTAGACGAGCAGTAGAAGGCAAGAGTTGGATATGATGTTGTTTTGGAGTTTTGTAGTAGAGTCTAGAGTCATCCCTGTACTCTCAAATCCTTGGAGGTGTTTTGACGTTGTTTCACAATATATAGCTGTTGATGGATTGTATATCCAGCTGTTGGCCGGATGTGGGACGTTATATATATATAACAAGTGATGGACTTATGTGATGGCAAGACAACTGTTTCTCTAAGAAGTGGACACATATCTGGGCTTGTATATGTTTATATAACATGTTTTCCTGCAGGATGAGGACCTATATGTAATAATTTCACAGTTATCCATTTTCTGCAATCGGTTTTAAATAACCCGTGTTTTGGTAATCTATGGTTATGGTGAATTCCGCACATTTTCGTGTAACACCCCATTGTCTGTGTGATAGTGGGATTTGTTGCCACAAGTTTGGTATCAGAGCTTTAGGTTTGCTGAGTCTACATGGATTTAGGACTAGGTTGAGTATGTTCTTGTGAGTTGTCCAGATTTTCTTACGATCGTCTTCTACCCTCAGTAGAAGAGAAGTCAAGATGTCTGGAAACCATGAAGAACACGTTGCTGAGAACAGCGATGTTGCATCTGTTGATGGAGTTGAAGGACAGGCACATGAAGATCGGGTGCCTGAGGTCCCCCAACCTGACCGAACCATTCTTGAACACCCTGCCTATCAACAACTTATGGGGCAGATGATGGCTATGATGAATCTCATGGTTGAAAGATTGCCAGTGCCTCCTCTGAGAGCACAAGCTCCCCATGGTGAAACCTCAGGTATTGGGAAGACCTTCGAGCGGCTTCGTCGAGTCAGAGCTTCAGATTATGCTGGAATGGCTGATCCAGCGGATGCAGATCTGTGGCTGACAAGTCTTGAGAAGGATTTTTGGATCCTCGACATCCCCGAAGCAGACAAAGTAAAGCATGCTGTCTACCTTTTGAAGGGTAGTGTTGGTCACTAGTGGACCATCGAGGAGGAGAAGTGACCTGGTGAGGTGATCTGTTGGGAAGTTTTTCAGTGCAAGTTCATCAATAGATACTTTTCAAAGACATATCTGGATGAGAAGATCAGTCAATTTGAGCATTTGCGACAAGGAACGATGAATATCACCGAGTCCGAAGCCAAGTTCATGGATCTGTTGAGGTTTTGCCCCCACATGGCAGCAATAGATGAGGAGCGGATCCGACGTTTCGAGAAAGGTTTGAGTTCTGAGCTGACAACACCTGTGTCTGCGTTGGAGAATCGAGAGCGGTTCGC
Organism: Alisma plantago-aquatica; assembly: GCA_963693085.1. NCBI lineage: Eukaryota > Viridiplantae > Streptophyta > Magnoliopsida > Alismatales > Alismataceae > Alisma > Alisma plantago-aquatica. The sequence continues at coordinate 872,308,747 of OY856410.1, forward strand.
TACGTTTGTAGAATCTGTCCAGAGGATTGAACGATCAGTAAGGGAGAGAAGAGAATCCATGTCTAAGAAAAGGCCTGCCCAATTTCAGGGATAGAGGTTTGGTGGCTTCAAGAAGCCGAGGTTTTCAGCACCTTTTGTGATGAGAGGTTCCTGTGTACCTTCACAGTGGTCTCCAAGTAAGGGAAGATGATATGTTTCTTCGCCATCTATGGCACATAGTATAGCTTCAGTGGCAGTGATAGGGCCATTTAGGCCACTATTCGATGATATGGCATGCTATCATTGTGGTCAAATCGGGCATCCCAAGTCACATTGCCCTAACAGAGATGTTGAAGTGATGCAGCAGTCAAGACAGAATCAACAAGGATCAGATAGACAACATCCCAATGGAAGTAAAGGTCGAGGACGCGGTCAACGTCTCAAGCTGGATCGTCTGCTTAAGGAAGCAGAGGAGGGGGATAGCAAGCAACGGCTCGATTCTATGCTATGAGTCAGCCGGAGGCGATAGTCAACCCGCGAGTGGTGATAGGTCAGATGGAGTTATTTCATTCTGATATGTCTTCTTCTTGCTTTATATCTATTCTGGTTGACCTAGGTGCTACACACTCTTTTATCGCCTATAGTATGCTTGAAAACTATCATTTACCTGTTAGTTGTAAGAAGGATAGCTTGTTGTTAGAAACCCCTCTTGATGGTTCTTCGATGCTTTTAGAAGAGTGTCCATCTTGTGTCTTGTCTTTTTCGGGACACAACATCCAAGTGGATCTTATACCACTTGATATGCATGGTTTTGATGTTATCCTTGGGATGGATACCTTAGAAAAGTATAAGGTTGTTTTGGACTGTGGTTTCAAGTTGTGTTTGATGATACGGGAGAGAAGTGGATCTTCCAGGGAGATAGGAAGATTCTTCCAACATGTCTGGTATCAGCTATGGTGGCAGATAAGTTGTTACGACAAGGGTGTGAGGCATTCTTAGCTCATGTTGTGGATATTGTTGTGGTTACCAAGGTGAAGGGTCCTAGTCTCGAGGAGGTGTCAGTTGTCCGAGAGTTTTCCGACGTGTTTCCTGATGAGTTCCCCGATGTTCCTCCACCTCGAGAGGTTGATTTTGAGATCAATCTGGTTCTAGGAACACAACCAGTTGCACAGACACCGAATAGGATGGCTCCAGTGGAGATGGATGAGCTTAAAAGGCAGTTGCAAGAGTTGTTGGAGAAAGGTTTCATCCGACCGAGTACGTCACCTTGGGGTTCTCCAGTGTTGTTCGTCAAGAAGAAGGACAGATCAATGCGGTTATGTATAGACTACCCACAGTTGAACAAGGTTACGATCAAGAACAAGTACCCGTTGCCAAGGATAGATGATCTGTTCAATCAGTTGGGTGGTGCTACAGTGTTTTCAATGATCGATCTACGGTCTGGATATCATCAGTTGAGGATTAAGACGGATGACATACCAAAGTCTGCTTTTAGGATGAGGTATGGTCATTTCGAGTTTGTGGTTATTCCATTTGGGCTAACCAATGTGCCTGCTGCTTTCATGGACTTGATGAATAGAGTGTTCCATCCGTTCTTAGATCAATTTGTTGTAGTCTTTATAGATGACATCTTGATCTACAGTCAGGACAGGCAAGAGCATGAGCAACATCTTCAACGAGCGTTGACTCTTCTTCGCCAACATCAGTTGTATGTCAAGTTCAGTAAATGTGAGTTCTGGTTGGAAGAAGTGACTTTCTTGGGTCATGTGATATCCGTAGAAGGAGTCAAAGTGGACTTGAAGAAGGTGGAATCTGTTGCGGATTGGGAACAACCAAAGATGCTGATAGAAGTTTGTAGTTTCCTGGGTTTAGCAGGTTACTACCAGAGCTTTATCAAGGACTTCAGTGCAATTGCGTTGCCATGACGAAGTTGACTAGAAAGGATGTACCTTTTGTCTGGAATGATCGCTGCCAGCAAGCTTTCCAGAGGATGAAGGAGAAGCTGACCAGTGCCCCAGTTTTAGTGCTGCTAGAGCCTGGAAAAATCTATGTTGTTTTTTGCGATGCTTCCAAGAAAGGTTTAGGTTGTGTGCTGATGCACGAAGATCATGTGGTTTCTTTTGCTTCGTGACAGCTTAAGAAACGTGAGGAGAACTACCCGACTCATGATTTGGAGTTGGCGGCAGTGGTTCATGCACTAAAAATTTTGAGACACTATCTTTATGGGGAAGTGTGTCAGATCTTTACGAATCACAAGAATCTGAAGTACATCTTTTCGCAATAAGAGTTGAACATGCGACAGCTTCAATGGATGGAATTAATCAATGATTACGACTGTACTGTCGAGTATCATCCTGGTAAGGCGAATGCGGTAGCTGATGTGCTTAGCCGAAAGTTTTCTTCTCTTTCTCCAAAGAAGGCACAGTTGAGTTCTCTGGTATGCCATACACGGGATATGTTTGTTTCCTTGCGGCAGATGAATGTATAGATGGAAGTTTACTCATTAGCTGGACTTTTAGCATGGATGCAAGTCAAGCCTATGTTGAGTCAGCAGATCAAAGATGCACAACAAATAGATGATGCGGTACAGTTGCTCAGATCAGAGTTCGACAGTGAAAAGTGTGATGGGTTTCATGAGTCCAAGGATGGGCTAGTTTGCTATCGTGATAGGATGCTGGTTCCAGATGCTGATGATCTGAGGAAGTTAGTGCTCGAAGAAGCACACACATTGATGTATGTTATGCATCCAGGTGTCACCAAGATGTATCATAATCTGGAGGACTTGTATTGGTGGCCCAGCTTGAAGAAAGATGTAGCTAAGTTCATGGCGAGATACGCGGTATGTCAACAAGTGCAGGATGAACATCAGAAGCTGGCAGGTATGTTACAACCCTTGCCGATACCACAGTGGAAATGGGATCATATAACCATGGATGTCATAGTTGGTCTGCCCAGGACAACTAGGAATCATGATTCCATTTGGGTAATAGTGGACAGATTGATGAAGTCTGCCCATTTCCTACTAGTTAAGACGAAATATACAGCTGATAAGCTCACACGAGTATATGTGGATGAGATAGTACGTTTGCATGGTGTTCCAGTGACGATAGTTTCTGATAGAGGTCCTCAGTTCATGAGTCATATCTGGGAACAGTTGCACAAAGCGTTGGGAACGCAGTTGAGGTTCAGTACTGCTTTCCACCCGCAGACAGATGGACAGTCTGAGAGGACTATTCAGACTTTGGAGGATCTCCTTCGAGCTTGTGTTTTGCAGTTTCTAGGCAATTGGGATGTACATCTCAGTGCGATAGAGTTTTCCTACGACAACAGTTATTAGCAGAGCATTGACATGGTTCCTTATGAGGCTTTGTATGGAAGGAAGTGCAGATCTCCTTTGTGTTGGTATGAGTCTGGTGAGTATCAACTTTTGGGTCCTGAGTTAGTACAATAGATGACAGAACAGATCAAAGTGATATGGCAACAGTTGAAAGCGGCACAGGACAGGAAAAAGTCATACGCAGACAACCGTCGATGACCTTTAGAGTTCCAGGTAGGAGACAAAGTGTATCTTAAAGTCTCTCCCTGGAAAGGTGTGCTAAGGTTTGGTCAGAAGGGTAAGCTAGCACCCAGGTATATGGGGCCTTACCCAGTTGTAGCACGCGTTGGTAAGGTAGCTTATGAGTTGGAGTTGCCTCCAGAGTTGCACAAGTTACACCCAGTATTTCACATCAGTATGCTGAAGAAAAGTCATCCGGATTCAGGAACAGTGATACAACCAGTTGAAGTTGAGCTTGATGAAGACGTGACCTACGAGGAAGGTCATGTGGCGATCCTTGACAGAAGGGTTAAGAAGCTGAAGAGGAAGGACCTGGTTCTAGTAAAGGTTCTTTGGCATCATCGTGGCGTTGAGGAAGCCACGTGGGAGCTTGAGGAAGAGATGAGGAGGAAGTATCCCTCGCTTTTCTCTTCGGATTTTGGGGACGAAATCCCTTTGTAGAGGGTTAGTTTATAAGGACCCTGACGTCTATTTAGGGTTTACCATATTTGCTTTGCTTAACCCTGATGCTTAGTTGCTTGTTAATCACCTTTAAGTGGTGATTAGGGTTTGCTTGTGCATTGTTGAGAGTTGGAGGGGCTACTTGCAATTAAACCAAGTCTAGGGTTTTGTGGGCAAGTTTGCCACCTTGTGAGGTGTCCCTCTCTCTCCTTGCTTCCTCTAAGTGTAGAGAAGATGGTTTGGGCTCGTTGCTTGAGTCTCTTTGGGCTTGGTTGACCTTGTTGGGCTTTGTTGAGCCTTGCCTTTGCCTTGTTGAGCCCTTGTATCGGCCAGGAGGTAGCTGTGTCACCCAGGGTTGTATCGCCCATGGAGATGGTGTGTCGCCCATGTGTGTCGCCCAAGAGCCTTTGACCTCATTTGTGTCACCCCTAGTGGACACTTGGTGCTTGATGCTTGCATGCAACAATGACCTTGGACATGTGTTTAGGGCTTGCTAGAGTGGTGGCTCGTGCTCTAGGACAAGTGTCCCTAGGTGGGCGACACCTTGCTTGGATTTTCCTTGTTTTCTCCTCCAACCCCATCTATATATGCATTCCTTTCCTCTTACTAGGGATCCTTTAGTCTCTTGGTTCCTTCTCCACCTTGGTGCACAATACCCTCCTCTCTTGCAAGCCTGGTGGATGACACCCTTGGAGGAGCTTTCCTGGTGGCTGATCCTCTTGGAGTCTTCTTCTTCCTTGGAGCTTGGTGGTGCTAGGGGCTTGGAGCTTGCTTAAGGCGGGTTGCATAACTCCTAACCCTAACTACATTACCTCCTTTTCTATGTTCTTAGATGTTGCTATGATCTTGTCAGTTATATGCTTTGCTAGTTGGTTCCTTGCTTAAGTTCCTTCTTGTTGGCCGATCCTATGAGCAACACTCTCTTCTCTCCTAGGTCTTGAGGAGTGAGCTTGAGTTCTAGTATCATGAGCAACACTCCTCTCTCATTTAAGTTGAGAGGTGAGCTTGTGTTTTAGCAGCTTGAGCAACACCCTCCTCTCACCATGGACTTGAAGGGTGAGCTTCGTGCTAGTAGTGATCTTTTCTAGGGTTGTCCTTGTGTTGGCCGTTTGGTGGCAAGAGATGTGCAAGACCCCTCTCTCATTTAAGTTGAGAGGTGAACCGTCCTCTTGATCCATTAGGGTTTCCATGCCTTTGTGCTTGAGGTAAATGACGACCATGTATATGTTGCATCATGGCCGTTATGATCTGGGGGAGGTGCTGCCCGATATCCCTCTTGTCCTTGAGCTTTGGATGAGACCTGTTGTGGCTGGGATGGGCGTTACCTTGGTCCCTGCTTGGTGTGTGTCGTGCATCCCACCTTGGTGAGTAACCTGTCTGATACCTTAGTTTCTGTGATGGTTTGAAAATGTTGGGGGGGGGGAGGTTTGTAGCTGGTTATCTAGTTAGGGTGTTGTATCGGGCGTCACACGCCTGGTTCCTGCCTTGTGTGTCGGGCGTCACACCATGCTGAGATGACCTGCTCGATACACCTTGGTTAAGTGTTTGCTTTGTGCTGTTATACCTTGACTGATGGAGCGTTGTGGTTTGGTTCTGTAACGGGCGTCACATTAGAGGGAGTTCCCTTCCCGACAGAGTGTCACTTGGTATCCTTGGCCATTGAACGGTATGCCTCATAAGGCCTGGTTGCACGATATATCAGTGCTACACAACGCAGCGTTGCACGTCACCTAGTATGCTTGGCCGACACATGTTGATCGATATGTGTTGGGCGATAGGGTGGGTATCCTGCCCGATACCACCTCTAGTAAGAGGAGTGGATGCTTTAGTGAGGGTTCTGCCTATCATGGAAAGTCGTTATGATGAACTATATTCTTGTTAAACGATGGTGACTCTTTGCATGCTTAATAGTATTCACTATGGTAAAGCTTGTTCATCTAAACTTAACATGGCTATACACACGAATGTGATCACCTTGATTATCTGTATAATGCTAAGGATAATAATGAGCATGTAATGTGGATTTCTTAATAATGTACCTTATGCATATGATCATAAGTTGATGCATGATTAAGAAAGTATATCTAATCATTGATGTCACCTTATATTGATAGCATGGTCATTTTATTAAAGCCTATGAATTTTATTACTAACCATGCATGTGATGCTTAGCCAATTAAAAGGGCTATGATGTATATGTATACGTGGAGTAACTCTGCTGTGATTGTTACTCTTAATGTTGAGATAATCTGTATAATGTACATGACTAAAGTACTGGGGATTGCTATCCCATGATGATGATGTAAGCCTTGAAAGGTAGTGGCAGTATATGATGAGGGATTGAGATCCCATGGTATGTGATGATCCTTGAGATGGATCTGGATGATTGGCAAGAGGTCGAGTGATAACATGTGATGTTGGATCCTGGTGATGGATCAGGATGATGTGACTACAATAAAAGCATAATGTTGTTGTTTATTTCTTGTTATAGTTTACATGTTATATAACTTGGTTGAATCTTGCAATCCATGTAAAAGATACTAATTAATCACAGTGGAATATACCATGTAGTTGCCCTGGCCATAGATCCAACATCGTCAGGAGTTGGTGATGGTAAAACAGGTTCTCTTACAGGTTAACCCGGAGCGCATATTGTTGAATATGCGAGGTTTTTCCTAGCCTAAAATAATGAGGATTCGAGTGCAACTCTGGTTGCAGACTTGAGATATGTGTAGAGCATGGTGAACAGGCCCATGGCTCAGGATATCTGATATGGGAGCATGAATACGTTCATGGATCAGAGCACGGTGAACAGGCCCGTGGCTCAGTTGTACTAGCGTCGAGACCTGTACCGAGGCGGGCTAGAGGATGGGTAGCCTATGGAGCTGACCCTGTGGCTGAGGCCACTTAAGCATGAGACTGCGGTCATGCTTGTGTTGTTCTCGTACACTGACTACGAGGGGGAAGGTCATGGAGTCCGGCTCTTCCATTGACGTTGTATGGCACCGACTTTGGGTTTCGCAACTGATGGTTGGATTTGAGCGGTACGGCTCACTTCCTCATGGCATAATAATACATAATCCAGTCGAATAGTATTTATTGCTTAAGACAAAACACAGAACATTGGTTGAGGCCTTGCTTGTGTAGTTAATCTTGTTATACATACAGTTACTTATACGTTCCTCATGTCATGTGATAAGATATTATGAACCTTATCTTGTCAATCATGTTCCATAAAGAGGTAATTAGTGATATGCCTTCGGTACAGCTTGGTAAGCTTGATGGAATGAATAGCCTCGCTATATAGTGTGTTATTATTCTACGTTTTACTGTTTCTCTATTGTTGTTTCTTTATCCTTCCGGTTTTATAGTTCGGCGGGGAGTTATGTTTCTCGTTGGGACAATGTTCGATTGTCTCACTCTGCTGGTTTTCAGGTGGTCAAGCTAGACGTGGTGGTGGTCGTGAAGTTATGGCAGAGCAGCAAGACGAGCAGTAGAAGGCAAGAGTTGGATATGTTGTTGTTTTGGAGTTGTGAAGTAGAGTCTAGAGTCATCCATGTACTCTCAGGTCCTTGGAGGTGTTTTGACATTGTTTAACAATATATAGCTTTTGATGGTTTGTATATCCAACTGCTGGCCGAACGTGGGCCATTATGTATATATAACATGTGATGAACTTATGTGATGGCAAGACAGCTGTTGCTCTAAGATGTGGACACATATATGGGATCGTATATGTTTATATAACATGTTTTCCTGCAGGATGAGGACCTATATGTAATAATTTCACAGTTATCCATTTTCCGCAATAGGTTTTAATTAACCCGTGTTTTGGTAATCTGTGGTTATGGTGAATTCCACATGTTTTCGCATAACACCCTGTTGTCTGTGTGATAGTAGGATGTGTTGCCACAGGTATGGTCTCATAAACCTCAGAGCCAACTTACCCTTCTTACCAAACCTCATCACACCATTCTAAAGGGAAACCTTAAGATAGACATGGTCTCCAAGTTGGAATTAAAGTGGTATGTGACGATTGTAGGCATACATATTCTATCTATCATGGGCTAGATTCAACTCTATTGTATCACCTTGATCTTCTCTATAGTATGTTGCACTAGCTCAGGACCCAAAAGTTGATACTCGTGTCTCATACCAACAAAGCGGTGACCAACAACATTTCCTATATAAAGTTTCATACTATGTCATGAATATACACCCCTGATAACTATTTTTGTAGGAAAACTCTATTAAACTCAGATGCACATCCCAACTACCAAGAAACTACAAGAAACAATGTCTCAAAAGGTCTTCCAACGTCTAAATAGTCCTCTCAGACTGGACATATGTCTTTGGACGAAAGGATGTGCAAAGCATCAGCTGTGTCCCCATAGCTGCATGCAGATGTTCTGAAAAATGAATCATAAGCTATCGACCTCTATCAGATACTATGGTCATTCGAATACCATGCAAAAAGACTATCTCATCAACATATATCTGTGTCAACTTATCCACTATATATGTTGTCTTGAGTGGAAAGAAGTGAGCTGACTTTGTCAACCTATCACTATCATCCAAATGGAACCATGACCTTTGACTATCCTAGCCAACCACAAAGTACACAATTATATGATCCCATTTTCACTGCAGTATGAACAAAGGTTGTAACTTTCTTGTAGGATTCTGATGCTCTGCCTTGACCTGCTATCAAAGTGGACATCTAGCAATGACCTGGCCACCAGTATAGGTCCTTTAGATTAGGGTACATATTGGTAATGCCAGGATGCATCACGTACATCGAGGAATGAGCTTACTTAAGCACCATCTTTCCCATTCCATCAACATTTAGAACTATGAACCTGTTATATAAACAAACTATTCTGTCGTCTATCTCATGGAAGCCCTCATACTTCTTGTTAACAAAACTCTGACATGATATTTTGTATCACAATATCATTCCACTACACATCTCTGATGTGTTACATCAAGGTAGGATTCACCTGGAACTGAGGCAAAAACCATGCCAACAGAGATACTTCCAACTGTACATTCATCTGGCGAAGCGAAAACAACATATCTTGCTTATGGCACACAAAGAGTGTAATTGTGCCTTATCTACAAATGATGAAAAAGATGACTTCCTACTTGACGCATCAACCACCACATTTGTCTTCCTTGATGGTAGTCTATTGCACAATAATAGTCTTTGATCAACTCCATCCATCTCCTCTTCCTCATGTTCATCTCTTGCTTTATGAAGATACACTAAAGATTTTTTTGGTAGGTGAATATCTGACACTTCTCTCCATATAGGTAGTGTCTCCAGATCTTCAAGGCATGTACCACTTCTGCAAACTTCAGATCATGTTTTGGGTAGTTCTCCACGAGTTTCATAAGTTGTTGCAAAGCAAAAGAAATCACGTTCTTGTCTTGCATCACCACAGATAATAAGTTGTTCTTCAAAGCATCATAGAAGACGATGTAGCCTTTCCCTGGTTCCACCAGTGCACTGGTCAACTCTCCTTTAATAACTTAAAAGAATGTTGACACTTATCAACCCGGATAAAAGGAGCACATTTCCTTGTCAACTTTGTTAGGGGTAATGCTACATCAATGAAATTCATAATGAATCTCTTATAATAACCTATAAAACCTAGAAAAATCCAAACCTCCATCGGTGTCTTGGGCTATTCCCATTCCAACATAGACTCTACCTTCTTGGGGTCAACACAAAGACCTTTGGTGTTGTTTCCATAGCGAGTCTAAAATTAGACATGACGTGTCTAACTAGACATGGTGTGTCACTCTCATTTTTAGCAATATTGATTTTCTAAATGTCTAGATGATTGGAGAATGTGTTAATGGATGATATGATGGTTTATTGTCCCCATTTTGATGTCAAAATGTTGTACCGACAATCCAAACCATAGAGCAAGTGAATATAACAATATAGTAGAAAATCTATCATGATTAAGAGTGATTATTGGGTGAAATTAATTTGAAAATGCAACCAAAAGTTTTCCAAATGATGACATAAAATACACACATCAGTCATTTATAGTTGAAAATAACATAGCATGTAAACAAAATGTCTCTCTACATGAAGCATCATAGGTCATCACACCTTCTCCCCAGAGTTCTTTTAAGTCATTACTCAGAGTTTCAAGATAAACATCGATATCATTTCCAGGTTATTTAGGGCCCGATATTAGCAATGACAACATGATGTAGTTATTTTTCATATACAAGGGAAGATTGTATATAACAATCATAACATGCCAAGTGTTATGTTGGCTGCTCAATGTGTCGTATGCATTCATCCCATCGGTACAAAGCCCACATCTTAGATTCCTAACTTCTTCATCAAATCTTGGGTATGATAAATCAATCTTCTTCCATTGTGGGGATCAGACGCATGTCGTAGGATCCCATCATTATTTTTCTTTACCTCTGCATGCCACCTTAAATTATTTGCATCCATAGTATTTGCAAACAAGCATTGAAATTAGTGTATTATAGGTGGATACCACATTACCTTGGTAGGAGAGTTAGTTTTGGACTTCCCTGAAGTCATAATTTTATACCTTGACGCCCCACATTTTGGACAACCTTTCAAATCAACATAGTCCTTTTGAAATAACACACATGCATATCTCCCTATCTTTCATTTCCAATGGGCATAACATTTTCTTTAATTCATATGTTGAGATTGGAAGCGTGTTGCCTTCAGGAAGAATTTCTTTCAACAAAGAAAACAATGATGTAAAGCTTTTCTGGATCCATCTAGTGTTAGCCTTTACAGTATGCAATCTCAACATAGCTCTTAGCTTCATAAACTTAATACAACCTATGCATAATGGTCTCTCAACATCATGCACAATGTTTCTAAATAAGGAAGGTGGATTGGTGTGCGCTATCCCACAACTATCTAGCATCATATCAACCATGTCTATCGGAATCGGTTCATTCACATCTACATCATCGACGAAAATTTCTTCTTCAACACAGGTTCTACTATGGACATATACTAATCTCATAGTTGGAATCTCTCCATGATAGTACCATTATGTATAACCCTATACAATACTATTGAACATGACATGACTTTTGATTTTGTCAACGGTGTTGACTTTCAAGTTGTTATTACAATACCAATATGAACAATAGTACCTATCTCCAAATTGTTTCTTATGTTCCTCCGCAAACCTTATAAATTGATCAAGACTAGTAATATAAACTCTGGGGTGCAACATTTGGAATGAACATCCATGATCTATCCATTCTATGATCAAAGAAAAAACAAATATTAGGATTTAGGGTTTACATGATTAAGGTTTATGGTTTACAAATTAGGATTTATCATTTAAGATTTAAGGACAATAGTTTATATATTAGGGTTTAGGGTTTACAATTTAGGATTTAGGGCTGAGTATTGAATGTGTGCACCACCTATCCCTTTTTTAGACATCTAATCTCACTAGTACGTGTATAATGTGTATTTGGTTTATAGGAAAATTTCAGTAGCATTTCCTTGCAGTTCTTCAAGTATAAGGATGTTGATGGGCAAATGTCCACCAACATATGTATTTAGAAAATTAATATAGAAGTGCTGAAAAAATATCGTGAAAATCAAAATATCTTTACAATCATCCTATATTATGTTTACGTGGATGGCAGTCACTGTTCTTAGGGTGTACTCTACCTCTTTCGAGAGTGCTCCTCCTAGTAATCTCTTCTTTGATATAGTAGAAATCTCACCCCCTCCCATGGATTCATCCCCACCGAACCACATAAATCCTGTGTTATGTGGTTGTGTGATCATTTTCTTTATTCTCATTTTTCTATATCATTGCAAAGTCATCATATTCTATCATTTGAAAACCTAACAAATGACATGTTGCTCCAAGCAAATAAGAAACTGGATATACAATTATCTTCTTCATTCCCCACCACTCATTGACGAGCAACCAGAAGAGGGGAGGGGGAATATACAGAAAATGGCTAATATATAGACCATAGAAACTACATCAATGATACGCGTAGACTTATAGATAAATGCATATCCAAAAACTTGTTTTGGTTCGTCCCACATGGGGAAGACCATTCAGAGAAGCAAAGACTCATCTTGAATTCGAGAAACCTTTCTCACATGGGTAACGCTACACAGTCAGCTTTATACCCGCTCACACATCCATTTTCTCGGGAGTCCACAAAAGTCTGTTTCCTGTCATTCTTTTGTTCTGAATTGATTCTACACGAATGAAATCTATGTAGAAGCTGAAGAGTCTCAAATTAACTCCTCTTTCTAGTCTCATTTCATCCCACCTTTTCCGGTGCTAGTATAGTACTTCCGACAACTTCATTTCATCTCACCAATGTTCCTGCACTAGTACAATATGTGTGATTTTCAACTCTCGCCAATCCAGCCGATTCGCTTCATTTGTGCCGAAATCGGGCATCCTATATTCTTCATCCATTGCGGAATGTTAGTACGGTACGTCTTATACTGTATTTCACGTACTTGTACTATATATTTGTATTTTAATGACATGTAAAATAAAACATGTACAATATCTGATGTACTATAATGTGTGTATGTGTTGTACATGTCGTACTATACGTCTTGTAATGTATGTAAAATGAGATCAACTATTCCGACCATCAGGAAATGTCACTTTAAAAGGAGAGTGATCTTCATTCAATATTGTATGTATCGTACTTTACGTCTCATAGTGTACGTCTTACACTATACGTAAAATGGGATCAACGATTGTAATTTATAAAATAAAGAAAAAATGGTGAATGTATCATTTGAATAAATATATAAATATAAAATTCAACATAAATGGTAAATGTACAGTACTTATGGATTTGTGAAGGAATATGGACATATTGTACGTCTGTACAAATGAGAATTTGAATACTTCTAAAAATAGGAGGAACTAGCAATTAATGTAAACTTGAATTTAAATGTTTTTCATAATTTCTGGTGGAATTGGATATCACAATTAATATCTGTGGAGGAGTTGATGCATTATATGTAGTTTGCATGACATTTGCATGTCTTTTGCATGGGCTATAATGCAAATTCAGCTACAAGTGAAATCTCTCTCAGAAGCGCTGTTCGACACGTTTTTTCAAATTTCGAGTGGGGCAGAGGGTGGGAAACTACCTATGGCTAGAATTTTCCTTCACAAATAAAGGTTGATCGGGATGGAAAATTCACTTGTACTTTCTAGAGAATGAATGCAGACATGTGGGCACCGGTGAGAGGAAGGATTGGATCTAGAAGAGGCACTGTTGATGAGGCACACTTGAATCTGTAGAGAAAAAGTTGACATGTAAATGGATATCTGGATTCTGCAAATTCGATCCGAATTCAAGTCCCAAATTTTGAAAAAAAATCCGACATCCGCATAATTCGAATTAGATTTAGGATATGAAATTTCATGTCCGAAAATTTCGGATAGTATTTTGGATATGACTATATCCGCTCGGAAAAAATCTGAAATCCGACAAATATATACATATATTATAAAATATGTATTATCTATATATAAAAGTATAAAAATATAGATATTTTATCATATATATTTATAGTGATATCAATGTTTTCTATATATAATGTATTAATAACAATACATTTTTTTTATTCGGATCAGATATTTATCGGAATTCATATATTATTTGCCGGATCGAATTCGGATATTATCACATGATATCTATCGGATATCGGATCGGATTTATTTTTTCAGATTAGAATATCGGATATAATAGTATTCGCTCGGTATTAGATCCGTTTAGAGATAGACCACGAGGTGCCCAGTTGATGAGGCTCCACGCTCCGTCACCTCTCTCCAAAAGATCATGAGGGATGGCCCCGATGGGAGGCAATGCTCCGTGACTTGCAATAGGCCTGCTGAAGGTGAGGATGGTCAGCAGTGGCGTAGCCACTCACAGACAAAGTAGGACACATGCCCTACCCGATGCTGTTGTGATTGACTAAAAATTGAATATGTAGTTATCTAATGTTGTTGTCATTGATTATGAATTGAATATGTGCCCTACCCGACTTCCAACGGAGGTCAAGGCTACTGCCTAATTAGTCATATACCGCAGAGCCACAACTCCTACAATTCATTTTTTGCCGCAGCCGTTCTCATCCTAAATGTCACCAATTTCTGATTTTGTATGTCATGTATATAATCGATGTTAGGACCTTGTCCAGATCATAATAACTACGTTCAAGCATATTAAAGTCGTGATACAGTATTTGGCTGTTTAGGACGAATCATTTTAGAAATTAAAACAACGTCTCGATTCATCTATGATTAAAAAAAATATTTTCTCAAATAAAGGCTGTAGCACTAGTACTATTATGTTCGTAAATATTGGTGATTGAAGTGAGCTTGGCTATTTTTGTTTTAGTCTTCTGTCTGTTTCGGTTATTCCTGTTCTGATACAATAAATACTAGCTTCCATTTTAAATTTGGAGCGAAAACTTGATATCATTAAGCGCATTGCAGCATGTAATTGTACCGTGAAGAAGTCAAAACGTTTCACAGCGCATTAATGTTAGACAGCTCGTTTTACCATAAAAAAAAATGTTAGACAGCTCGTTACTATAGCAACATTGTTACAATAGTAATCACTTATTTAACATGGGTTAAGCTCAATGTAATGCAACAAGTACATGTGAGAATGTAGTGTTGTTTTTAGTGCAAATGGTAAATAAGTTTATCCCATATTGCTCACTCTTAAAATTTTTGTGGTCCTCGTATGTAGGATCATATGGGGCACTAGTGTCCAAAGGAGTCCTAGGAAGGAGGTATGCTCACCTCTTTGGTGGGTGGGTTACCACATTAAAACACACACACGCGCACGCGCCACGTCTGGTCGGGCTGCGGCTTGCGGCTTGCGGCTTGCGGATTGTGAAAAATGTCTTTTGTCTTCTTTTTGCACTAGGATACGACTAAGTAATTAATTACTCGTATAATTAATTATTTCATTCTTATTCGGGTTTCTTAATCCTAATTAGAAAGTATTTTTCTTTTACGGATTATTCTGTATTGTGTACAAGAGTAACCAAGTGTTTACGTCTTACTGGGAATAGGATTAGGGATGTGCGTGGCTATATATATGACTCCGGTCATTAGGGTTAAACACATCGAAAAAAGTCTTATGTCGCCGTGTGTTTTGAGAGCCCTAATCCAGAGTGCGAGAGTTGTCGTCCCGGAGTCACTTCGTGGAGTTGTTCTCCTGTGTGAAGCGTGACTTCTCATTCCCTTCACCGAGACGCAACTGTCAGGCGGTGGTTCCTGCGGTTGTTGTGTTGCGCCGGTGGTGGTGCAACAAGACGACGTCGACTGCGAGCGACGTGTCTGTTCCAGGTTCGTGTCAAATCGAGACTGGGAGAACGGTGTCTATCCGCGAGGATTGCCGAGCACTGAATTCTTTAAGTAACACGTTTGTTTCTCAACGAACGATCTGATTTGCGAATCTAACTCCTATTTTCCTGTTCTCCTGCTTTGTTTGAACTTTGTTTCTTATTTTGGATCTGCCTGAATTGTTAATTACATTACACTTGTCGTTGTTGCATGAACGACAATAACAAATATTAACAACAGTTTTAAAGAATTCATATTTCTGTCGTTAATTAACAATGGCTGGTCAGGGTGGTTCGGGATGTAAAATTGATACCAGCAATATGTCTGAAAAATTTACTGGTACCAACTTTGACCGTTGGCATAGTCGGATGGAAATTTAGCTGAATATTGCGGGTTATGATCAGTACTTAGTTGAAACTGAACCTATATCTGATGAAACAATTCTTGATAATGCAAATATAATTGCTAATTGGAAGAAGGGTGATAAAACGTGTCACAGTTTGATTCTGTTTGGTTTAAATAACAAACTGTATGATTCTTACTCAAAGCCGCCAGTCACTACGTCCAAGGTTTTATGGAAATTGTTAATTAAGAATTTTAGCACTGAGAATCAAGGTGTTATAAAATATTGCATGTCTAAATTTCTTAAGTTTCAGATGGTTGAGGGTAAATCAGTTTCTGATCAAACACATGATCTACAACTCCTAGTTCATGAACTCTCAAATGCCAAGATGGTGTTGCCTGAGAAGTTTGTTGTTATGTCTATCATAGAAAAGTTCCCTAAGTCTTGGGAATCGTTTGGTATGTCTCTGAAGCATCACAAAGGGACACACACCATGGATGAACTAATGATGGATATTAATATACAAGAAGAACACTTAAAGGAGAAAGGGGTCAAGGTGCCTACTGATGCAAATCCAAATGTTTATCTTACTTCTACGAAAAACACCAAAGATAAGAAATCTAAGTGTTACAGCCCTAAATGTTGGGTTCCTTTGGAAGAGAAATGTAATTTCTCTTATTAAAGATATTTGAACGAATAATGATATAATCTATTTTGAATAAATGGATTTTCATTTACAATAGCCTTGATGATTGTCTTGCGGGCTTTATTGGCTATTGGGCCCAAATAACAAGAAAATTCAATTAGTAAAAGGATAATTGATTTTTTTTAAGAAAAGAAATATGCAGGAACCTCTAGAAGGCAAATCCAAAGAGGATTTCGTGCCTCTTGGGTTCCTTGGGTACCAAGAAGTCCAAGGTTCCAAAAACAAAGCAATAAGAGAAGAAAAGTTTAATTAAGTATTTCTTTATTAAGAAATAAATTGGAAAATAATGATAAAATGTGGAAAATGAGTGGAAAGAGATATAAATGAGATTTCTTGGGGAAATTTTGTATCCATGAGGTTGCTAATATTCAAAGGGAATGCCAATGAGGAAAATAAGAGAGAAATAGAAAGAAATCCTCAAAAAGAGATAATTAAATAAGAAATAAACAAGATAATGTGAAATAATGCATAATGATGCATCTAGAAGGATAATGAGTACCCTTCAAGAGGAATTTCGAAATAATATAGTTTCTTGGGGTACAAGGAGCCCCAATGAAAGAAGAGGAAAGAGAAAATACCAAAATTTGGAGAATAAAAGATAATATGATGCTTTATTAATAATTTTGGTGGCATTATGAGAAAGGAAGTAATTTCTATTAAAAGAAAATAGAAATTCGTTCTAATGGATTAAAAGGGCCAGAATAATGATAATAAGAGAACGGATTTTCGTTTTTCTATGTATCCATGAGATAAGGAATATCAAGTATATAGAGAGAGAGAGAAGAATTGCTTCTCTTTGAATAAACGATTCCTTTTCGTAAAGGACCCATTGAGTCGTGATTAGGCCAACCTAGGGCTTCGTTTTCTACCCCTATATGAAGGGGTAGAGCCCAGGGTCAAGTGAGAGAAGGATCCCACACGCTCCTCTTCATCTTCTTCAGAAAAACCCTATTCAAGAGGGTAGTTCCACCCCTGGGATAATAAGGAGCCACGGACCAGAGTTCGAAGGAACCACGATGCTCCCACGACGTTACATAGGAGCACAGCCGTTTCCCACGCGCTCTGAAACTCGTGCATCAGCCATTGCTTGGCTGCAGGTCGGGAAAGTAGTGTGGGCTTGGCACGAGGTATTAACCCTCTTTAGCAACGATCCAACGGCACCCTCGTGTGCGCAGAGGCACGATGGAAGAGGGCGGGCCATCTCGGAAGCTCCTTGGGGTCCAGGAAGGAGGGGTCGGGCTGCGTTCAGCCCTGACCTAGCGGTAGTGTGCAGCAGCAAACGCGGCCCGTTTCTCGATCAAGAACAGCTGTGTGGGCCACGATCTGGGGAGGCTTGGGTGCGCCCAGGTGCGGCGGAAGTAGGGTGGCGACCGGCGTGGAGCCTCGGGCCCCAGGGAAGAGAGGAGAAGAGCCGCGAGGAGCTGCAGGCGCGTGCAGCTAGGGTTGCGCGGAGCAAGAAAATGGCCTCCGGTCATTGGACGTTTCTACCCCTCGCAGGTGTGCAGAACTGGCCACTTATGCAGGGGGTATAAGGGTCTTTTAGTTATGTTTGGGGCGGCTGCGTGTTGCAAGGAAAGAGGCGACGTGGCGCTCTATGATTGGTCAAGTAAGTGACTTTTTTTATGTGAAAATCATATCAAGCAAACTGTAACTCGGATTTAGACGAATCTTATACGAAAATTGATCCTCAGAACAAGAGGAATCCATTAAAAATATTATCAAATATTGATTCCGTTTATAATTGCAAAATTAATATAAGATGATGAAAAGTGCATTAAATATTGAGTTAAAAACCCTATTTGTAATTAAAGGTTGAATCTAAGATGCTTAATGGGTTAATTGAAGTGTTAATAACCTATTGAATGATAATGTTAGATTCGAACCTGATCTAAATGTAGAATTGCATGATTTAGGGTTATACCTCATATGAGAATGATTAAATAATTTAGAAACCTTAATATAGGGTAAAAGAAGATAAGATCATATTTAGATTGAAAATTGTGAAAATATGATTGTTAAATGATAGTTCTAAGTTTTTAGTATATGAAAGTCCTTAATCCTGGATAAATACCCTAAAAGTAGTAATTAGGGTCTTTTCATGAATAAAAGGTAGAAATGATGACAAAATGAGTTCATATGTTAATTAGACCCTGATGAGCTTTGAATTAATGATAGATGCACATAACGATCTTGTCATGAATTAAAAGGAATAACAATAGTAGCTTTAATGTAAAAGAAGTTTAATGAAATTGATTGATGAGTAATGTGCCTTTAAATGTGGGGATAGGGTTATATATTGTGAGATAACCTTAATACTGAAGAATGGATAAGATAACTAGGGTTTTTGAGTAATAGCATAAAATTAGGGTTTAATATGGTAAAAGATGAAGGGAAACCCTAATTTCAAAATGAAACCCTAAAATGGATGCAAGAAACCATAGAAAGTGAATCCAAGTTAATAGAGTAGATTCTTGATGAAGTGTGTAACAGTAGAGTACATATTCTTTTCAGGAATTATGTGATGATTGAATTACTTTCTTGGATCTGTTGATTGGCTTGATTGTATAAACATGAAGTATATGTTCTATAATCTGCATGACTCATCAAATTAGGTATGTGGTTGCGCTTATGACTACCCGAATTAGTTTTCCGGGTTTTTATCGATGTTTCCATCATGGCTTGAATTAAACTATTGGATGTATTCAATTCATGCAAAGTATAATGTGAATATGACTATCACATAAGAGATATGCCTACTAGCTCAGATCCTAGTCCCCTCTGTAGCTTAATGAGTTGACCTAGTAAGTGGCTACCAATGAGGTAGGCCCATCAGGTCATTGGATGACTTAGAAAATGCCTACCAATGGGGTAGGTCCATCAAGTCACATTGAGTTAGAGATTGGACTACCTATGGGTAGTGCCATGCGACTCAACCCTAGATATTGGTCTACCTGTTAGGTAGGATCATGCAGGGTTTAATAAGGATCTACCTAGAGAGAGGTGGGATCTCAGTCCACTGCAGGGACAACACAGAGATAGGGGATAGGAAAAGATTGAGTAGTATGGTTTAAAACGTAATCTTGGCTGTTAAATGATAATTGGCTGATTACTTTGTTATTGTAGTTGCACGATTATTGTTTCCCCCACATACCAGCTTCTCGCTGACCGACGTTTTGTTTGTCGGCGTTTTAGGTACAAATGAAAAGAACAAACAGTAAGGTGGCATATGTGGAATTAAAAGAGAAGTAACGGGCACAGGAGGATTAGTTAGATTAGTATCATCATGGATAGAAGATTAGAAATCCCAGATTTTAAAAGGTAAACAAAGTTTTATTTTATACCAGTTTTCAGTTTAGTTGGTAAAGTTTATTAATTGTTATTGATTATTTGTCGAACGTTTGATCCTGTTAATTGAATAACGGCTCTGACCTTCCGGTCTCCCTTAATTGGGGGTTATCGAGAAGCAGGGTCGTTACAGTAAGAATGCACATAAACCCAAGGCAAAGATTCAAAAGAAACCGAAGAACAAACCTTGTTGGACTTGTGGACAGGTTCGCCACTGGAACAAGGATTGTCCTACTAAGAAGGCAAAGAAAGCTACCGCATTTGCAACTGAGGAGGTTGCGGTCAACATGATGACTACATCCTTGAACCTCAATGATGGGTATGTGTCTATTAAACCTGAAATCCTTTCTATTTTGAACCACTTTATTAGATAATTGACACTGGGGCTAATGTACACGTGTGTCCTGATAAATCCCTGTTTGTGTCTTACCAGGCCTTTTGAGGTCGGTCTGTGACTTTGGGCGATTCCAGCTCTGTAGAAGTCAAAGGCGAAAGACAGGTGGACTTGAAGTTCCCTTCGGGGAAGGTTTTGACTCTTAACAGGGTCAGACATGTTCCAACCATTCGACGTAATATCCTTAGTGGCGTCATATTAGTTAGGGAAGGTTATAGAGTAGACAGTAAATGTAATAAAGCTATTATTA
The DNA here is from genome assembly GCA_963693085.1 of Alisma plantago-aquatica. NCBI lineage: Eukaryota > Viridiplantae > Streptophyta > Magnoliopsida > Alismatales > Alismataceae > Alisma > Alisma plantago-aquatica. The sequence goes on from OY856410.1 coordinate 872,329,148, forward strand.
CATGCCTTCATGATTCTTTGTTTTTTGGCAAGGGGTACTTATGTGATGTGGAGAACTTGTTTAAGATTCATGTTGAACTTGTTTCAAATTCCATTTTAAATTTAAATGATTATAGTTTTATTTGCATGAATCTTGTTTCATCTGATGTATGGCATTCACGTTTGGGACATGTTAATGTTGCCTCAATGAAGCGTATGATGAATCTAAATTTGATCCCTAAATCTGAAATTAGAAACAATAAATGTGAAATCTGTGTACAAGCTAAATTGCCTAGGAAGCCTTTCCATTCTGTGAAAAGAAATTCGGAAATTTTTTATTTAGTGCATACATATATCTATGAATTTAATGGTGTTGTACGAGGGATCAAAAGTGTTATTTCATAACTTTTATTGATGATGCGAGTAGATATTGTTATGTCTTTTTACTTAGAAGTAAAGATGTGACATTGGATAAATTTCAAATTTATAAGAAAGAAGCCGAAACTCAAACCGATAAAGTACTTAAGCGATTAAGGTCTGATAGGGGAGGAGAATACACCTCAAACTTGTTTTTGGAATTTTGCCAATTATATGGTATAGTTCATGAGGTCACTGCTCCTTATTCACCACAATAAAATGGGATAGCTGAACATAAAAAATGAACCTTAATAGATATGGTAAATACCTTACTCCAAACATCTGGATTACCCAACTTTATGTGGGGGGAAGCTTTGAATACATCTTTCCATATTCTGAATAGAGTTCCCCATAAACATTCAGAGAGTAGTCTGTTTGAGTTGTGGAGAGGAAGGAAACCGAGTCTTAAATATCTTCGAGTGTGGGGGTGCCTTGCTATGGTACTTGTCCCTGAACACAAAAGGAAGAAATTGGGACCGAAAATGGTTGATGCTATATTCTTGGGTTATGTAGGGACAAGCTATGCTTACAAATTCTTGATTGTAAAATCAGATATCTCTGGCATTGAGGTCAATACAATTGTGAAATTACGTGATGCAACATTCTTTGAGGATGTGTTTCATATGAAAACTGGTGTGCCCAATGAAGTTTCTTAAGAAGATTCATTCACCACATGTTCCACTCCCAAGCATGTGGAAAAGATGACAAATGTGGAGGGCGACTCAGAACATGCTATTTCTGAATTTGATGATTCTGAAGAAATAGTTGAACCAGGGAGAAGTAAACGGCCTAGGACATCCAAGGATTTTGGAAGTGAGTTTCTCACTTACAATGTTGAGGATGATCCTGTTACTTTCAAACAAGCTATGGAATCTCCAGAAGCTAAGTTTTGGAAAAAAGTTGTTAATGATGAAATCTAATCAATTCTCTCAAATGGAACTTGGGAATTGGTGGATTTTCCTCCTGGTTGTTCTGCAGTTGGTTGCAAATGGATTTTTAAGAAGAAACTTAATGCAGACGGGACAATCAATAAGTATAAGGCTAGGTTAGTTGCTAAGGGTTACACACAAAAGGAAGGAATATATTATTTTGATACCTATTCACCTGTTTCCCGTATGACCACAATCTGAGTGCTATTAGCATTGTCTTCCATTTATAATCTCTATATCCATCAGATGGATGTGAAGACCGCGTTCTTACACGGAGATCTTCAAGAAGAGATATATATGGAACAACCTGAGGGATTTGTGGGTCGTGGGAATGAGTCCAAAGTGTGTAAACTTGTTAAGTCATTATATGGCTTGAAACAAGCCCCTAAGCAATGGCATGAGAAGTTTGATTCTATGATATCATCATTTGGCTTTATTTCTAATGAATTTAATAAGTGTCTCTACTGCAAAATAGTCAATAATGGATTCATTTTGTTATGCTTATACGTCGATGATATCCTGCTTTTTGGTTCTGATATGAAAGTAGTAAATGAGACAAAGTCATTCTTGTGTAGCAAGGTTGAGATGAAGGATATGGGTGTCGCTGATGTGATTTTAGGGCTTAAAATCATAAGGTCTACTGACGGTATAACTCTCTCTCAGTCTGACTATGTTGAGAAGATACTGGAGATGTTTGAGTACACATCACGTAAACCTGTTTACACTCCATATGATTCATCCAAGCCCTTGTTCAAGAATGAGACTGGGGTTCTAGTGTCTCAATTATGATACTCTCAAATTATCAGAAGTTTGATGTATCTTATGAACTGTACACGTCCAGACATTGCGTTTGTCGTGAACAAGTTAAGTAGATACACCAGTTGTCCCGAAAAGACCCATTGGGAAGCTCTTGACAGAGTTCTGAGGTATATCAAGGGAACACGTTCCCTTAGACTGCATTATGGTAAACATCCTTCCGTAGTCGAAGGATATAGTGATGCAAGCTGGATTGACGTGAATTTTGGGGGTAATGGTGTCTCAGGATATGTATTCCTACTGGGAGGAGGAGTTGTTTCCTGGAGGTCTAAGAAACAGACCATATTGTCTCGGTCCACTTTTGAGGCAGAGTTGTGTGCCTTAGATGAAATTGGATTGGAAGTTGAATGGTTACATAGACTTATGTCTAGTTTACCGATGGTAATGAAGCCGCTTCCTACAATATCAGTTCACTGTGACAACACTACAACTATTTCTAAGATAAAGAGTTCCAAGTACAATAAAAAACAACGTAGACACATCTAAGTCAGATTAAAATCTATAAGGGAGTTAGTGTCTAATGGGGTTGTGGCTGTGGACTACGTCGGTACCAAAGATAATACAGCTGATCCTTTCACTAAAGGTCTTACCTTGGCTTTAGTGAAAAAATCTAGGTTGGGGATGGGACTGAAACCCCTATAGATTTGCAGGCAGTAGCAACCCAACCCAAAAGAGTGGAGATCCTACAAATTGGGTTCAATGTGGTAATAACAAGCTTTCGGGTAAATCGGATGACACTATGTAATCTTGTTTGATGCTTCTTGCATCTGTGTGTCTATTCCCTGGGAAACATGTTAGTATCATGACTGCAAGTTAGTAAGAGAGTAGTCTCTTAATGGTGTCAAGTCTTAGGACAGGATGTTAGTAGTACATACTTGGAGACTCTAGTTAAGTGATTGATGTTGTGTAGGCCGCAACAGGAGAATTGGGTTGTTCTTTGTTATCAATCATGATATAAAATTTTATATGCATGGTCTTAATACATTGTTTTCGTTTCTACCATGTCTTTATTGTGTTGTTACCAACCTATACTCTTGTACCCAAGGTTCAGGTTCAAGACTTTTGTTCACCTAGTTCCTACGGGGGTCACAGTTGGATAACTCAAGTAGATTCAAACCGAAAGGTATCTACTGAAAGCACAGTATGGAGGACTGAATGGTAGAGCAAACAACACATTGGACTTTGTGGGGGATTGTTAGATAAATGATTACTGTAGCATCTCGTTACTGTAGTAATCACTTATTTAGCATGGGTTAAGCCCAATGTAGTTCAGCAAGTACATGTGAGAATGTAGTGTTGTTTCTAGTACAAATGGCAAAGAAGTTTTATCCCATATTGCTCACTCCTAGAACTTTTGTGGTCCTCATATGTAGGATCACATGTGGCACTAGTGTCCAAAGGAGTCCTAGGAAGGAGGTATGCTCACCTCCTTGGTGGGTGAGGTTACCACATCACAACGCGCGCCACGCCACGCCTCGCCTAGCCTGGCCTGGTCTGGCCTGGCCGGGCCCGAGCTTGGGCTTGGGCTTGCAGCTTGTGGATTGTGGAGAATGTCTTCCGTCTTCCGTCTTCTTTTTACACTAGGATACGACTAAATAATTAATTACTTGTGTAATTAATTGTTTCTTTCTTATTCGAATTTCTTAATCCTAATTAGAAAGTGTTTCTTTTTTGCAGATTATTCTGTATTGTGTATAAGAGCAACCGAGTGTTTGCGTCTCACTGAGAATAGGATTAGGAGCGTGCGTGGCTATATATATGACTCCGTTCATTAGGGTTAAACACACCGAAAACAGTCTTCTGCCGCCGTGTGTTTTGAGAGCCCTAATCCAGACTGCGAGAGTTGTCATCCCGGAGTCTCTTCGTGGAGTCGTTCTCCTGTGCGAAGCGCGACTTTTCCTTCCCTTCACCGAGACACAACTGTCAGACAGTGGTTCCTGCGGTTGCTGTGCTGGGCCAGTGGTAGTGCAATGAGACAATGTCGACTGCGAGCGACGTGTTTGTTCCAGGTTCGTGTCAGATCGAGACTGGGAGAACGGTATCTATCCGTGAGGATTGCCGAGCACTGAATTCTTTAAGTAACATGTTCGTTTCTCAACGAACGATCTGGTTTGCGAATCTAACTCCTATTTTCCTGGTCTCCTGCTTTGTTTAAATTTCGTTTCTTATTTTGGATCTGCCTGAATTGTTAATTACATTACACATGTCGTTGTTGCATGAACGCGACAATAACAAATATTAACAACAAGTAATATAACATATTTGAATTTACTCATTCTTAGTATTAGAAACGAAAATTAAGTGTTAAATGTAACGTAAAAGTTCTCTGACAAAATCTCAAGTAGCTTCCTTATATATTATAATATATATGATGTCCTCACATTGAAAGATATCTCTTCCGTAATTGACATTTCATTTTTTCAGAACAATTTCGGGGATGTATAATTAGCTTAACAACCAACTATGCTTATGGTTGCATTGCTTTTTGTATATTACTTTTAACATGAGAACATTTAAGATTGGACTATATATTTGTATGGTGCCCCCCCCCCTTCCGGACAGGAAGAACAACAGCGACCCTTGCGTCATTGTAAGGATGGGGAAGTCTGTAAGTGGAACAAAAGCCTCCGCTATACCATCTCCCCCTGGCCATTGTAAGGATGGGGAAGTATGTAAGTAGAACAAAAGCCTCGGCTATATCATCTCCTCCATGCCTTTCCGTCTCTGGGTTGTTCCTATGCCATAGGTTTTATGTCTTTCTTTATTGCTATATATCATTACATACTTAGTGTAATATTGCGCCAGAAAGAGACCTACCTTTTAAATATATACAATACTTATTAATTACCACTGTTCTTTATAAATCATATTGTATCAAGTCTTTGTTTGTCAGATTTGCGTTTGTAGCCATGGACTATACATTTTTGGTAAATGGCTGACAGAAACTCAAGACACATGTTAAAAAGAAGAGCATCAATTCATAATGTAATGAAGAGTTGACTCTCGCAGCTACAGAGCCTATACATCCCATCAAAGTGGTATATATCTTCTCTTGATGTGCTCATTATTTGGTTCGTTAAAACATGTTAGTATGTTGTTAAAAATGCCCATGATGAAGGACTTAGGACTGTATATATTAATGCTTGTGATATATTCTACTAGGCTTGCAACTTTAATGTTAGTTGGTGAGAACTGCCATGACAGATGTTTGTCAGACCATAACTTTTGTAATCGAAAATGATCAGGGCACGCCCATGACATTCACGCATAGGTATTAAGCACGCCCCCTTGCTAGTTTTAGGATGACTGGGCGGTTTTGGGAAAAAACTAGGGGAAAAGCTGGTTTTCAAAGGATGACGTGGCGGGTATTTATTGGATGGTTGGTGGAGATGATGTAATATAGAAATAAATGTTTTACTTATAACTTTTGAACTGTCATGATTTTTTTGACGAAATAAAAATTATTGGATTCCTTATAAAAATGGATATGAAAAAGATTAATTTTGATATATTTTTAAGAAAAAATACAAAATTGATATGTAGAGATGGTGTGATGAGAAAAAAATTATTCTGTTTATAATTTTTAAAATGTGATGAAATTTTGATCGAAATAAAAACTATGAAATTTGTGATAAAAAATATATTCAAACAAGACTAATGTTGATATCATTTTGAGAAAGAAGTAAAAAAAGAGGAGGGAGGTGATGATTGAAGATTAGAGAAGTGAGAAAAAAGTGATGGGGGAAGAGAAGGGAAGTTAGAGAAATAATAAGAGATGGGAAGTGAGAGAAGTAAACATAGTACATGAGGAAAGTATATTCATGATAATTAGGTGTGTATTCACAAGTAAAAGCATTCAAAATGGTTAATATGCGATCAAAAATAGCTAAATGCACATAAATATGACTATAGAGCAACTAAAAATGACTAGAAGTATCATAAAATGGTGATATGCTCACAAATTACTAAAAACACCTAGAAATGGCTAAATAGCATATAAAAGGCTAAATAGTGTCCAAAATTTGTGAAAAGCACCCAAAAATCTCTAAAAGTACCATTTTTATACTTTTGTCTATCAATGAACCGTTTTTGGGCATCAATGAACCATCTTTGTGTGTCAATTAACCATTAGGTGCCATTTCATGTGTGGACATGATAAGAATGTATTTGGTGGATGCCATTAAGTTATTATTGGGTATAAATTAACTTATTGTCAGGTATGAAGTACCCTTACACAATATTTAATGTGTACCACAATATTTGTGAGTCATTAAGTTGTTTTTGGATGTCAAACAAACTTATTTGGGTGTCATTACGTTGTTTTTAGTTGTCAATTATTACCCTTAGCTGTGATTTAACACATACAATATTTACTTGGGAGTCATTTTTATAATTACAAGTGTCAAAGAACCATTTTTAGGCATCAACTAATCATCTCTGAGTGTCAATTAGCCATTTCTAGGCACTATTAAATTATTGTTAGTTGTAAAGTACCCTTAATGTGTGAAACCATATTTGGGCTCCATTAAGTTATTCTTGGGTGTCAAACCAACCTATTTGGTAGTCATCATGTTATTTTTGGTTGTCAATTACCTTAGTCGTGATTAAAAGCGTACAATATTCACTTGTGTGTCATTTTTTATATTTCTGGATGTCAATGAACTATTTTTAGGCATCAATGAACCATCTCTGGGTATAAATTAAACATTAGGTGCCAATTCATCTGTGGATTTGTTAACTGTTTGGGCGTCAAACAATTATTTTTAGGCATCACTAAGTTGTTGTTGGGTGTGAAATACTCCTACACTCTATTTAATGCGTACAATCATATTTGGGCACTATTAAGTTGTTTTTGAGTGTCAAACAAACCCCATAGTATAGAGGGAATGAGTTCATGTGAGTATTTGATTGATGAGATCCTTAGAAAAATTTGTGATAAAAATTATATGCATACAATAGTATATGTTAGTTGTAGGGCTTCCTTATTTAGATTAAGTCCATGAGTCATAGAATCATGTCAAGGTGACGTGTGCCTTTTATCAGAAATGTAAATTGAATAATGACAATTTAGAATTAAAGGTTATAAATGACTTTATAGATAACCTTATCCACGCTAGATACCTACGTATTGGGGTCAAGTGGGACTTTATACAGAAACATGAGGCCCAAGGGTTTAGGAGAAAATTACTCCATAAGTAGTTAAGTACTAAGATACATAGTGGCACTAAAGGAATGGAGAAAGGAAAATAACACATTAAAGATATGAGGAATGGAAAGAATTTTAAATGATGTTTTGTATAAGTCAAAGAAAATAAGAAAGAGAATGAAACCCTAAGGGAGGTTGTGAACAAACTCTAGCGCCCTGAGAAAATAAATTATACTTGTGTTAATAACATTTTAGAACTCCTTGGATTTAGGAAATTTTTTTATGTACAAAGTTGTCATTCATTATGTATTAATTAACCTAATTACATAATTGCAATATGATAAGTGGTCGCCATCTCTACACATGAAATTGTACTTTGTATTTGGTCTACAACTAAATATCTTTTCAACTTAGTGTTGGAGTAAGAGATTGGGCAGCCCCCTTTATAACACACAAGTTGTATATGTGTTGTCACATGAATATTTTGATATTGAGTTAATGATATGATCAGGATATATCGAGGTATTACCTTACCATATAATTGATATAGATAAAGATAATTCATGTGCATCAATATGACATAGGAGAAATTTGATCATTAGGTGGTAGAATAATGCAATGAATAAGGATGTAGGAACATAAGTAGAGAAATTTTGGTTCTAACCATATATTTTCAAACATACATATATGTTTGTGTATGTATATATATGCATACATGGATATATTTTTGTGTATTCATATGCATATATATATATATATATATATATATATGATCACCTAATAAATATTGATGATAGATTTGATAAAACCTTTCTACAAGGGGTGTTAGACCCAATAGAACACGTGAAATCCATGGTAGGTTTGGTAAAATAGTATTAACAAGAAACATGTGTATTATCATTTTTAGGAAATAACCTCAGTGGTAATGTAGCTTCTCCCATTTGATACATGAGTACTTGAATATATAGCTTAGGATCCAAGTGATATATTTTATGTGATTCGAGGACCAGAGTAAAATTTCATACTCCCTAGAAAGAAGGATATCTAGGTTTGGGATAAATATAGTTTTCTCTAGATGAATCCTATAGAAAGAAGATCTAATATTGTGAAGTCTTGAGCCTCAACAAAGGAGAGACTTTAGTCTGATAGAAATTTTAATGAGTATGGTCCTCATGATGATATGAATGCTAGATTTCCTAATACAAACTTGATATTGAAGCAGAGGAATTTATGACCTTTGTATCTGGTTGTGAGATTAGCCCAAGACCCTAGAAAGGATGAAGGAAACCTAGTCATTGGAACAACCTCTTATGTAATGCATTGTCTTACATCATATATGTCAAATAAATGAATATGGTTATGAAAAAGTATACCCTTGAGAAAGGAAATCAAGGAATTGATTGGGATACACCTTAAATTTAGTGATTAGATCCTATTGGGCTAATATTAGATATCTTATCAGGTGATTTTGTTTTTGGAGGGATGATAAGAAGGGGATATTCATATGTCATGAGAAATAAATTATCCACTATATAAAGGTAACTTTTTGTTGGAGGAATGATGTTTATGAATTTGCTTGAGCAAACATATTTATGTATAATAATTCACTCTATTAGGATTGTCTTAACGTATCCCTAGAATATTGATGTGATTGGACTTATATTAGATACATCAATTATACAATATTAGAGTTTTCCATCCACCATACTCATGAAAGGAAACCCAATTCTATAACTTGAGATAAAGAGCTAGAATCTTTTATTATACAAAATAATTTTCCGAATTATAAATTCAATTTTATCCATATAATCACAACTATGATTAACTTATCTATGCACAATGATGATGATACTAAGTATGAAATTATGAATTGGAATTGTGGTTCAATAGATTTTTAAGGATATACAAATGTGTGGATAAAATTCCTTTTAAGGATAGAAGAAACTGATGAACTGAACTTTCATATGAAATTTAATTAAATACTCTTTTACCCCTAAGTTATCTTATTTGCTAAATCTTCATCATTTTTATGTTCAAAGATTTCATGTAACTCTTGTTGTTCAGAACTTAGGGTTCAAAACATTGAAATTCACTTATATGCATGAAATAGTAACCAAACTTTAATTCTTTACTCACTTTGTTAATTTCTTGATCTAGCATGCTCAAAGTGATATGAAACTTTTTATATACATTTTAAAACTTAGCATAGATATACACTACTTAATACCCCTTTCAATTCATAGTACCCCCCATTCTAATTGGACTCTTCAAAGGGCTTTGTAAGGCCTATCCCTTAGCTCAAGTGACTAGTCTTGCTACATCCTCATGGACATTGCTCTCGCCGAGTAGTACATAAGGAAAGAAACAACCATTCAATTAAGTAAAGACTTGACCATGTCACATCTAGAAGCTCACGACACATATCCTCTATCACAAAATTGCTTGTTACCTAAATCCTTACTTAGAATGAATCAAAAGTCAATGATTAAAGGACCCTAGTGTCCGTACCTAGATTGGTAATATAAAAGCATGAATATAGAATCCTAAAATCTTAGGATACATTCACATAACTTGAATCATGCACCAACATATTCTCAACAATCAACAAGTGAAAATAATATGAACATTTTTTATTACATAGTTTCAACTACAAATTGGAGAGTACATCATAAAAGTATGATCATGTACACTATCTAGTATCTTACAATAAGTACAATCTAAACACTTTCTTAGAATCCAACTTCTATCAAGCCATCTCTTAACCAAAAACATACAAGAAACTAGAAGGTAATCACACAAGGTGTTGAGTATCGGGAAGGATCATACATATATCTAAGGTTTTTATAATTTGAAATGATGTCCAAAAGTAAGCGAATAAGAACAAAAGAGTTAAGTACTAAGCAATTCCAAAACCCTTATTTTAGTCATTTTAATCGATTATACCAATGCTATCATGTATTATACCACCTTTCACCAGTATCATGATGAGAGGGTTCTGTGATGGCGCCTATGGATCAAAGCCATTAGCTAACCATTATTGTTGTTGCATGAGTGGTGGAGTCAATGCAGGTCTTTGTTGAAACTAAGGGCACAAATGAAAGTATGCCCAACATATCCGTGCTTGTGGTAGGTCAATGTTTTGCCTTCTCTCTGAGTTATGGGGATGTCTTTCATGCATCTGAGTTATGGGGTTCCTAAAATAGCATATAGGGAAATGACATCGATGCCACCTATTGCATTTCACATGATCTTGACTACCTTTATGGCATTTCCTTGTGTTGTCATTGTCGTTGTCATTGTGAGTCAGAGATTGAAAGATAGGGTGTTCCTCCAATGCAAGTACCTTATCAAGCGGAAGTTGTGAGACTAGGGTGAACCTGATGCTATAGATTAGATCTTGTAAGAATATGTGGCTCGGCTATCTATTCAAGGCTGGTAGGGTAGAACTACATAAGCATAAAATGCTACACATATATAAATACAATTGTGGAGTCTCACTTTAGGTTACAGACAATGTAATTTCACCACATACATGAAAATTTGTCCAGTATATAAGCGGAAAAGAGAACCTTTTGGAGAGTAAGACACACCATGCATTAAAAATTTCTCTTTGGAGCAAACACCCACTCGTCTACTTATTAATCATGTTAATCTCACTCTCACCCTTGAAGTAAGGTGGTTGCACATTTTTGAAGTTTATGTTTGCAAACTCCTTGGTATTGTATGTGATAGGGATGGTGTGGAACTTTTATGCCATCATAGTGTTAAGGATTTGATGAAGTAGAGCCATTTCCTACCACCATAAATATTCCCATTAATGGACCAAACACAACTTTTAGGTGCAAGGAAAACAAGTATTGCTCCTATGTGTAACTCAGAAGTTTGGGGTGGTCAATAAAGGTTCCATCACGTACACAATGAAGCATGCATGGTCGCTTGGAGGCTGGGAAGATACATTTTTCATACCCTTAAAAAGGTTGTTCCTCCTAAAAGAAGAGTTAAACTACAAGACTCACAAACATGATGTTGTGAGATAGTCCATTTATCAAATTAAGCAGCTTTGGTATCATACTTGTAATTACAGGAACTTGAGAGGTGATTCATTTATTACTTATTAAGGAACAAAACTACATGCCAATACAAAGTACATGAAAATATACTAATAACATGTAAAGGATGGATTTCCATCACTCAAATGTATGAGAACCAAATGAAATTTATAAAAATTATTATGGGAATAAAATATGACTATGAAATAATTAAAACATTCAACATTTTGACTCGCATGGGTAGCTTATCTAGAGAAAGATGATGATATAGCCAAATTAGGATTAATTATAGAGGGAAAGCTAGCCACATCAAATATCATATGCCTCATGAAATTGGCGAAAGTCTCTTCATGAACTTCCACATGCTTCTCCAAACATGAGTAGTTTTGGGAAACAACACTCATAAGAGGAAATGCCAAAAGAAAGTATATTCTAGTATCACTAGATATATGTACATAACAGCAATTTATTATAAGTAAATGATAACATACAAGAATAATTGTTCGAATTTCAAAGAGGGGCGGTAAACAAGTAAGAAATTGATAATTTCAAGTTCAGTGATATGAAAAAGTCACAAAGCATCCATTAAAGAGACAAATCAACAAATGGAGTTTCATGTCACATCAACACACATAAATTATGTAGATACTAGGCAAATCAAGACAATTCAGAATAGATGGTCAAAGCACCATCTAACACCGAACCAAAGGAAAGATGACTAGAAACTTAGTTCCAAATATATATATATATATATATATGTATATATATATATACATATATATATATATATATATATATATATATAGAAAGGAGTGGCTCAAGTGGTCAAGCATGGCATACCCTTACAAAAGGACCTAGGTTTGAATCCCAAAAGGTGCCTTGGTTTACTACCACTACTACAGAAACAACATTCAATGTCAATTTTCTGGGCGTCGGTTATTAAGGGAAACCGACGCCTATAATATTCAACGTCGGTTATTTAGGGAGACCGACGTCTATATTCGAAGACCATCCAGACACGGGTACCGCTTTGTATTCAGCGTCGGCTGGGTATAACAAATCGACGCCAAAAATCGCCTACGAAATCCAAATTTCGAGCGAAAAATTTTTGCGTCACATACATCGTCGGTTTGTTAACTATTCACCAACGTCTATTTAAGAAGGATATTTGTGCAAAAAGTTCTGCTTTCGGTGTCGGTTAATCCTTTGATAACCGACGCTGATAATGGTTCCCGCCAAATAATTTAGGGCAAAGATTGTTTAATTGGACGTCGGTTTTTTACTATCAACCGACGCTGAAGAGTAATAGGTGTCAGTTTTGTAGAAACCTGACGCTGTTGACCAACTTAATAGACCCGATCACCTGACTCTTCCCCCTTTCTTCCTATTTCTTTGTGATAATTTTCCTGTGCTCGCCGCTCTCGCCTAAAATCATCGACGACCCCCGTTGTTGCTCGCCGCCGCGCCGCCGCGTCCTTTTTCTGTTGCTACCGCCGCTCTGTTCTTCTCTACTGCTCTGCTCGTCTCGTGGTGCCATTGCGAGCACCGCTCTGCTCTTCTCTGCGCCTGCTCACCACCACTACTACCGCCGCTCACTGCCGCTCACTGCCGCTCTTCTCCACGCTAGCTCCAGGTAGCCCTAGCCGCTTTGCTTCCTTCTCCCTAGCTCCTTACCAACAACAAGAACGACTGTGGTTGTGTTGGACTACCACGGCCGTGTTGGACAGGACGGCCGTGGTAGTCCAACACAACCACGTCTGTGCTTGCTGTTGGTAAGGATATGAACAAATCTTTATGTAATGCTTTATGTAAATCCTAGGATACGAACAAATCTTTTGCTTGCATATATTTGTGCTTCTAATCCTAATATTTGACCTAATTCAGTAAATTTTGATGTTAGTACATATGTAGTTAAGATTTAAACTGGATTTGATTTGATTAAACCTAACATTGATGAAAACCTAACATCAATTGTGATGAAACCCTAACATTAATTGTGATGAAACCCTAACATGTACATATCTATTATTATGTTTGTTGGCCTAGAAACCCGTCCAAGATTTACTCATTAGGAGTAAATCTTGGATAGTCCCCGGTTTGGGACTATTCTTGAACACCTAATCTCACTTAGGATGTAAGTATATAATGTGTATTTGGTTTTTGAGAAAATTTCAGTAGCATTTATTCGTTTGTTCTCTAAGTACATATGTAAACTTCTTTTCAAGCTATCATGTCCGAATTTACATACTAAGCTAGTGTTGTATGTAAATTCGGCGATGTTGTTGTTATGCACTATATATGTGTTAGTCTGTCATGTTGTTATATGAATCTGAAGCACTTGTGTGTGCTGCACTTTATGTATTATATGCCGCATTGGACATCGATACCACATTGGTTGTATGCACTTATGCGTGTTGCACTTGTTACGCCGCATTGGACATCGATAGCATACATGAGGTATTATATATAGGCTCATTAGTTAGTATGAAATATATCAATCTTATTTTTATATTATTACTTATATATATACATCATTCTCTTTGCAGGTGTTTAAAACTGACCACACTATAAGTAAATACTTAAAAGATGTACATGCTCCATACACGATGGAATTATTAAATGAAGTAAGAGAAGAATGGGCAAAAGCCATTCAAGCAGTGGGGACTATAAAATATAATTGGGATGCTGATAGCGATGTTGAATGATATTTTGTAAATGAATATTTTTAAATGTTTATACATGTCTGAATGTTTATACATGTATTTTAATGTTTCTACATGTGAGAATGTGTGAATTGAATTGATGTCTGAATATATCTACTTGTGTGAAAAGTATATTTGTTGATTTTGTAGGTTTGTGGCCTGTTTGTTGGCTAATATCAATGGATGTTGTAAACCTACAGTTCAGAAAACTGAACTGCAGGTTCTCATCCTGCTGACCTGCCACAACATGCCTGCAAACTGATAAGAAAAAAAAAATTAAAACATAGGTGTCGGTTATTTATAGAACACCGTCATCAAAGGCTTATCGTGTCGGTTATTAGATAAAACTGCCACCTAATGTGACAAACAACCCGACCGTGCAGGAAAGAACGGTCGTGGCGGGAAATGGCATCGGTTATTAGTATAAACCCGACGCCTATAGTACTAAACACGGCCGTGTAGGGAAGTACGACCCTGGCGTCTGGAAATATGGCATCAGTTTTTATTGGAAAACCGACGTAGAAAGTGTCGTAGATGACGCCCTTTTTGTGGCGCGAACACTTTTGGCGTTGGCTTACTATACCTAACTGACGCCTATAGGTGCCCTGCTAGCGCATTTTCAATGGCACGAAGACTTTTGGTGTCGGTTGTAAAACCGACGCCGAAGATTTCGACCTTTAGCTGCGCCCACATAGGCATCGCTTGAGAACCGTCGCTAAAAGGGGTTAAGCAATTGACGCCAAAGACGTGTTCTGTAGCAGTGTATACCCTCATGGGCATTCAGCCAATGTCACAAGCATGGGAGAAGGAGAGAGAATACCTCTCTTTTTCCCACGCACACACATATACATATATATAATGGGTGGAAAGATGTCCCCAATAAGTATGATTGTGCAGGGGGTACCCTCTAAATGCATTAATACCCTAAACAATAATAGTTCGCCAATCATACATGGAAATAGAGTAGGAAAGAAGTAAAGCTCACTCCACTTCTAATTTTCAATTATAAAAGAGAAGTAAATATCCAAATTATGGCAAGTGGGGTTAAAGGAACCATAACAGTGGATTTAATAAATCAGTGTTACTCAAAGAGAAATCAAATGATAATAAGTATACCGTTGTAAAGCATTCTCATAGAGATTTCAAAGAGAAATTTTGTGTCATGCATACATTTGAATGATTCATGGTTTATGCAATAGATTTAGAAAAGAAATAGAGAAGACACATACCTTTGATTTCAATGTAATTATCAAATAATAATTCTTAGAATCCAATATTAAGGTTCTGAACATGAAAGTTAACTGAATTAGAAATCAAGGTTGATGTTAAATATTGATAAAAAAACCTAGAACCTTGAAATAAGACTATGAAAATCCCTTAGACAAATAGTAGATAATCCTTTGACTCAAACCTATTGTTTATATTGGTAATCTATTAATTGATTTTGATTATTGAAAGATAAAACTATTTACTAAGTTTTATTAAAAAGGCAAAGGATGGTAGTGCGACTGATGTGCCCATGTGACTCATTAATTACCAAAGTGGTGTGGCAGGGCATGTGGGTCCCTTTGATCATTTAATCTACCCATGCTATAAAGAACGAAGATATGGTGAAAGGGGTAAATGCCTTAGGAAAAACATTGAAACACAATTTGTGAAGCGGAAATCTCATTAGGAAGACAGATCCCTTCTTCTGACAAAGATTGGGGGGTGTTGGAGCATGACCGCAAGACACAACTCCTCTAATGTTGGTCCTCACACAAGGGAGTTTCTCCTAGTGCATTCTTGAGACCAAGACAAATTCCATGAGCCCTATCTTAGAGTTTTGTGATCATTAGGGAATTCATAGATATTCCACAATGGCCACACAAAAGGTTCAAGGTTGAATGGAAAAAGATCATCCTCACAATAAATTAAAGACACAGACAATTTCAAAAACATCTCACAGACCTCCTCACATTGAACCAAGTGGGAGTTTTACTAGATATGTGGTTGTCTTCCCATTGAAAAAAAAATACAAACAAACAAAAACCAAAACCACAATAAACACTTAATATTTGATCAACAATCAAGGAAAAAAGGAACCTTGAGGTCACTAGGACTCATCCGCAATGTTTCCATGACATGAAAGTCATTGGAACTCCTCATCAGAGTCTAGTAAAAGAATATTTAATGTGGGATTTCCTATGAACTAATCAGTAATAAGAATGAAATAGAAGCTTTTCAAAAGAATAACCAGGGTCAATTGAAGAGGGAGCACGAGTGGAAGGTATGAACTTTGAGTCATCTGATAATAGGGAAGGTTGCAACACGATAACTCATTGGACCTCACAAGGAATTGCATGTAGGAGACATAAGCAAAAGGGCCATATAAGATTACTAGGGTATTATTTATAAGTGGGGTTTAGAGTTATGTTGGTATTGACAACTCTAAATGTAGTGAAGCATAAGAAAAATTTTATTTAACTGGGCATTACTAATCAATTAGAAAATTCCATGTGATGGCTCGTTAGATGCAGAATGGTGTCAAGAACATCATTGCAAAGAAATCTCAAGAAATATTAATCATATGGAGAGAGGTGTGGTGTGGAGCATTGATGCCCAAGAAAGGGGAAGATTGAGGAGATGATGCACCTAGTGTTATATCGAGTTGGAACCAGCCCAAAAGTCTTAAAAACAAATTAACATTAGTAAAATAATGGAAAAAATTACATTGAAATAGAAGGAAGACGGGAAACACGTTGCGCCACCAGCCCCTTCTGGATGCAAAATCATTCCTCTAAAGTACTTCATCCATGGACCTGGTGCTTACAACATTACTATTCATAATTTTTGGACTCTTTTGAAAATCTCCACAGCCTCCAGTGATAAGAACCCAAAAGTATTAAAATCAAAAGGTATAAACACATGTTGATTATCCATATAAGCTTTCTCCTACTTGACTACTTTGGTTGTGGTAGATTTTAGCAATCATTTCTCACAATAAAATCCCCACCTTTCAAGCCCACAAATAGAGAGACTCATGTTAGATCTACACATACATGTTTCCCTCCAATATGATCAAAAATCAAGAGATCTGTTGGTCTTAGTGTCGATCTTACCTCTTGTGAGTCAGTCAAATAATTCATAGGTGACTCTTTTTTAGCAGCAACTCCCACACGTCTAAGAATTTCATAAAGAACATCCCTAACAAGATCATGTATGTTCTTGAAGCCTGGGAGATCCATACGATGAATAGCATGCTCCCCAAAAGTATATAAGCATGCCTTGTGACAAACTGAACATACCACCTCATCAATTGGAAATAAAGGAATCAAAAGGTAAATAATGGTACATCCTAGAAAAGGAAACCAAAACCTATGTAATAAATAAATAATAGACATAAACATGCACTTTATAAATTTGGAATTATAAAACAAAATCCTTATTAGTTTAGAGTATTTTATCAAATTTCATTTCTTTAATTAAATGATGAGGGATATAGGGTTCAAATAATAAGTAATTTGACCTCTTGTTCTATCAATTTATGATGAATATCATGTGGATTTCACTTTTGATAAGTTTTAATAACTTATTTCACAACTAGTGACTCAAGTATATACTTAATAAACAATTATCCCTTCAAGTATTTTTAGAGTACTATTTTTCACTCCTTTCACTTCATTAATTATTTAAACCTAGGACGGTCCTAGAGCACTAACATAGTACTAAAATATGGTCATTGGTTTTTGCATTCTATTACGTAAACCTAAAAAAATTAATTTCTACTTAAACCTCTTATTTATGATCACTTAACTAAAATAATCTCTTACAAAACTCTTGATTCTCCTATCACAATCCAATCTATGGGAAATTCATATTACCACTAGATTAAGAGTAAATGCATAAGGTAATATACAATTTAACTAAATAGCTACATTTGGATGTGTTACAATATCCTATCTCAAAGTTCCTTTTAATGGTTTGGCCTCATATGGAGACCACTCTAGTTAATCTCAACTACTTATCTCACCCCTTCGATCAACTATTTATACCTTGTTGACTATCATCGCTACCTAGGCTCATTTTTATCATAAGTGTTTGATACTAGACATAAAACCCATCTTATTGGGATGCAAGTCCTCTCCATATTTGATTATTGTTGAGAAACAAATCCTTTATCAAAAGACACCATTCCTAAAGACTTTTTGATATATCACGGATGGTCTTTAGGAGAATCTATTTATATGAAATATGGTTGCATAAGCAATATGATAACTAAGTTGTAAATGCCATCAACCTTAACATACAAGTAGACATACAAAAAAACCTAGAAAATATTCAAGACCTCCTACTTTACTAAGAAATTCATTAAGAACGGAGTTCTAAATACATTTGGTTGAAAGAATAGGACCATAATACATTCATGTTTCACAAAAAAAATTTCTCAAAAAAGATGCAATTCACTATCCACTATAGTTATAAACTATCAAGAAAACATCAAAACAAATGACATTATTAAGCATACTACTAATCAGATTAGAAACCAGCTTGACAAATATCTAGAAAACCCAATGTCATTCTCATGTACACTAAGAAACTACTTCTGCGCACATTGTCTTGTGCCCTTACCCAACACACTCACTTTGCCTTCCACGATAGAGGATATATGGTCGATCAATGAATCATGAAAACTAGAAAACTCTCCTAATTCATTGGTTTATCATGTTCCTTCAACTTCTTCTAATGAGAGATAGTAAAACTTGATATACTCAACATATTTAAAGCGATACAAAATTACCTAAACAAATCATGTATAATTTCTAGAATCAATGCCACAAAATTTTTTATGGTTTCAAGAAATGCTCCAACACATCAGATTAGTGACTTTTCATCCTCCACAAACATGGTGACAAAATATTTTTGAAGGTTATAATTTCACGTCAATCCCAAAAACCACAAAATATCACTTCATTCAACCAATTAATATTCAGGAAAGGGCATAAAATGTTCTATGGATTTGTGACATAAAATGAAATCATCCAATTGTATCACCATGCAAGATCCCCTCTGTCAGCTTAAATCAATCTTTGAGAAAGTATTTTACCATATTAATTGGTCGTTCCTATGGCTCATTCTTGAGTACCATAGCATCCCCTAAAGTTAAATTTCTTGGCTCAAATGGTGCATCACAATGACTTCTTTTCCATTCCAATGAATTGTGCACCCCAAGCTAATTCAAAAGATAAAATAGTATCCACAAAGGTGACCCAATTTCCCCATAACTCTTCATCCTAGAAACCCAATTTTAGAGTCATCTCCTTTATTTGGTCGAGAATTTGTCTTATCAATATCATTATACTATCTCTCAAACACTAACATATACTTTACATTTTTTTACGATACTCTTCTCTTCATAAACCAACATTAAAAAACATTACAAATATCACACAAATTATTTGTATCTTCCAAATTCTCTTAGGAGTTAGAATAAATCATACAAAATCATGAATCATGAGTTGTAATCGTTGATTATGAACTAAACACATATGCACACATTATACAACTTAGCTCCTTGTCAGCCAAATACATAGGCCTACATGTTTTGTGCAATTCCATAGCGGAAACAATTTTCCACCCCAATCATCGACATAAAGACATCTCTAGATGGGCTAGCATCTCCCCATCCAAAAATGTTGACATTATTATTGTTAATTTTGTCCTAAATCAATTGTTCTTTGACTATTTTTTTATTATACGTGTTTAATCACTTCTCTTCCTTTTTATATTTTTATTAAATACTAAAAATGTGAAGAACAAGATAACATTATTGTTAGATCTCAAATTGAGTTATAATTATTATCAATTTTCTTTCACTCTCACCAATCTATTCATATTGAGTGTCATATACATAGACACTTTTATCAGAATTCAGAAAGGGTAGGATAGAGACAAAATTTATCATGACCAAAAAGGTTGTGAAGTGACACATGTGATATGACAATGTTTTTTAGTGTAGAGGTCAAATTATTTTATTTTATTATTTTAGGGACATTTTTTCTCCATCAAAAGATTGAAATAGGTTAGCAAGGGCAATTGTTTCTACTTAACTTGAGAGGAAACATTAGTATTGTGAGGAAAATTCAAAGACTAGTTAGATTTTCAATCTCCATTAGAAAAGTGCCAATAAAATTGTGTTTGAATGATGTATATATATCTAGTAATACACTTGGCTATTTCAAACTTTTTACTAATAAGTTTATATAGATTAAGGTGTTGAAAATGAAAACAAATCGGTCTCTACTCCAAAATGACCTTTGTGTTACTTAACATATGAGGAATTTTGGGTTAACACAATCATATCCTATGGAAATGTTATCTAATAATTTCCTTATATTGTTATCACGTCCACCTAAGTGTATGTAACAAAATGTGTTTTAAAAGTTTCCATAATTCTATTACAATTTGCTTAGCTATTAGAGTAGGTTGATATATCTTTCCAACTATGTCCCCACTTCCCATTAGTATGCAAGTTCAACTAGCTTTTGTCGTGAGTGCCTAATTGATAAATGTGAATCACTACTTATATTGCAAAGGGGATGGCAGCATGAAGTTGATATCCTGAAGAGTTGTGGCTATATTTTTTATTCAATATATATACATGTCAAGAAAATATATGTGCATAAGAGTGTTCTCAAGTCTCTCTATAATAATCACTAAGTAATTCTTAAATGTTTATTAATAAGCTATACATTTTCAGCACAGACAAATATATGTTTTCTTGATTAGAGTGGTTTAGGATCTCCCTAGATCTTCCATATTAATACGACTAAAGATGATAGATCTAATTTCCAAGAACAAATTAGCATTCAATAAAAATGTAGATACTTAAATAAGAAGTTTAAGAGTAGCCTCAAATTCCTAACATTAAGTATAATATGAATATTTTTAGATTTGTTTTTTGGGAAACCGTAGAGATCAGATTATATTCATCCCGCTCTCTACTGCAGGCCAAATGTTAGAGAAATTAACATCTAGATTACTTGTGAGCCACGGGGGCACCACATTTTGGAAAGTAAAAGCAGTACTAGAAGAAATTGAGAAGCGAGCAATACAGTCCGCTACATTATTATGCACTCTAGGAACATGAGCTATGGAAGTGAGACCGATTTTATTCTGGAGTTGCTGAAGACGGCGCATGTGTGGAAGGAACATGGTTGTTGCGGGTGCCACCTTGGTGGTAATGGATACCACAGAGGTAGCATCAGACAGAATGGTGGGTGCACGCCATCCTGTAATTTTGTAGAGTTTCAAGGCCCATATGATGCCTTGTATCTCCGCCTCCAATGCCGAGGTGGCATGGCTGGGCAGTCCGTGGCCCAGAAGGAAGCCTCCATGGCTGTCCACAACATGAATACCAATCCCAGTGCAAGAGGATTCAGCGTGATGAGAGACATCAACAAAAATAACGACGTCACTGAGAATAGGGGGAACTCTGGCTTGGCTGCATCCCGACGTGTGTGTCGAGAATAGCGTCGGGGTTGCCAAGATGGCTCGAACTCGGTCATTGATGAAGGATACCCGCAGTTGAAGAGGTTTTTGCTTCCTGTTGTGTACAAACTCATTTCTCTGTGACCAGATTGCCCAGCAAGCCACTAGAGGCAACATGGATGGAGCATCAGTGCCTTTAGAAGAGATGATCGCATCAATCCACTCATCCTCAGGAAGAAGGAAGAAGGATGGGTCCATTCGAAAGGCAACCCACACTTCCCTACTGAAATTGCAGTCACGGAGAGCATGCACCAGGGTGTCACTCGCATTTTCACAAACTGGGCAGTGGCTGTCGACCGGGATATGGCGGCGGGACTTCTCCACATTGGTGAGCAACGCCTTGTGGACCAGAAGCCAAAGAAAGGTGCGAACACGGGGCGGAACCGACAATCTCCAAATAGTATCCCATTTCCCAAGAAGGGGCAACTCAATGTCCGTGTGGAGCCATTTGTATGCAGACTTTGTGGTAAGAAGGCCAGTAGGCAATCCAGGCCAATGGCGAGTATCGTGGCCAGCAGACGGAGAAGGCAGATAAACGTGCTGAATATGCAGCCAAGCACTACTCGGAAGATAGCCATGGATGAAATCCCAGTCCCAGTCATTGCCATCCATGCCCATGGCTGAGATAGTAAGATCAGCGAGGTCGGGCAGCGGCTCAAGAGAGGGGTCAATGTCTTTAATAGATAGGCCATGAAGCCATTTGTCACTCCAAACGTTGCAGATTCACCGTTATTGATAGTTACGGCTGAGTCCTGAAGGATGGTTGGCATGTGCCTCCTAATAAAAGACCACACCGAGGAACATGGTTTCTTAATAGGTGTGTCATTGCACATGTACTTGCTACGCTTAACACGAACCCAAAGAACATCCCTATTGTTTATGAAGCACCACACATTACCGAGCATAAGAGCTTGATTATGAGATCGTGCATCCTTGATGCCCAAACCTCCATCGGATTTAGCCATAGAAACCTTCTTCCACGAGACCAGAGAGAGACTGTGGTGGGATCGACTGCCAGACCAAAGAAAGTTCTTGACGTGCTTGTTAATATCATCACAAAGTGCTGGTGAGAGTTGCACAGATTGCATGGTGTAGCTGGGAATAGCTTGAAGAGTGGATTTTACAAGAGTGATTCTACCTGCTAGAGACAGTTGTCTTGCTGACCAGCTCGTCATACGATCCTTCATAGTATCAACAATTGCAGCGTGAGTTGATTTGTTGACTTGGTGATGTAGAATGGGGACACCAAGGTAACGACCCAAGTCACTGGTGTGTGGAATACCAAGGCGCCTGTAGAAAACATCCCAGACTTGGCATGGGGAATTAGGAGAGAAGAAGCAACGTGACTTGGCCTTAGACACCCGTTGCCCAGATGCACACCCAAAAGCTTGGAGAACTTTGTTAATGCTTTTAGCTTGCCCTCCAAAAGCTTCTGCCAGCAAGAGTATATCATCAGCAAAGAAAACATGTGATAACATCGGGCCCTGTCTAGAAAGACGAATAGGCTTCCATGCTCCTTGGTTTATGGATTGCAAGATGGCTTGACTGAGTCTCTCCATACATAGAACAAATATGTAGGGGCTGATTGGGTCACCTTGATGGACTCCTTGTGAGGTTTTGAATGACTCAAGAGGGAAGCCTTCCCAGAGAACTGAAGTGCACCCTTTAGTGATGATTTGCATGATGAGATTAACCAAAACAGCCGGAATACCAGTCCTCTTGATGGTGTCGTGGATGAACGCCCAACTCATCTTATCAAAGGCTTTAGTAAGGTCTATCTTGATGCAAGCAAGCACCTTGCCAGTAGTCCTCGTACGCATGGTGTGGATAACCTCCTGGATAAGAATAATATTATCAGTGATGCGCCGGCCCGGTAGGAAAATGGATTGAATTTCAGAAATCCATCCTTGCAGTAGTGGCTTGATGCGTTCCACAATGATCTTGGATATCAACTTGAAGCACATGTTATTAAGCGAGATAGGACGGAGGTCACTACAAGTTTGGGGCTGTCATGTCTTCGGAATCAGACACATAAAGGAGTCTGCAAGCCTGTCTTCAATGGTCCCCAATGTGAAGGTATCTTGCACTATGCGAATAAAAGAAGAGCCAACTATGTCCCAATGCTTTTGGAAGAAAGAATTACAGATGCCATTGGGCCCAGGAGCTTTGTTGGGCGCCATCATGAACATGGTGTGCTTAATTTCAGCAGCAGAAGGGAGGGCGCTAAGGTTGCGCCTAGTAGCCTCACATGGATGCTCGAAGGTTCCAACAAAGCAAGCAACAACAACAGTATTGCGAGCGCTAGGAGGCGGGGCAATCATCAACTCAAGAAAGAAATTTCGCACGTGCAACTTAAGGGAGGTTGGATCGTCCACCCAATTGTCCGCGCTGTCCTTGAGCCCTGTAATCTTGTTGAAGAGGCGGCACACCTTGACATATGTATGAAAGAATTTTGTGTTGGTGTCGCCAAGATGGAGCCAGTTAATGTTAGCTCGCTGCCGCCAATCAGCCTCCTCTTAAAGGAGAATATTGCTATAATCATCTTGCAAGCATTCCAAAGTGGAGTCAGAAGAAGTATGAGACAAGTTGGTAGAGGATACCTGGATGTTGTTCATCCGCCGCATGATTTTATTTTTGTGTTTGTTGTTGGAATTGTGAAGCTTGGAGTCCCATGGATATGACGCCTCACGGAAGGCAGGGAGAGCGTTGAGGAAGCTCTTTGTCGGATCCCAAGATTGCATAATGACATCTTTAAATCTAGGGGCCAGCGACCAAGACTCTTTAGTTCGGAAAGAATTATGGCGAGCCTGAAGTTGTGTGGAGTCGTGAATGAGCAACGGACTATGGTCACTGTAAAGCCTAGGAAGGACAGTCACCGATGCCGAGGAAGCCATAGACAGCCAGTCATTGTTGGCGATGACTCAATCCAGCCTCTCTAAGAGTTGGAGTCGCTTGAAGGTATAGAAGGGGCCATTGGCCTTGATGTCTGCTAAGCCCATGTGCATGAGAAGGGAATTGAACTTCCTACTCGAGCGGCGGTCAAAGGAACGCCCGTTTTGTTTTTCAGAGATGTCCGACATGGTATTGAAATCACCAATGACAGCCCATGCACCATGAATAGAATTGGAGATGTCATGTAGGCGAGTCCACAGAAGGTCCCTTCTACCCGGATTAGGAGCACCATAGACGAACGTTAAGTGCCAGGAATCATTGATGCAGTAGTGTATGAATTGTCTGTGGTTGAGGACGAACTCGATGGAGCAACGAGCATCATCCCATAACACCCATATGCCACCCGAAAAGCCAATAGCCTCAACCCTATGAGAAGAAGGAAAACACAATTGCTTAATGACGCCATCAGCCTTGGACCCACTAATTTGTGGTTCAACAATAGCCATAATATGAAGCCTATGTCTTCTTCGGAGATCCTTGAGAAGACGAATTTTATTCTCAAAACAAGCACCTTGAATATTCCAGAAGAGGATGCTCAGCATAAAAACACTAATAGAGAGAAGGGGTGTTGGCAACTCAAACAATTGCCGCACCGAGGCCGACAGATTGCTCATCGTCGACCATAGTATCATCGGGAGGTTCTGTGTCGTTGGTGAAGTCAATGGCGCGCTTAGACACCGAGCCTTGCTCAAGGTTGCCGACTAATTGGGCAAGCCTTCCTTTCTTCCTTTCTCTACTAGGGCTGACTGTCTGATAGACGACTTTCCTGTTTCTAAGTAAAACTCCGCTGCTTCCACCTTTGTCCCCCCAGTGGAACGAACATTGGGAAACATCCTTTGCATTATCGATGGCTGTGAATTGGAATGACGTGGTGTCTCCCGTCTCATGCGTCTGACCCTCACAGGTGTCATCGTTAAGAAGGATGACGCTTGTGTTGCTCGAATTGGTTACATTACTCCCAACAGGCGGGCCCTTAGGCGGGAGATCTTGTCCTGCTCCAGATTGTACGTGTAGCTTCGACTTAGCCTTTTTCTTGTGCTTCCTGGATTGGACAGTTTGCCACTCCTCTCTGGTTGCTTCATGGACTTCATTTGTGGATTGGGGCTGCTGTTCTTTGGTCACGTCCTCACCTTCATCAGTGGGCGGCACCTCTAGAGTTTTACTAGCAGACGGCGTTGATCCTCCCTTCTTTTGAGAGGCTGCACGCTTCTCTGGCTTCTTGGCATGAATCTGAGGCGTGTACTGCACCTCTTTAAGGAGAAGGGGGTCTGATGATGAGGGTGCTTCAGTAGGGGAGAAGGGCTTACTGATGTTGCAAGTCGCTTCCTCGTGACCCACTCTACCGCACTTCATGCAAATAGCGGGTAGATTCTCATATTCCAAACGGAAGTACTCCCTGTTAAGGTAGACTGCCGGTAGCAATGGCTTGAGCGTGTTGACCTCAACTGCAAGCCGTGCAAACTTACCACGGTGGCCTGACAGTGTGGTGGTGTCGACTTTAATTGTTTTCCCAACGGCATCACCGACGCTTGCAAGGAGCTGATATTGATAAAGATATACTGGGAGTTCTGGGATGCGAAGCCATACTACCAGTTTCTTGGGGATGTGGTCGACCAGGAGGAAATCCGCTGACCAAGACTGAATAGCAAGATAGTTCCCAAAGATCGTCCATGGTCCTTCGGTCAAGGCTCGCTCGTACGCCGCCTTGCTACTGAGTTGGAAGATGAAGTACCCCATCTCCAAGTCAATTACTCAGAATTGTTCAGTGAGTTGCCACAAGGCCATGACGCGGTTGACTAGCGTTGTGAATCCAACGGTAATTACAACAACCTTCACCACTACCGCGAACCTCCATGGTTCCAGCAACGGCGTCAGCACGCTAGGGTTGATACGGATGTTAGGCAGGACTCCGCTCTTATCAACTTGTATATCCGACGCTTTCAGGGCATCGGGCGAAGCAGGTTTGATCACCGGCGGCGTGACACCACCAGTGACTGCGTCGCGGAAGGAAACTCTGCCTGAGTTGTGCCCCGCCGTCTGCTCTCCTTCATCCATGGCGCTCCCGTCTTCTTGGTTGCCCTCACCGCCCAGCAACGCCGACGGATCAGAGACATCAGCGTTAAGCCAGCCTTGGTTCGCACGTTGAGAATTGTGGAACGATCCACGCCCAGCGCCGCGGCCTCCACGGCCGCCGACGACACCTCCACGCATGCGGAAAGCAATTGCCCTGAGCCCTAGAGACGACCAATCCTTTATTTTTAGAATATTAATGAATCACATTTTCTCTTTTTAGTATGCATGTTTATCTACTTTCTCGATTAGAGAGGGCTACATTTGTGCAGTACTTCCATCGTAGTATGAATCCCTTGGAAAACATGGATTGGCGTATCTCACTTATTCGTTTGGGGAGAGAGACTTATTCTTTTTATATTCTTGATGCAAGAGTAGATTTGAAGTTTTAGGGCTTCATTTGGCATTTTAACTCTAGATTAGTGTTTTCCCTAATGGAAATCTAAGATAACAAAGAGGAAAAAATCCTTTATTTTAGCAATCGAACACTCAATCACTTTTTTTATAAATATAGTATTACCACATTAAACATAAAACTAAGGATCTTCTAGGATTTTATATCACACTTGTTACACTTACATTTATTGAGTAACAAAATACTTCAAATATAGTGTGATCCAGATATCATTGTTGATGTTAGAAATGTACATGTATATATACATATACATACATGTGTATATCAATTGTAGAGGTTGATGAGAAATAGAACGATTGACAAATTCATGTGTTCTTCAATGAAGGGACCCAACTTTGAACCACTGGACAAGCATTTCTCGGTTTAATATCACATAGACGGCCAACCTCAGCTACAGGTTGTGCGTGAATAGGTGGTGGAGAAAGCTCTCTTAATCCGATACATACATACACATGTGTATATCAAGGTATTTTCTAGTATATTTACAAGAAGAAGAAAAAATTCAAATGGTTTTTTCATAAAATACTTTTTGCAACCCCATCTCACTTCTCCTCTAAAATCACATACCCCCTTGAAAAAATCCTAACAAATCTTACCATCATCATAAACCTAACAATTGGTTGTTTCTAACTTTGTCCATCATCCATTTTTGTTTACTTTCTCAATTAAAGTATAAGTTTTTTTTCATATTTTTACATCCTTAATTATCATGCTCTAATGAAATAAACTAATTACTTTCTATATTGTTGCATGTGGTCAGAATTTTATCATACCACACCACAGTCATATTTTTCCAACCCAAACCAAATGTGATTTTCCAATCTAATGGATATAGGGTTGTAAATTGGAAGTGTTAGTTTGGGTATGTCCATACCCATAACTCTTAAGTGGTTACAGGTACAAGTACATGTTGGCTTTTCCCATAAGTAGCACTATACATATGCCAACCTAACCACTGAGTGTATGGACTCATAAATAATGTTTCTTTTCTCTTCTCATCTCGTCGCTAGTCTCCCTATAAATTTCATCACCTCAGCTCAGGTATCCTCATCCTTGCAAGATGATTTTGTTGGTGTGGTGGGAAATGCAATAGATTTATTGTACCATGAATCCATTTATGCACTTCACAGTGAGTTCGGCCATCATGTTGCATGAACTTGACATTGTGATGAGAATTACAAATGGTGTCATTGAAGGAAATATGAAATGAGGAGCACCCGAATAGGATTTAATATTATGTGCATTGTGCAAATTTGAGGATGTGCGGCAGCATGAGGTTTAGTGAGTTCTTTTAATTTTACTGATGTGGGTTGCCTAAACTTGTTAGATCTGAATATTGAAACCCTACACCAATACATTCTTATGTAAATTATTTGTTAAAGGATATTAGATATCAGACATACGGGTATACATTGAATAGATAAACATATAATTGTTGTCAACTTATTAAGATACAAATATGAGTGTACATGGGTTGGAAATTATATGGTTATTGAAATTTGTGTCCATATCGTGTTTAGAGGGTGTGGGTTTGTAGGTATATCGCTATATCATTCCATTTACAGTCAAAAATTGACATCACCCAACATAAAATTGAGTGTCCTAAATAACCACCAACCAAACCCCACATGAAGCTTGTCTTAATGACTCAAACCTTATATATATATATATATATATATATATATATATATATATATATATAACCTCAAAAATTGACCATTTATTCATCCCGAGGCTGGGGAGTTTTGAACCTACGACCTCTTGGTCGTACATCAATAGTTTTACCAACTAGGTGTCACACGTTTGACATATAATGCTTATTTTTGTTTATTTTATTTGCCATTTTTAATGTTTTGGTCTATTTGGGTATCTCTGACTTAAATGGTTAGTCTATGATAAGTCCTACTAGCATATGATATTTTGGATCTCTAAATCTGCAAACTACTCGGATTGATGCTCATCTTCTGTGGATGTCGCGTCCCTAGACATACATAGGAAAGAATCTAGGGTTAGAGTAAGTGGCATTGAATTCTTATTGCTTATGATAGGCAAGATAAAATCACTGAAAGAATACAATGTACAAGCTTTAACATAACATCATATGAACATGAAAAACTAAACTTAGTTTTTGTACTTTATAAATGAACATTCTAGATCTAATGATGTAGATCAATCATCTAAATATAAAACATAACAAAAAATCATAGGGCATGACCCACTTACTTATAATATAAGTGCTAATGCACACTTTGTAATACATCATGTTTTGTTGTTTATTGTAGCTTAGGCATCAAATTTGAGGCATAGATTCTATTTTCTCTTGTGTTATTAAAAATCATTATCTTACTATCTTTGGCATATTTTTTTATTATTCGAAATGTAATTAGTGATAACATCCTACCTCAGTTTATACTTTCTAATTTAGTGAATAAATCTTAGTTTGAAGAACTTATGATCTTTGTAATTTTTTGATTGGTCTGCCTCTTAATGTCAAGGAGATATACTTTCCAACCATTTAGCCTTACTCATTTGATTATTATTTTTACAAAGAGCATGTGGATGCAGGGTGGTTACTAGATCAAGTGGGAGATCATCAAGCAAGGGCTTTCGTTCATCAAGAGGGAGAGTTGCTACAGCTTCTTCCAATGACATATCAACTATAGATCTTTTTTTCTTTTTTGAAGTCCTACCATCATCAGATCTAGATCTATCTCTACTTGTAGACAAACAACGTGAAAAGATACAATGTAACAATAATTAGAATAATCACACATTCATTTGGAAAAGACATTTCTAGTAACATGCTTCACTTAAATAAGATTATATTAAACATCAAGACTACAACCTTCAGTTACTTGTATATTGCACAAGTAAAAGGTACAATGCACCATTAAAAGAACTCATAAAAAGTCATTCAATTGACACAAATATTCTAAGTTTTAAGCTTGGGACTCGTGAGTGCTGTGAGACAGGGATACACAAACTTACATGACATTTACGTATTGAAGGAGTATACATGAATCTATTTGAAAATCCTGGATCTATCAGAACTAGATATAAAATGATTTTGGATATAGTTTTCTATACGGCTGCTGCATATTCTCACATTAATGATAATGAGTATTATTGGTGTCCAGAGTGAGGAGATTTGGTATTCTCTTTTATATTCAAATCTTTAACCTCCTTTTCATTTTAATGTCATCTAATTTTTTGTTTTATCTTAATTTAATACAGAAGATATACTAGCCAGGAGGTGGAGGCATATCACTCAAAAAAGTCAATTCATTTCAGAGCCTATATGAACCAAGATTGTCTGATGCTCCTCCAAAAGGCAATCCAATCAAATGGAGCATAACATACTTCAAACTACATATATCCTCTTCTTCAGTCAAATACGGATCAAAAGAAGGCAAATTTTACCCTGACAATTGTCTGTGACGTAGATTATTAAACCAATTTCCACATGAATGGTCAAAAGCATACAAGGACCTTAGTCCCCGTATTACATTCCTACAAAGAGTAATTTTGTTTGTGTTACAAAACAAACTAAAAGACAATTATATTACTTTATTTAGTAAGATAGAAGTATTGAAAAATTGTCTGAAAGCCATGAGATATTTGGCTCCATCATTTTTTTCCCTTTATCTCCTAGCTTCTTATTTTCATTAAAAGACTTCAATTGGTTTTGAAAATAGTATTCTAGGGTGAATACTCTCTCAAAAACAAAAATCTTTGACATCATTGATGTGATATCCTCAAGTAGATCAACATATAAGATATGTTTATTTTTTCTTCTGAAATCATAATGTTTAGAGAGACATTTAGTTATTGAATATGTTGTTACCTTGATAAATGTTTTCAGCAAAATAACTGAAGAAGTTTTCAGGTGTCCTATGTATACCCGATTATTAAGGGGCATATAAATCACTAGAGAAAAAGATACTAGAATCTACAAAATAATGATATATATAATAAATACTAACTAATGAACTGTAATGGAGCTAAAAATTAACTTTCACCTCGCAGCTACTTAATAAAGTACAAGACTCAAAGTATGTAGGCTCATCAAGCAAGGGCTTTGGTTCATCAAGTGGGAGCTCATCAAGCAAGGGCTTTTGTTCATCAAGTGGGAGCTCATCAAGCAAAGGCTTTGGTTCATCAAGAGGGAGAGTTGCTACATCTTCTTCCAATGACATATCAACTATAGATTTTTCTTTCTTTTTTGAAGTCCTACTATCATCATATCTAGATCTATTTCTACTTATAGACAAACAACGTGAAAATATACAATGTAATAATAATTATAATAATCACACATTCATTTGGAAAAGACATTTCTAGTAACAAGCTTCACTTAAATAAGATTATATTAAACATAAAGACTACAACCTTCAGTTACATGTATATTGCACAAGTAAAAGGTACAATGCAACTAACATGTCACGAGCCTTAACTTTATCCAATTGCTTTGATTCCTTCACTAGAAGTCCATCTAGACACTTTGCTAAACACCCACGTGGATAAAAAAAATTTGTTCAGCACATGTATACATATCAACATATACTAAGCTAAAGAGCATTAAATGCAAGCTCCATGAAATGTAAAGGTGGGAATCCTAACTCTTCTAGGAGCAAACAATTGAAAGAAAGTAATATTATTCCTTTTTCTTTTAAATTTTATTGAATCACAATTATGCAGTGTCTTTATACAACCTTAAAGTTGGCTAGTAATACAAGTAACATTATTGCACAATACATTTCATGTTCCCATTGTATTTTGAAGTTAACATCAATTATCAAATGGTTGGAAAGTATATCTCCTTGACATTAAGAGGCAGACCGATCGAAACATTACAAAGACCATAAGTTATTCAAACTAAGATTTATTCACTAAATTAGAAAGTATAAACTGAGGTAGGATGTTGTCACTAATTACATTTCAATAATAAACAAATATGCCAAAGATAGTAAGATAATGATTTTTAAAAACACAAGAGAAAGTAGAATCTATGTCTCAAATTTGATGCCTTAGCTACAATAAAAAACAGAACATGACGTAGTACAAAGTGTGCATTAACACTTATATTATAACTGGGTCGTGCCCTATGAATTCTTATTATGTTTCATATTTAGATGATTGGGTTACATCATCAGATCTAGAATGTTCATTTATAAAGTAGAAAAACTAGGTATAGTTTTTTCATGTTCATATGATGTTATGTTAAAGCTTGTACATTGTATTCTTTCAGTGATTTGATCTTGCCTATCATAAGCAATAAGAATTCAATGCCACTTATTCTAACCCTAGATTCTTTCATATGTGCATGGCTAAGGACGCGACGTCCATAGAAGGTGAGCATCAATCCGAGTAGTTTACAGATTTAGAGATCCAGGATATCATTCGCTAATGGGACTTATCATAGACAAACCCTTCAATTTTAGAAGCTGATTATTCTTTTCTTTCCTTTCAGTTGATAAGGGAGATGTGTTACTCCGAAGATCTTTAGTTTTGTGAACATAATCGTTTTCATTTCAATACTATGGTTGTTTAATGTTACTGTGAGCCAAAAGTGATGTTTTAAAAAAGCATTGCATGATAAGCATGCAGACAACACTTTGCAACTGGTTAAGCTGCATGGGGTGATTAAGCAGTCGACTTCTGAAAAAATGGGTTTCACTTTTCTATATATATTTATGAAAAATTACAAATAAATGTATATATATCATATATTTTTAGGAACTTTTATAGATATCTAACCACATACAAAAAAACACCCAATAGTTTATAACACAACTACTAATTGCATAAATTTCAGACATTAAACAATAGACTTATCGTATGTTTACATAGCTCAACATCAAACAAATGACTTATCATATTCATATCAGCAGATACAGGCTACAACAGTATCTGAACCATCCAAATCAACAGTAGATTAATATTTAATATAGTAGAAATAAAATAGTAGGTGATTGACTGACATAAACATAGTTACGTAGTACTTCAGAGCATAACTCATTACAAAAAAGTATCACACAAAAACAAAGCACAAACTTGTATGATATACAAAGTGTGTGATTGACCTTTTTCTCATGTCCAGAAATGAACGCGGGACAAAGGAAGGAATCAAGCTTTAAATTTATAACCCGAAACCTTCTAGGCCCCCACAACTTTTATTATGGGGTCGAAGTAGATATACGGGGTCGAACACAGGGACGTGGTGACGTTTAGGATGCCACAGATC
This sequence comes from Alisma plantago-aquatica, assembly GCA_963693085.1. NCBI lineage: Eukaryota > Viridiplantae > Streptophyta > Magnoliopsida > Alismatales > Alismataceae > Alisma > Alisma plantago-aquatica. Next base: position 872,362,396 of record OY856410.1, read on the forward strand.
TCGTTCTTTAGTCAGATAAGCCAAGACGATAGTCGATAAAAGTAAATGCTAGAAGTAGTCTAGCAGGTTGTCATGATATAAAATAAAACAAAGAAAAGAAAACAAAACAAAATAGAGCTCATGAGTCCACTAATCAGAGAAAGAGAGTTCCTAGCTATGTAATCTCAAACGGGGTAGTCTATGCACTCGTTCTCGGGCATAGACAACCCTCGAACACCCAAGCAATCATCTAGTATGCACAGTGGCATCTGTCCTGTGGTGTCGTCCCACTCGCTCTCACGATGTGTGACTAGAACCATCAACAATATGTCAATGACCCTCTCTCGAGGAATGACATATCAACACCTCGGAATACACTAAGTTCCCTCTCGGGTCTTAGGATATTCTGGGGTGTTAGGAACAGAATACCTTGGATCATCCTCCTCTCGGGTTCAGATCCAAACTATCGTCTGTTAGCTATTCCTACAACGGATCTCTCGATACAGGCAGAAACAACAGTTCAAGCGAGTAAGAGATCAACCAAACTAGCAATCATAACTTGGAAAGAGAAAATAGAACATGCAACATACTAGATCTGATATGAATCTACTTGCTTAAGGCAAAAGTATATAAACATGCCCAGATCGGGCTACATAGCCAAGAAGGAGCTAACTAGTCATAGACAAGCATAGCTGGCACCGAACAAAGATGGATAAACATCGTTCGTACAAGAAACAAAGGAATGCAGTAGAATGAAAGAGAAGAGGGAAGAGATATAGCCCGTAGAGGAGAGGTGGCTCTCGCTCCTCGGCCTCTGTGCAGGTCGGATCTCGGCCCTTGGGTCTTCTCTTCGTCCCTCTGGACTCCTCGGCTCACTCTCTTTCTAGACTGTATCGGGCGACGACCGTATCAGTCGACGCAGTCGTATCGGTCAATGTAGTCGTATCGGTCGGCACAACTGTATCGGTCGACGCAGCTGTATCAGTCGGCGCAACCGTATCGGTCGGCAAACTTTTTGGGGAACTCGACACACTAGCTCCTTGGTCTAGGAACTACCTCTTGCCGGGTCCTCCCTCCGGCTCCCCCCTCTTTGTAGGTTGGCAACTGCTATTTATATGCAGTGAGTTGATGGGAGTTGTAGCTTTTATTGGTCCACATGTCCTTCGTCCGTGGCTTCGATCTTGAGGCATCAGGCATCCGTATTGGGCAACGGCCGTATCGAGCAATGACCGTTATTCTTGTCTTTTCAGGTTCGGTACTTGAGAGTCCCAAAATTGGCTAGTTTCGGTGCCTGCAAGTCAAAAACAGGCTAATTAGCTACATTATTGGCTATTTTCACTACATTATCTAATGGAGAGACAGAAAACATAAAACATGAATAAAAGAGTGCATATGAAGACTAAAGTGGCACAAAACTATAGATAAAATGCATAGAAAATATGTGCTAATTTGGGTGTTATCAACTACCCCAAGCTTAAAACTTGCTTGTCCTCAAGCAAGACTGTGCTCAAAGAACAAAAGATAACATCCAAATTAAGCTTGGTAATAAATGTTAAGGTTAAGAAAAATAGTTTAAAGCATCAATACTCTTGATCCATTTCATTTCAGAACAAACCCCCGTCAAACAAGCACAATCCTGCCAAAGTAAGATCAATGAATTTCCAGGCAAGATTAAGCGAATTCACTATAGCCTGCCAGTACTCATGAGGGTTTGAATCATAATTATTTGATCATGAAAGAGTTGTCATTTAGGTGATCATGCAGGTGATGAGTAATGAGCCATCACCATGAATCCATGCATACCATTCAAGAATACCACGCCTCCCACTTAACCATGTCCTAAGAAATAAAGCAAAAAGACTCTAATGACTTCTGAGGATCCCGATCTGCATCAGGTTGGTCCATGTAGCGAGCAACAGTCCCTGTAGTCCGAACCAGTTGGTCCAAAGCAGTGAGATGAACTCCTTGTACTGCGCCCGAACCAACCCTAGTACTGAGATGATCTCATAGGTCACCTAGGGGGTTCCTAGTGACTCTCTAATGAGCTTTTATAGTGGTACTACCAGGCACGACATATCCGCGTTCATGAGCGCAGTCATACACCGACTGGGCACCATCCTCAACTCTCCTAAAAGAGAAAACAAGCGCTCATTTATTGTTCACACTCAGGCTTTTATCATCTGCATTCTATTATTAGGCTTGGGTGAGAACTATATAGATATTTTTGGGATTTTATGGGCGGCCAAACCTCTTTTGCACATTTTTATATTTTTCATCTTTTTGACTCAATCTAATGTGAGAAGGCACGTAGTCCATCAAGGAGAAACATTTTATCTTGATCATAGATCAAAGCCCATCATAATCCGCTTGATACTTGTGTGAGAAGTAGCAATTATGATTCAAGAATCCTTAGAATAGAGGCAACCTTGTGAAATTCGCATCTAGGAGACTTTAATCATGATTTAGCTCATTCCAACGGTCCTTTACAATGGATTTTCGATTCACAACATAGATCAAGGGAATTTAGCTTTAAGCTATGAAAAAGGGACATAACCTTAGATTTATTACCAAACTCAAGGAAAGAGTCAAAGAGCAAGTCAAGCAAGAGGTCAAGCAATTTTGAAGATAAAAATTGTGCATCTAGGCATACAATCAAGCATTTATCTATTAGATTCGCACCATATAGCCATAATTGCAAAGCTAAAAAGCTGAAAATTTTGAAAATTTAAGACTAAATGTAGGAAATAGACATGCATGCAAGAAGGGTGAAGAGAAAAGAAGGGTGAAGCCTACCACCCCAAGCTTGAAATTTTGCTCGTCCTCGAGCAAGACTCAAACTTGAAATAGTGAGGCATGAATGCATGCGTTTAATGACATTTATTGAAGTTCTAAAGATGATGCATGGGTGCAAGGATATCAAAACAGTTAGAGGAAAGAAATTAACCAACAAGAACATGAAAAGCAAAATTTATTGTAATAAAAGGGCGTGAGGGTTGGTAAGAGAAAAGGGGGTGGTTGCCCCACGATACCGACATTGGGATCCCAAATTCTCAGCTTTGGGACCAGTGTCACCTGTGTCTTGCCGACGGGTTCTGCCACATAATATGAGTAGAATAGGCGGATGTGTTGGCCCTGCTGCGTCTGAAGAAGAAAAGTAAAATATGGCGACTCGGTGAAGTCATCTTTGTGTTGGAATTGATTTGAGCTGCACTGGGATGAATTCTTTGGCAAATCATCCTCAAGGTACCTTTCATTATATGAATCTGAAAATGAAGGTCCTGGGATGTCTACGCAGGATGAGATGGATGAGAGAGGTTGGATGTCATCTTGATGACTCATATCTTCTCTCTCCATCTCTACACTTGAGGTTGGATGTTCAGATAGATCTTCATGTACAGTCTGAGTCATCCAATCATCTTCTGTGCAAGAAGTACCCCCTAAAGAATCTGTTTGTGGTTCTACCACCCCAAGCTTATCACCAGGCGTGGAGTCAGGGGTGTCTTCATGCTCAGCAGCCATGTTGAAGTGGACCGTCCATCCTGCCCCCTTGACGTCCACCCTACCTTGTAAAGGGATGGTGATAAATGATGGCTCGTGCTGCTCCAACTCGTCTTCATTACTATACTCACTGCTCCATGTCGAGCAGCTATCGTCATCGTCGTCAAACAAATTGTTCCAAACCATGGTTGGCGTACTGCTCAAAGCGAAATGACAAGTCTCAATATGAGAAATGTCACTCTGGTCTGGTTCAATATCTGACTTTGGTTCCTCAAACCAACCTTCTGGTTGTGAGGTCGATTGGCTTTTTGAGTCTTCATCATCGTCATCATGGACCCATTCATGTCTATGACTCATTTCTTCCATTGGTTCATCAGCTGGGTCATCTGGATAGAATGAAGGGCTTTCCCAAGTGGGTTGGTCTTCACAGAAAAATCCTGGTGAATCCAGTTGATGGTCTGAATAGGATGGTGATTCATACTCTACTTCATACCCAATGGGATGGTCTTGATGACTAACATCTTCATTGTCTTGTGATGGCACTTGTAACCGAATTGTAACCAAATCGATGAGCTCTTGGAGCCTCCTGCCTTGTTCAACATCTTTATCATTAATTTGTTGTACTTGAGAAGCAATGCTTTCGAGATCTGTCGATTCTTCCATGCACATATAAGGGGAACCCGCTGTATCAAACTAATGCTTTAGGATGGATCCTTGTTGAACGGTTTGAATTATACTACTACTGCTGTCTGGAGCCTCAGTGGCTACTTTGAGATGATGCTCCTGCTTGTCTAATAGTTGCTGGAGAGGATCGACGTTTTCTTGGAGATGAGGAACTAGGGAGGTGAGTGCCTTGACACTTTCTCCAACTAACTCTACTACCTTGATCAGTTCTTGATCCCATGATAGCACATGAGTCGATGGTTGACTGGCAGTCTCCTTTGTTGGAATTTCAACATATGACGACGATGGAGGTGAGTATAACTCGACTAGTTGTAGAGCACGACCTTCAATTATTTTCCAGTAGTCGAAACCGTGGAAAAACTCGGGAGGACAGGTGGACAAGATGATTTGTCTTGCGGAAGCAAGGTCCATGGCTGAAAAAGGTATGAGAAAAAGAAAAGTGATTTAGTATATATGAACAAGTATGTGTAAAGCAAGAGGAAAACTATGCATTTATATACAGGCTTATAGTGACAGAACAAAAATCTACTAGGCATGTAAACGTGGAAAACCACGTCCCCGACAATGGCGCCAAAAGTTGATCAGCCTTTTTCTCACGTCCAGAAATGAATGTGGGACAAAGGAAGGAATCAAGCATTAAATTTATAACCTGAAACCTTCTAGGCCCCCACAACTTTTATTACGGGGTCGAAGTAGATATACGGGGTCGAACACAGGGACGTGGTGACATTTAGGATGCCACATATCTTGTTCTTTAGTCAGATAAGCCAAGACGATAGTCGATAAAAGTAAATGCTAGAACTAGTGTAGCAGGTTGTCATGATATAAAACAAAACAAAGAAAACAAAACAAAGCTCGTGAGTCTACTAATCAGAGAAAGAGAGTTCCTGGCTATGTAACCACAAACGGGGCAGTCTATGCACTCGTTCTCGGGCATAGACAACCCTCGAACACCCAAGCAAGCATCTAGTATGCATAGTGGCATCTGTCCTGTGGTGTCGTCCCACTCGCTCTCGCGATGCGTGACTAGAACGATCAACAATATGTCAATGACCCTCTCTCCAAGAATGAAATATCAACACCTCGGAATACACTAAGTTCCCTCTCGGGTCTTAGGATATTCTGGGGTGTTAGGAACAGAATACCTTGGATCTTCCTCCTCTCAGGTTCAGATCCAAACTATCATCTCTTAGCTATTCCTACAACGGATCTCTCGATACAGACCGAAACAACAGTTCAAGCGAGTAAGAGATCAACCAAACTAGCAATCATAACTTGGAAAGATAAAATAGAACATGCAACATACTAGATCTGATATGAATCTACTTGCTTAAGGCAAAAATATATAAACATGCCCAGATCGGGCTACATAGCCAAGAAGGAGCTAACTAGCCATAGACAAGCATACCTGGCACCGAAAATTGATGGATAAACATCGTTTGTATAAGAAACAAAGGAATACAGTAGAATGAAAGAGAAGAGGGAAGAGATATAGCCCGTAGAGGAGAGGTGGATCTCGCTCCTCGGCCTCTGTGCAGGTCGGATCTCGACCCTTGGGTCTTCTCTTCATCCCTCTGGACTCCTCGGCTCACTCTCTCTCTAGACCGTATCGGGCGGCGGCCGTATCGGTCGACGCAGCCGTATCGGTCGACAGACTTTTTGGGGAACTCGACACACTAGCTCCTTGGTCTAGGCACTAGCTCTTGCTGGGTCCTCCCTCCGGCTCCCCCCTCTTTGTAGGTTGGCAACTGCTATTTATATGCAGCGAGTTGATGGGAGTTGTAGCTTTTATTGGTCCACATGTCCTTCATCCGTGGCTTTGATCTTGAGGCATCCGGCGACCGTATCGGGCAGCGGCCGTTATTCTTGTCTTTTCAGGTTCGGTACTTGAGAGTCCCAAAATTGGCTAGTTTCGTTGCCTGCAAGTCTAAAACAGGCTAATTAGCTACATTATTGGCTATTTTCACTACATTATCTAATGGAGAGACAGAAAACATAAAATATGAACAAAAGAGTGCATATTAAGACTAAAGTGGCACAAAACTATAGATAAAATGCATAGAAAATATGTGCTAATTTGGGTGTTATCAGTGTGCAAACAACAAATAATGGCATACATAACCATATACAACCAGGGATATAACTATACAAGCATTATAAGTCAATTTATATACTTTGGCATGCATATAGATTGGTAGAGAAGTTGGTTAGGAATAGAGCCAGTGAAATATGGAGCTTTTGGGGGCCAACTAGGTGTTTTTTCCAAAAAAAGGGCTAAACGGGCAAGTTTTTTCCCCTCTGCGATAGATTAATCGGTAAAAATCAGGCATTAAGCGGGTTATATTTAATTTAAGACAATCTGTTTAATTGACAGTTTTTGGCAAAATTGAGTGGCTTGAGTGTTGGGCCACTTTGGCTGACTTTCAATTCACTAGCCAGAAGTGATACTTGCCCTATGATTTTTCCACATATTATTTTGTGTGTAATGAGTGGGTGAGTTCTATATTATGGTATCAAAGTGATATGTTGAATTGGTGATTTTTGGTAAATTGTGCGGCTTGAGTGGATGCTCAATGTTGAGCATTGTTTATGTGATATGGGATGCCCTGAGAATTCTAGGGTCTACTTTGGGAAGCACCTACTGAAGAAAGCAGCACACACCTGCCAGGAAAATTTCATCAACACTCGAGAACCTAACGTTGAGCTGATGACCTGAAGGAGTTTACCACTGCCCTCCAAAACGGATACATCTAGAAGCTATGGTTAAGAAGAAAAAGGCTGAATTCTGGAACCTGAAGCAGTACGACAATACCACAATCTATGCTACATTCTGAAGCAGTACACGATGAATTTTCGTATGATACATAATTGTGGATATGGCTTAAGATAAGACACATCTGGCAAAGAAGTCCATGCAAGGTATGAGGCTTGATCTAAGCTACATTTTGACTGAACGCGGATTAGAGACTAACAGGAGGAACTCAAGGCTTCCTTGGAGTTGGACTATCACCCAAGACATCATTTGAACAAAGGAGGATACTCATGAGGCAATTACCAAGTACAACAATCAAATTGGTAGACAATACTACAAGAGAAAGGCTCCATGAGGTGTTCCATCTCAGAAGGGAGGATCCACAACTCAAAGAGGAGGACCAAGAGGGCCATCAATACAGAAAGGAGCACGAACGAAGGAGCACAACGACCACCAGCCCCAATCTGCCAAGAAGTTTCAAAGGTCACATTTTGGAGTGCAAGTGTGGACAACACGTATACTACTACTGTGGTGAGTGAAGCCACATTGACCTCGATTGTTCTAAGATGCAATATAAGTATGGCAAAAACAACAAACAAATGTAGAGTTAGGATAAAACAAAGGGAGAAGCATCAAGTAAGATCTTCATGACAACCACAATGACAATCAAGTAACATAAGGTACGACATTTATTAGCCAATTGTCGATTAAAGTGCTCTTTTATTCAAAAGCTTAGTATATTTTTATATATACCGCATAAGTACATATATTAGAGCCTAGGAAGCACAAATACTTCAAAACAAGTGTCGTACCCGTATTCGACACCTAATGGACATCTGTACTTTGTGGACACACCTAAATTTGTATTGGACGCTTCTCCTGCCGTCAGCCGTGTCCAACTTCTTTTTTTGTTTTTTAATAGGTGGACACGGCCTGGACAAAGCCTAGACACGACCATACCTATTTTGTAGCCCACAAACAAATAGGCTTGCCCCCTCTAATCCTGGTCAGATAACTACGCAGCCAAACAACATGTTTAAGTTTAGAGCAGTAGTTGTATTCTTGCTACTCTTATCGCATATCTAAGTTTAGAGCAACAATTGTCTCATTGTTCTTATTTTTATTTAATCTCTCAGCTCATTCATTTATTCTTGGGCTTGGGGCCTTTATTTCTGGAAAACTGATTAACTGAGGTAAACTATTATCCTTTGTACATTATTATCTTGTTCTATTAATATTTCTATGTTTATCACTTTCTTGCATATACAGTTGTGCATTTATATTAATTGTTGCTATGTTTCTAGAAAAATCCTAATGAACAGTCTTAGAATTAATATGACATTTGCAATTACTAAGTACTAACTACTTAGAGACTATGTATGTCTAGTGGTCACTATTCCGAAATTCACCAGCTTAGTACATCGTTGGAAGTGAATCCGAAGTCCATTCTTTGTCTAGGGTACTGCAACTACAAAAATTTCTTACCCTTTATAAAAGTCCCCGATCATTTTGTCTTTTGATTCTTTTAGATTTCAAAACACACAAAAATTAAGTTCTTGGGGTTTCTTTACATCATTTCATGTGAGACCCATCATACATATTAAAATCTTGAAATTGAATTCCACCTTTTCATGTTTCAATCTCTCTTATTTAATCTGCCAGTCTCTCCTCTCCTTTTGAATCTTTATTTCTCCTCATGTTTGGGTACTATACATGGAATATAATTGAAGTCAAATTGTCTTTTTTTCTAACTTGTATTTGACATAAAAATGAAAAGGCTTCTTTATGGATATTCTACTTCAATGTTTCAGTGTTGTGGTTATATGATTGCTAATTAGTTTCATTTTTTGAGTTTTATGGAGTTAGATTGTCTAATTGTCATATTTTAGGTTTCTGATGAACATACACACACACATATATAATTTAATCTTAAAAATATTAAAAATCATCGTGTCCATCTTCGTGTCCGTGTCCTATATTTTCCAAAATCATCGTGTCCTGTGTCTGTGTCCACATCCATGTTTGTATCCGTGTCTGTTTTTGTGCTTCCTAGATTAGAACTATCTGTGGAAGATATTTACTATGATATCAACATTAAAACACCCAAAAAGCAAATATATGTACTTAGGAGGATGGTTTATAGAGTTGGGCTAACCCCTGAGGGAAGAATCTCTCCCGCATATCTTATGGTCATGCCTATGACAGACTTCAACATTATTCTAGGCATGAGTTGGCTTCACAAGAACTACACACTCCTCGACTTTAGGCGAAAGTTAGTCACCATATCTCGTCCTAACGAGGAGACTCTAGTCATGAAAGGAAGGATAAGGAAATAAGAAGGGGTGTCAAATCTACCTAATATTTGATATTGTTGAGAAGAAACGCTTGTTGATATTAAAGTGCTAAGTGAGTTTTTGATGTCTTACCTTGAGGGTTTGCTTAGCCTACCTACTAAATGAGAGCTTGAGTTCTCCATTGACCTTCTTCCTAGCACTACATCTATTTTCAAGGTAACATATAGAATGATGTCTGCAGAGGTCGTTGAACTAAAGAAGCATATCAAGAAACTCTTTAATTTGGGTTACATTTGTCCTAGTGCATCTCCATGGGGTGCACACATCCTCTTCATCAAAAGAAGGATGGCTCACTCAATAAGTGCATCGACAACAAAATGTGGATCCAGATGAAAATAAAAAACAAGTATCCACTTCCAGGAATGAATGATCAATTTGACCAGCTGAAGACAGCTAAGGTGTTCTCAAAGTTGAACATGTGAAGAGGTTACCGCTAACTAAAGATCAAGCTCGGTGATAAGAAATTTGCACCAGATATGGGCATCTTGAATTCCTTGATATGCCTTTTGGCCTCACCAATGACCTAAATGGATTTGATGAATCAGATCTTCCATCATTATTTAGACACTTTCATTGCTGTCTTCATTGATGATATCCTCATATATTTTGATAGTAAAAAACTACACGAGGAACATCTTCGCATTACTCTTGAGACACTCAGACAACACCGACTATGTGCAACGTTATCTGACTCTTCTGGCTCCACAAGGTTATGATTCTCGGGCACAAATTTTTTTGAAGGCCATATCTTTGTTGATCAAGCAAAGGTTGAGTCTGATACAAACTGGGAAAACGTTACTATGGCGTTAGATATGAGAAGCTTCTAGGGCTTAGCAAGCTATTATAGACACTTTATTCAAGGCTTATCCATTATAGCTAAACTTTTGACTACACTTCGACGGAAGGAAGTGAAGTTTGTATCAGGTGACAAATATGAGCAGAGTTTCCAAAGCCTAAAGAGGAGGCTCACTTTAGCATTGGTACATGTACTTTCTTATGCAAAGATGGTTTTATTGTATTCAATGATGCTTCAAAGTTGGATGTAGGACGTGTGCAGCAAAATGGCAGAGTCATAACTTATGCATCAAGACGGCTCAAGCCTCATGAGGAAAACTACTCCACTTATGACTTGGAGCTGGCATCTATTGTGTACACCTGAAAATATGGAGGCGTTACTTGTACGGTATACAGGTTTACATCTTCTCTAATCATAAAACTCTCAAGTACATTTCGAGTCATAAAAGATACGAGCATGAGGCAACATCGATGGATCGAGTTTCTGAAGGACTATGACTTCACCATATCTTATCATACAGGCAAGGCCAACGTAGTGGTCGATGCCTCAAGTATGAAGAAGATGCTCATGCTGCTACAATGATTAATGAATGGAAGATACTACAAGACTTAGTAGGAATAGAGACACAACAATTCAACCAGATTGAACTTCTGCATTTCTACATACCCAACATGATAGTCCTAATCTTCCTTGTATGTTAGGACAAGTGCAGTGGACGATGCGTGTCTAAGGGAAAAGATGGTAAAATCTAAATGAAGTTGCAATCTGCAGCAACATATCCTTGTTGAAGCACATGGGACATAGTACACCATTCATCTAGGAACACCAAGATATATCAAGACCTAAACAAAGCCTTACAGTGAGAGGGCATGAAGAGAGATATAGCAGAATTCATGTCCAAGTGCCTCACATGTCAACAAGTGTAGTTGAGCATCAGAGACTCAAAGGCTTGCTACAACCACTGCACATTCCTGAAAGGAAGTGGGATAAGATAATTATGGACTCTATCATAGGTCTTCCAAGACCTGGAGAGGACATGATGTAGTTTGCGTAGTCGTAGATGGATTGACCATGAGTGCTCATTTCTTGGCCTTTAGGACTACTGTTATAACTTCAGAAATGATTGAACCTTACATCATGGAGATTGTATGTCTTCATGGAGTCTCTACTTCCATAGTTTCTGGACAGAGATCAAATGTTTACCTCTAAATTGTGGAAGCAAGTCCAAGAAGAGTTAGGCACCAAACTTTACTTCAATATTGCCTATCAACCTTAGATCAGTAGTCAGTCGGAGAGGACTATACAAACTCTAGAGGACATGCTCAGAGCTTGAAAGTTGAATTGGGGTGGTTCATACGCGCATTTTCTCTCTTTAGATAAATTCACCAATAACAATAGTTTACATGCAATCATAGGCATGGCATCATATGAGTACCCTTTATGGGAGGTCATGCAAGTCACCTTTTCTTTAGAATGAGCCAAGGAAGAAGATCTAGATAAGGAGTAAACAACTAAAGTTTTACACATATTAGATAGGGCTCATCAGAAAGAGAATGAAAGCAGTTCAGGATAAGCAGAAAAAATAGGTGGATGCACAAGTCCGAGAGAGAGTTCCATGTTGGGATCATGTGTTCCTGATAGTCAAACCTGTATTGTCAGATCTATTGTCAGATCTGAGGTGAAACACAAGCTTAATCCCATTTGTGTCAGTCCCTTTAAAATTCGTGACAGAATAGGCGAGAGTTCCCACATATATATTTTACCACCTTCTTATGAACAAATCCATACCGTCTTCTAGGAATCCCTTGTAAGAAAATATGTCTAGGACAACTCCCACATTCTCTCTCATGAGCCTAATAAAATTGGAAAAGATTTATCTTATGAATAGATTCCCTTGAGGATTTTGGATCCCTGAATAAAGCGATTAAATTAAGAAGACATTATCTTAGTTAAGTTATTGTGGAGATATCACAAACTACAGGAGTCCACTTGGGAAGTCAAAGATAAAATTATAAAGAAATACCCAGAGCTCTTTACTCCTAAAAATCGAAGACAAAATTTCTCAAGGATGGCAGGATTGTAACATCCTCATTTCTAGATATCCATTTTGGTTGCCTAATTACGCTTCATTATATACACATAAGAAAACATTTATGGATCAATTGTGGTTTTAAAAATTGTTTACCCACATCATTGATTACTTTTCCCCCTGAAATTATTGTTAAAATGTAAATGTAATCATGCCAATTTAGCCCAATTTTGGTAAATTAATTGATTATGGATCAATATTCATAAACAATTCTCCCTAACACTGCAAATATGTAAAAAAGCTATTTACATGGTTTAAAATAGAAGGAAAAAAACATTACTTAGACTCTAAAAAATATATAGAGAAAAATAGCTTAAAATAATCAAGTAATCCTAGTTTTTATATTTTTAATCAACTGATATTTAATTAGGAATCAAGTCAAGTGTGACATTTTTTCTTTCTCGAATCTGGGTGGGGACTCCCTCGTAGTCATCCAATTGGTATCAGAGGGACAACGTTGTCCCTTACCACCTGAGTTCACCTAAGCAGAAAAAGGAACCAGAGCATGTTTCCCCTAGGACTTGCAATTCTTCTACCCTCTACTGTGTTCCCTCATTATCACAACAAAAACTTCAGCACACCTATCTGAGCCTGGAAACCATGAGTTTTACTAGGATTAGTAATAAATCCCAGTTAAACCCAGTCTCTTTCCCCTCTGAGAACCCTAGGGCATATCGTAAAATATTCAATGTATATAAGTTTAATATAGTACAATCAATACTACTTGAACCATATAATTGAATTAATGTTACATGCTTACAACACTATTTCAAAAAGAAGTGTGCCAAAAGCAGGCAAAAAAGTGGGCAAAAAGAGGCCACTTTTCGTCAATCCACTTAGTTGGCACTTAGGAGGGGCCGATCTAAGCGACTAAGTGGTTGGTCCAACTAAGCGGCCTCTCAGAATGATTTTCCATACACTACTAATGGTAATGGGCCTAAGTCAAACAACCATTAATATGAAATCCCCCCTCAAACTAGAGACTCTACATTGAGTGGTCCCATCTTGACACATGTATGCTGAAAAAAGAGTTGGGAGGTAGTGGTTTTGTCAAAATGTTGACAAGTACTGTGTTCTGAATTTTTCAAAATATCTGAGCATGGCCCTAATGTTCTTCAGACCTAGTTAAATGTATCCCATCGTTTATCAATCTCAATAAAATAGGTTATTATTGTGCACCATGATGTGATTTTTTGATATTTTCTAGGGCGGAATTGACATGGCACTCTATGCAGTACCACCATTGTAGAGCTCTCATGGTTAATAATAAAAAAATTGCAGTGTTTGTTGATCATATTCAGATTTAAAGAAAAAAATAAGCAACAACTTATTGGGGCGCTAAAACTCTTGGTGAATAAACACATAGTAGATTCCTGCCACAATCGCTTGCTCTGACATGCTCACATCTTGTTCCATGGGATGAGAGATGGCAGTAGCACCTTCAGGTAGGTGAAGGAATGACATCTAGGTTTTTGAAAGCGCGAAGTGGGAAGCATGTGGATTGACCTGCTTGAAGTGAAAAGTGGGAAGAGGGTTATAAAGCGGACTAAAGCGGACACTTTTTGAAAAAAACGGTTTGCATTGTTTTACAATTGTTAAAAATCGAGTAACCTTCATACTATTAACAGAAAGAACCATTACTCAACAATCAAGCATTATGAATGATATTTCATTGCATAAACTGACTTTCACATATTAAAAAGAGCCCTAATTATAAAAATAAATGATTACAAGTTAAAAAAATACTCAAACATCAAACAAAACCCATAGTCCTCGCTCCCAAAATGAGTAAAAATAGAATCATCATGTACAGATGCATTGAATAGGTATGAATCATATTACCTTCAATTAATAATTAGTTTTAATCACCAATTTAGAATATACCAATTCATTACAAAATTCATAAGAAAGGAGAATATGTAGGCACTAGGCACATAGATAGTTTGTTACAACACAATGAGAATTATTACAACCAGAAGAAGTAATGGAGTGTGGTGCATGTGTACTAAAATGAAGCATGTTGAGTCAATTACGTTAGTCACATACATTGATTATTAATCAAAAACATAGAACTAGTACACATAAGACGTCGTTGCATATAAAAATGAGAAGCTAGATGTTTAACTTAAGAGAAGCGACCAGTTGAAATACTAACTTGTTGACCTAGAGAAAGCTTTGTAAGCTCTATTCTTGGTCCTTGCTTCCCCTTCGTTAGCCTTGTCATCTTAATGAGGGGTGATCGGGTGCTTGTCAAACTATAGGCAGACTCCAGGGATGCATCTCCTCCTCCTTTTGAGATACTATAAAGAAGTGAAGCCACTCCTCTACTAGAAAGAAAAGACCACATCCCTTAAACCAAACACCACATAAAAGTTTTCACCAAAGGGATGGAGATCAATTCATTCAACATGTATGTATCATTACACAATGAGTAGCATCGGAAAAGAATATTATCTAACAATTTACAAAGCTTGATACAACACTTCACCACATATATGTATCTAAAGGAAAACTAATCATAAAAGCCAAAGACCAAGCTGAGGGTCATCTAACAACCTCTTCAAGTCACCCAAAGATCACCTACAAGGTTGATGTTGAAGTTCACTTTCCTCGATCTAACCTGGGGTTTGAAGCATACCCCACAAAAGAAGAAAAGAAATACATCATCCAAAAAGCTAGTATGTGTATGCTAAAGGAAACTTGAGCAACTTAAGCAATAAGGACATCAAAAGAAACATGCTTCCCATACAAGAGATAAGGACTACCCACATGGGCATAACAGATAGAAACATTATAACATGATAAAAGAGGATACTTGCCATAAACAAATAAAATAAGATTGTGCAACACTAACACATAAGAAATTAGTAGGGCACACACCCCAAAACTTCATCAACCGACATGCATGTGAGATAAACATACCCTAGAACAATATAAATATAAAGGCGGCCAAGCATAAACTTGAACCTGATATAGAAAGGAATACTGCCAATCTCCCAAATATATAAAATTGAGTATGGATTACTGCCACACTCGTGTATAGAGAAGTGGTATACTACCACCCTCCTTAATAAACAATAGGGGAATACTGCCCCAAAACCAAAGTAATTTACACTACTCTAGTGCTACTGAATCACATTGCATGTAAATATAGAGGCAAGTAAATAGTTTAGTCAGAAGATGAAACAGAGGTTGCCATCACACAATGGACCACACAAACATATAATATCCACTTCAAAGTGGCACATCACAATAAAAGAGACCAACATGCACCAAGGCACAAGAGAGATATCAAGAAATTATCAAGTTCATAACAATCAAGATAGTTCACACGAACCATGATATCAAGAGAATAGTCATATGTGTAGGATAAAGTCAAAAGAATGATAAAGTAGGTGAAATGCTCAATATGGATGAATAAGGGATACAACATACCTCAAAATCAAAGTCCAACAGGTCCAAAGCACTTCTGGATCCAAAACTAGGTCACCAAAGAGCCTATTAAACACATATACCGATTTTATGTCAATTTCATATATATAGACCAAACCCTAAAAACTACCTTTTTATTATTATGTTAATTAGATTATGAAAACTATTCCATATTTTAGGTTATGTTATTACGAGTCTAAAACATATTTTATTATATTTGTCTGACTTATATATAATTAGTTATGATTTTTACAAGTTAATTCATCATTTATTAGATCCAAAGAAAAACACCTATTATTAATATTTGGATTTAGTTATCAAAACTTATACCATTAGCTAGATCTTATTTTTCTAATTCCAACGAATATTTTTCCATAATTTTCTGATCATCTGATAATTAGTTATTGATTTTTAACGAGCAGCCAATCAGATAATTACAAGTAAACCTATCGCAAAGCAAGGGCAGAGAAAGTCCACGTGGACCTGGACAGGCCAATCAGGGCCACCCATGTCAGTGGACAACTCAAGCCAAGTCAGCGGAACCAGGCGCTAAACAAAAGAAAGAGGAGTGCGCAAAATGACCAAATTACCCTTCGGTCGTAAAACTAAATCACAGACTGGACTGAGGGGTAGAGAGGACAAATAACAAGGGGGCTTGTTCCCTCGCGAAGAGCTCCCGATACCATAACGTAGCGACCAAAATCCTCGAACTAAAGATCGAATCCAAGGGGAAATCGGGCAAAGGAACTTGAAGGAACAATGTTCCCAAGGCTCCGACGAGCCCAACCAGTCAGATCTCTGCGGAAACAACCAACAGCAACCTGAGAACCATCTTCCGCCAAAATAGAAGAAGCTGAGCAACTTGGGCAGAACATAAGAGCCCATCGGAGGCCAAAGAAATAGTAGAGAGAGATCTGATGATCAAAACTGAAGCGAGAAAATAAAGGCACCGGTCAAGTAAACCTCCATTAATGAAGAATTGCAAAACGATCAGAGAGAGGAAGAAAAGGGGCAAATCTATTATACCTTCTCCACACACGAATTGAAGGTACTGGATGCTTGCCCACACCACCGCGAATCGACTCGAGTGAAGAACAAGAATCGACGACCACTGGAACACCGTAGTTGAGCTCTCAGTCATCGGAGAAGGAAGACGGAGTAGGGATACGGGGTTGCAGGGTGATCGAGACCAAAGTAGCTAATTCAGAAGGTCACTGGGGGTTCAAGGGTTGTGAGGAAGGCCCTATATATAGGGGCGGAGTTCAGATTCAACGAGAAACCTGTGAGAACCAGGAAATAGAGGAAGAAGAGGAAAGAGCTCATCGACCCAGGTTTCTAGCGTGGGAAACCCTATTAAATTAAGGATCAACCAGATCAGAAAGTTGTGTAGATGGAGGAAAGCAAAACCTGAGGGACCTAGAAGGAAAGACGGAAGAGGAAAGCGCGGAAGTAAATTCACGTTACTGTAGCTGTAAGAAAGAGTCCTAACGGAGGTAGGAGACAACTCCTCATCCGTTGGATTCTCATCCAAGTGCCATGATACAGTCCGACATAAGTGGGCCGCACGACAGCCCAAGCTTGGGGAAAATCGGAAAATCAATCGAATTAAGCAAAGTGAAATTCAAATAATTTATGTGTATATTCTCTTTCCTGATTTAGGGGTTCTAGAATTATACAAATTAAACCAAAATTTGCACATAAGTTAAATTAAGCATGCAAATTCCGAATATCCAACTAGATTTCACTTTTGACAACTTTAGATACGTTATTTATTTTATTCTTTATTTTTCTTTCTAAATGCATTAATGACTCATGGATTAACCAAATTGGATGAAACATCATCCACAAGTTAACTTAAGTGTGTTGAATATGATTTTGCATTTATTTCCAACTTTTGGTGTCATGAATTACATTTATTTATTAATTACACCTTTTAGGCATTTTCTCTCTCCTATAATTACCTATTAATCAAACATTATCCAAATTAGTTGCAAATTTTCCCAAAGGCTTACTTTTGTGTTTAGAATACGAATTTGGAGTTATTTTTCCAATTTGAGGGCATTAAATATTTTATTTCACTTTATTGGCCTAATTTCTATTTTTCTTTGATAAAAGGCATTAATATTTGCATTTATCTTCTAATTTAGATGATACTTGGCCCTAAAGTTTCATTTTGGTCAAGAAAACGAATTTTCATATCAAATTATCTCATGGTTTACTATTTGTGATTTTGGAACAACATATTCCTCATTATCCTCTTTTAATCCATTATACCCCATATTATCTCCAATTATTATCTTTTATGTGTATTTTGAGATTTCTCTCCTTTTTCATATACTAAAAAGCACTAGTAGGTTCTAGGACGAAATATTTTATTATTTCTATTACTTAATGACAATTTATACTTCAACCCCATTAATTAAAATCAAACTGGTGTATATGTGCATAAAACCCTATATTAAGAATATATGGGAAGTATTTACCCAACTAAGTTCTTTAATTCCTTATTATCATCCAAATGAGTTATTATTAAGCACAAAGTATTTTGTATTCCCTTAATTACATGTATTAACTTATTCTTGTTTGCCTAAGTCAAAAGGGTAAAACTATTGGGTAGAATTCTATTTTTGGTATGTTACAACACACCACCCCTTAAAGGGATTTCATCCTCGAAATCAAAACATCCATAGGAGACTTATTCACCACCCCTTAAAAGGATTCATCTCATAAAATCAAACTTAACTTCTGTTATAAAAGTTGCAACTATACTTCTTACATCCACTACATATGCAACATGCAAAAGGAAACATAACTTGTAAAGACTAGTCTAAGGAACTATGTGTTAACTTACTCTTGCTTAGCATCATTAACTTCTTCACCATCCAAGGCAAAATCTCTTCCAGCTCTTCTTTCCGCAGGTCTTCCTCTAATATTGTTACCATTATTGTTGGCATGATTTTGAGGAGGTACTTGTTGTTGTTGTACTGGAGCGTGACCATTATGACGCTTAGGGCAATCAAGTCGGATGTGTCCAGGTTCATTGCAAAAGTGGCATACCACTAGTGCGCCTTGATTTATAACATGAGGGCACTTCCTTGGAGGATGGGGTCTATTGCACTTTGCACAACTGTCTCTTTTCTACTCATCACCCAAGGACTTCCTTTTCTTGTCGAACTCCCTATGCTGAAACCCTGGGTAAGAATCCACAGCCAAAGCTTTATCAACCATTTGCTGAAAGGTCAAGGGCAACTGTGGAATAAGAGCACGTCCCACATTGTAGTTGAGCCCTTGGAGGAAAAGGCCAGCCCTATGTTCCTCACCCACACCAACTGTATAATGCTCCAATAGTATAAACCTTTGCACGTAAGCAAAAACGGATAAGGAACCTTGCTTCAAACTGTAGAACTCTGCTTCTTTCTTCTTCAAAGCAGCAGTGCAGATGCACTTCCCATGGAATAGTGTCAAAAACTCTACCCAAGACATGGTTGAGATATCCCTGGTCCTTGCAATTCCATTCCACCAAACTCTTGCAGGTCCATCCAAAACATATGAAGCAAAGCTAACCTTTTGGTGTGGAGGACAAGCCATACCATCAAAAGTCCTCTCCAAGGCTAAAACCCAATCATCTGCTTTGTCGACCATCTCTATCTCACCTTCACCCTCGAAGGAAGGTGGTTGCATATTCATGAACTCCATGATCGAGAACTCCTTAGGCTTCTCAGGTACAGACATGTCTTTCATCTTCCCCACCATGGAAGACGCAAAGAGTTGTCGAAACATGGCCAATTCCTGCTCTAGAGTCATAGATCCTCCCGAACCAATAGTATCAGTGGTTCCCTGACCAAACCTAGCATTTTGAGGTGTCTCATAACCATACTAGTTGTCAACTGTTGAGTTATCTCCAACCATTAGGGTTTTGTCTGCACAAGGTAAGGACACTAGGTATAAGCAACCTAAGATAAAGGTAAACATCCTAAGGGAGATGAGTTTGAAATAGTTAGATAACCGACTGCTAATGGCTCTAATACCATGATGTAAAGAAGTGAAACCACTCCTCTACTAGAAAGAAAAGACCACATCCCTTAAACCAAACACCACATAAAAATTTTCGCCAAAGGGATGGAGATCAATTCATTCAACATGTATGTATCATTACACAATGAGTAGCAGTGGAAAAGAATATTATCTAACAATTTACAAAGCTTGATACAACACTTCACCACATATATGTATCTAAAGGAAAACTAATCATAAAAGCCAAAGACCAAGTTGAGGGTCATCTAACCACCTCTTCAAGTCTCCCAAAGATCAGCTACAAGGTTGATGTTGAAGTTCACTTTCCTCGATCTAACCTGGGGTTTGAAGCATACCCCACAAAAGAAGAAAAGAAATACATCAGCCACAAAGCTGGTATGTGTATGCTAAAGGAAACTTGAGCAACTGAAGCAATAAGGACATCAAAAGAAACATGCTTCCCATACAAGAGATAAGGACTAGCCACATGGGCATAACAAATAGAAACATTATAACATGATAAAAGAGGATACTTACCATAAACAAATCAAATAAGATTGTGCAACACTGGCACATAGGAAAGTAGTAGGGCACACACCCCACAACTTCATCAACCCACATGCATGTAAGATAAACATACCCTAGAACAATATAAATACAAAGGCGACCAAGCACAAACTTGAACCTGATAGAGAATGGAATACTGTCAATCTCCCAAATATATAAAATTGAGTATGGATTACTTCCACACTCGTGTATAGAGAAGTGGTATACTGCCACCCTCCTTAATAAACAATAGGGGATTACTTCCCCAAAACCAAAGTAATTTACACTACTCTAGTGATACTGAAACACATTGCATGTAAATATAGAGGCAAGTAAATAGTTTAGTCAAAAGATGAAACAAAGGTTGCCATCACACAATGGACAACACAAACATATAATATCCACTTCAAAGTGGCACATCACAATAAAAGAGACCAACATGCACCAAGGAACAAGAGTGATAACAAGAAATTATCCAAGTTCATAATAATCAAGATAGTTCACACGAACCATGATATCAAGAGAATAGTCATATGTGTAGGCTAAAGTCAAAAGAATGATAAAGTAGGTGAATTGCTCAATATGGGTGAATAAGGGATACATCATACCTCAAAATCAAAGTCCAATAGGTCCAAAGCACTTCTGGATCCAAAACTAGGTCACCAAAGAGCCTATTAAACACATATACCAATTTTATGTCAATTTCATATATATAGACCAAACCCTAAAAACTACCTTTTTATTATTATGTGAATTAGATTATGAAAATTATTCCATATTTTAGGTTATGTTATTATGAGTCTAAATCATATTTTATTATATTTGTCTGACTTATATATAATTAGTTATGATTTTTACAAGTTAATTCATCATTTATTAGATCCAAAGAAAAACACATATTATTAATATTTGGATTCAGTTATCAAAACTTATACCATTAGCTAGATCTTATTTTTCTGATTCCAATGAATATTTTTCCATAATTTTCTGATCATCCAATAATTAGTTATTGATTTTTAATGAGCGGCCAATCAAATAATTACAAGTAAACCGATTGCAAAGCAAGGGCAGAGAAAGTCCACGTGGACCTGGACAGGCCAATCAGGGCCGCCCATGTCAGTGGACAACTCAAGCCAAGTCAGCGGAACCAGGCGCTAAACAAAAGAAAGAGGAGTGCGCAAAATGACCAAATTACCCTTCGATCGTAAAACTAAATCACAGACCGGACTGAGGGGTAGAGAGGACAAATAACAAGGGGGCTTGTTCCCTCGCGAAGAGCTCCCGATACCATAACGCATCGACCAAAATCCTCGAACTAAAGATCGAATCCAAGGGGAAATCAGGCAAAGGAACCTGAAGGAACAATGTTCCCAAGGCTCCGACGAGCCCAACCCGCTAGATCTCTGCGGAAACGGCCAACAACAACTTGAGAACCATCTTCCGCCAAAATAGAAGAAGCTGAGCAACTTGGGCAGAGAAAAAGAGCCCATCGGAAACCAAAGAAACAGTAGAGAGAGATCCGACGATCAAAACCGAAGCGAGAAAACAAAGGCACCCGTCAAGAAAACCTCCATTAATGGAGAATTGCAAAACAATCAGAGAGAGAAAGAAAAGGGGCAAATCTATTATACCTTCTCCACGCACGAATTGAAGGTAGTGGATGCTTGCCCACACCACCGTGAACCGACCTGAGCGAAGAACAGGAATCGACGACCATTGGAACACCGTAGTAGAGCTCTCAGTCGTCGGAGAAGGAAGACGGAGTAGGGATACGGGGTTGCAGGGTGATCGAGACCAAAGTAGCTAATTCAGAAGGTCACAGGGGGTTCAAGGGTTGTGAGGAAGGCCCTATATATAGGGGCGGAGTTCAGATTCAATGAGAAACCTATGAGAACTAGGAAACAGAGATAGAAGAGGAAAGAGCTCATCGACCTAGGTTTCTAGCGAGGGAAACCCTATTAAATTAAGGAACAACCAGATTGGAAAGTTGTGTAGATGGAGGAAAGCAAAACCTGAGGGACTGAGAAAGAAAGACGGAAGAGGAAAGCGCGGAAGAAAATTCGCATTACTGTAGCCACGAGAAAGAGTCCTAACGGAGGTAGGAGACAACTCTGAGTCCGTTGGATTCTCATCCAAGGGCCATGATACAATCCGACATAAGTGGGCCACGTGACATCCCAAGCCTGGGGAAAATCGGAAAATCAATCGAATTAAGCAAAGTGAAATTCAAATAATTTATGTATATTATCTTTCCTGATTTAGGGGTTCTAGAATTATCCAAATTAAACCAAAATTTGCACATAAGTTAAATTAAGCATGCAAATTCCGAATATCCAACTAGATTTCACTTTTGACAACTTTAGATACGTTATTTATTTTATTCTTTGTTTTTCTTTCTAAATGCATTAATGACTCATGGATTAACCAAATTGGATGAAACTTCATCAACAAGTTAACTTAAGTGTGTTGAATACGATTTTTCATTTATTTCCAACTTTTGGTGTCATGAATTACATTTATTTATTAATTACACCTTTTAGGCATTTTCTCTCTCCTATAATTACCTATTAATCAAACATTATCCATATTAGTTGCAAATTTGCCCAAAGGCTTACTTTTGTGTTTAGAATTCGAATTTGGAGTTAGTTTTCCAATTTGAGGGCATTAAATATTTTATTTCACTTTATTGGTCTAATTTCTATTTTTCTTTGATAAAGGCATTAATATTTGCATTTATCTTCTAATTTAGATGATACTTGGCCCTAAAGTTTATTTTTGGTCAAGACAACAAATTTTCATATCAAATTATCTCATGGTTTCCTATTTGTGATTTTGGAACAACATATTCCTCATTATCCTCTTTTAATCCATTATATCCCATATTATCTCCAATTATTACCTTTTATGTGTATTTTGATATTTCTCTCCTTTTTCTTATACTAAAAAGCACTAGAAAGTTCAAGGACGAAATATTTTATTATTTCTATTACTTAGTGACAATTTATACTTCAACCCCATTAATTAAAATCAAACTGGTGTATATGTGCATACAACCCTATATTAAGAATATATGGGAAGTATTTATCCAACTAAGTTCTTTAATTCCTTATTATCGTCCAAATGAGTTATTATTAAGCACAAAGTATTTTGTATTCCCTTAATTACATGTATTAACTTATTCTTGTTTGGCTAAGTCAAAAGGGTTAAACTATTAGGGTAGAATTCTATTTCTGGTATGTTACAGATACTTTCCCTTCAGTTTCCAAGGATCGACTTGTTTAACTCCAAGTGATTGTCGTTGTTGGTGTGTTTTGTGCAATCATTGCTTCTCCTTTAATAACAGACGATGGCGCCAAGGCTAGGGATGGATTCCCACTCCCAATCAGTAGCCAAGAGGCTCGTAAATACCATTCTTAGTGACATTATTGTTGTCGGCTTGTTACATTTTCTATCGGGAAGTCGATGGGGTGTTGGGGTTTAAGGGGCTATGTAATCATGTAATTACATTTACAATAGATCCACACTTTCCCAGAAAGAGGCTGAAGCAGGCCGCTAAAGAGGGCCTAATTAAGCGGGTGGAGGCGGGAATTTTTGCTAAAAAGTGACCGCTTCGGTTCAAAACGCCTCAGCATCTGCTTCAACCCAAAAAAAGTGGATGCCCCTTCCATAAGCGTGAAGCAAGCCGCTTTTTTAATCAATGGATGAAATAGACTTGGCACCTTGATCCCTTCAACCCACTATCATTTCTTGGGGTGGTGGGGTGTGGCTTATAGCTCTACCTACCACTATAAATAAATAGGTTGGGGTTTTACGTCTACCCAAAGGCTCGGTGTTGGTTGAGACCCATTTAGAGGGGTCGCTAGGGCCTTAGTGGAGCAAAATGGGAGCTAATGAAGGTCAGTTGGGTGGATCCTTAGTTAGTGGTCACCTATTGCATCATGTTGTTGGAGTATTGTCGCATAGCACCCAACAAAAAAACAAGGTAAGTGTTTTCTACAGAGAATAAACATTAGAGAGGAAAAGGGAAAAGACGATTGTTAGCAAGGGACTAGTCCCAAACCTACGACATTGGGATCATGGAAAGGGGGAAGCTAGGTCTAAAAAAGGCATGTGTTTACAAACTTAGGTCTAATTTAGGACAAATTAGGGCAAACTGTGTCAAATTAGATAAATTTAGATAAAGTTTGTTTAAATTAAGAACAATCAGGTCTAGTTTAGGTAATGTTAAGTGTGATTTAGTAAAAATCATGTAATATTATTTTTATTACATACTTACAAATATAAAATCATGAATGCAAATATCTAAATATATGTATTATTTTAAAAAAAGAAAAATGCATGGAAATGCTTCAGCGCCTGTCTAGGCACCTCCTAAGAAATGTCATCTTAAAAACTATGGTAGTTAGTTTTTTTATGGTTGGTCCAATCATATGTGTATTGTAAATGAGTTTAGAGAAATCCCATTAGTTGCAAAAAAAAGTAAGACTCTCCTATACTTTATAACACAAGTCTGACTTTTATAAAAAATAAGATCAATATAGAATCATGCATATTAAGCACAACTACAACATAGGTCACCGATTTTTCACGACTTTTCATGATTTTTCCCTATTCATCACAGTTGATGGAGTTTTCCACTACTTTTCATGATTTTTTTTGAAGTCGCTTGCTTTTCTAGAAAAAACACGTAAAAAGAACTTGTGTGTGCGCATAAACACCAACACCCCACTGCTAGAGGTCCATGTTGATGCATTGTCCTTTGCCCCATTCCCCACTACCTTCTCTGACATTGTTTCTTACATTTTTTCATAGCTATGGAGTCCTCCATTTTATTCATTCTCCCCCTTCCCTTTATTAGTAAATGTGATGTGTCCCCATTGTGTGTCTTTTCTTCCTTTAACTCTTTTTTTGTGTTGTGACCTCTTTCATCATCTCTTCCCTTCATCCTACGGCCTCATACTCTATTTCCATATTTCCCTTCTTTGCTACTATTGCACTAGTTCTTGATCTACTTCACTTACTCTGTTCTTTAATGTTTGTACTTTCTAAATTTTGATGGCTTGTAGCTCATCAACTCAAAGTACTCAGAGAAGACTTACATCTTCCTTCTTTTCATTTCTCTTTTTTGTTACTGAATCTTTCTTGTTTTCCCCTCTTTTCCTCCCTCACCTTCATATGCATCCTAACTTTCATTGTCTCCTCAACTCGATAGCCTTTGCTCCAAAAAACAAACATGCACTCTTCTAAATTTTCACATTTTTCCTATTTGCACTTTGTCAAATCATTACCATTACCGTATATGTTCAATATTTCATTAATCAATACTGGTGTATCACATGTTTCCTTCAATTTGCACTATGCATTGTTATTGTTTAAGTTTTCTTTAATTCTTTTCCTACTTTTTCATTCAATAATATCTTGTCTAGTGAGTTAAATAATTGCATGTAGTATTAAGGGGACCGGTCTGTGCGACTGCATATGCAGCCGCTTAAGCGGTTCGGATAGGGGATCGCCCCACATATGTCAAAGTGAACCACTATTCAGACCAGGCC
Source organism: Alisma plantago-aquatica (assembly GCA_963693085.1). Classification (NCBI taxonomy): domain Eukaryota; kingdom Viridiplantae; phylum Streptophyta; class Magnoliopsida; order Alismatales; family Alismataceae; genus Alisma; species Alisma plantago-aquatica. The sequence continues at coordinate 872,388,092 of OY856410.1, forward strand.
TATGTTGTATGGGTGCTCGTCTGGGTGCTGCCTCGGCGCACTTGGGAGGCCAACTAGGTCCCAAAACTTGGGCGTCCAACCAGGTCCCAGAACTTGGGCGCCCAGGGTGAGTGAGCGGGTTGGGCGGGTGCCTGGGTGGTTATTGGGCCTCTTGGTGGGCCTGGTGTCATGTAATTTATTTTTTCTTTTCATTTTTTCTTATTGGTTCCTATAAGCATCAAATTTTTGGTTGTTGCTCCACTTTTTTTTCATTTTTCTTGACTACGATGTTGTCACATCTTGTTGTTGCTTCACCATCCTCCTATCACCATGGTTATTTCTAATTTTTCTTCCTTATGCATTACTAAGTAGCAAATTCACTTCCATGAATGATTCTTTATTTTTCATTTAGCTCTATTTAGTAGAAATAACTAAGCAACAATTGAGCAGCTAATTTGCTTAATTGGTTTTGTTTCTTTCTTCCTGTTGCTTAATTGGGCAACAAATTTGCCAAACCTTACTGTTGCGTCACCAGCCTCCCATCATGGCTATTTCGATCCTTAGTTATGTATAACTAAGCAGCAAATTTACTTCATGAACAGTAAGAAGAACAAATAGTAAGGTTTTTCTTTCTGCGCTGACTTCTGCTTGAAAAATCCATAATGAGATAATTCTATTTTTATCTCTCTACCTAATAACTATATTGATTGTATATATGGTGCATTCCTTATATATACATGTTTGTATGGTATGTATATTTTGACATTGATTCATATAGGTTAAAGTCTAATAATGTTTATATGATACTATATTAATATGCATAGAATGATATACATATAAACTAAAAAATTAAAAAAATCCAAAAAAATGCCCAGAAACGCCTGGGTGCCTAGGCTGTCTGGGCATCCCCCTGGAACGCCCGACCGCTCATACAACCATGGACCAGGCCCGATTATGTGGTCGGTTACCCATTTATGCAGCCTCTTAATCACTATTTTTCCAAGCACACATGCACTTATGGAACAAAAAGTTTATACGTTATTTTTGATATCTCTTATTTCATTTTTATATGATAATGCGACTCCATTTCTTCTTGTTTTCATTTTTATACAATATTGCAGTTGTCTCTTATTTAATTTTTATACTATATTGTTGTTCCCTTTCTTCTTGTTTTCATTTTTATACTATACTGATGTTGTCACTTATTTGTCTAATTAGAAATTCCCTTTCTTCTCCTATTTTCGCTCCGATCTTCATTCTTTTAGGTTGCAACAACAAACAAATCATATTGATTTCCCCTTATCTTGTTCATTCCAGCATGTTGCTTTTCTCCTTCCTTCCTCTTATTTTCTCTTCTTCATATTGTCCTCTAATTTCCTCTAATACTATTATATTGTTCATATATTCTCCCTCTTCTTCTTCATTTTCCTGTAAAATTTCCTTTATTATTTATTGATGTTTATTGATTATAGTCAATCTTGTGTCAAACCTATTTCAAATTTATTCAAATTGATGTCATGCTTTGCCAACGTTCCAAATAAAGTTCTGCTTCTTGTTGTCCTATGTAATTTTTCAATATAATATATAACAATATATGATCAATATATAAATTTACATAGATATATAATTAATTTAAAAAAAACAAAACCGTATATACTCTCGCTTACCGCATATATACTCTATTCAGTAAATCAATACCCCATCTACCCATACATTGAATGCCACTTTTCTTAACACTGGTTGCATGTATGTGTTATATAAACAAACAAACATATATATAAATATATTGTACAAGTATTCTAGATTATTTTCATATACATCACAGAACATTGAGTCAAAGTTAATAATTTTTTCCTAAATGTTCTTGTTTTTTCATAGTTCTGATTTTTTCAGGAAAACAAAAATTGATGAGTCACGAATTTGTTACTATACTCCTACATATAGGAGTACAAAAATTAGATAAACACACTTAAGTGGGTAGTTAGATCCTCACTTCAGTGTACCAAAGAATAAAAAGAAAATCCATAATCCTAACCAATGACCAAAGTTTAAAAAAGTGTAAGCGTACATATAGCAGCTTGTACCCGCCTATGTGGGAGATTTAAAAAAAAATAGAATTTAATTTCCTATAAACTTTATGCAAATTACATGTGTACATAAATATTGTATTTTTTGAAACTTCTACACAGATCTAAACACTCTACACAACAATATAAACCACCCAAATAGTGCATAACAACTATACAACAATGATTATAGCTATATAATATAGTAAAAAATATACTTGTCGTAGATATAGCACCTGACACAACTATACATGTTTACATAGCTAAACAGTAAACAATAGCTGTATCATATATATTTATGAATATGGGTGTGTGCAAGTACTCGTGAAAACCAAATGTCCTACTCCAACTAGTATCATAGTGACAGAAACTAGGTTCCAGTGTCATTCCTAGCCACAAATTTGAGGTCCTCAGTTCTTTAGCGAGGTTGAAAATTTTGACATTTGGGGATAATGTTGAAAGTTTTGGACAAAATCCAACGAAGATTCATCAACAAGTTGGTCAAAAAATTTATGGAACAAATTTGGACAATGCAATATGTTTATACGGGGTGAGATGAACTTTCACGGTCTTTTACATTATCAATTGTTTTTTTACTCATTAATTGTAAAGAGATATTCCTGGTTTTACCATTATATCTTGGATGGAACAAAGCTCCTGAAACTTGAGCCATAGGTAGAGATTTCAGTTTGATATCATTGTGGAAGAATTAAGCTATAGTTGAATAGATTTTAAAGAAAAACTATAGACTATATAACTAAGATCTATGAGTAATGGCTTTTAGATTTCCATGTGAACAACTAAAATGTGCCATCAATGTTAACCATCCAGTCTAGATCCTACAGTCATGCCTTTTAGAAGTTGGCTACTTTGCTTGTGGAAATCACAACCATACTTGACAAACCTAGACATCCACTTGGCTGTTAAAACAGTAATAATTGTGTGCAATCTACTAGGATATGTACATATATATTATTGTTTACAACATTAATGATAAATTACAATGTTGATTAAGTGTGTAGATAGTTTTAGGGTTACCAAAGCATAAAATACATATCCTTGACCATGAAAAGTTCAATATATATGAACCTAGGTTTTAGAAAACATGGAGTAAGAAGTGCGTGGATCTCTTGAAAGGGGAAGTGTGAGGCGGGTATATAAGCAGAGAAAAGTAGGTGCTTTTTGAAAAAGCTGTCCATATTGTTTTAAAAGAAATAGAAAAAATTAGTGACTGATATATTACTAATAAAAGGTGATATTACTCAATAATCAAGTGTTATGAATAATATTTCATTGCATCAAATTCAGTTATATCAAACAAACATGGGTTGTTTATACATTAAGAAATTTGTACATTACCTTCTTGTCCCCGCAGTTTGTCTGCCTGTATCGCCCTCCTTTGAAATTCTTTAAAAAATCGATGTTCAGCATGTAATTTTTTGCTACCATTCATGAAGCAATTATAGGCTTCCCTTTAGTCATTTCTGGACATGTATGACCGACTGCAAGGTTAATGCATGTGAGTACTACATTAAATACACAAAACTACATACGTAAATGGTTTTTTAAGGATATAGTATAACAAATATCAAATGATTAGAATTACGTCTAAATTCATAAATGACCCCTAAAAATTTTGGTTTAGGCCCAAACAAAAATGAAATTTATCAGATATTCCTACACAAATCTTTACATATGCATTATCACACTTATTATGCTTCCACATTCCGTATAGGGTGGATCACTAGAGAGAACTATGTGAAACCAAGGAAATACATAATCCTTGCTTATTTCCAATTTTGAAAAATCTTCCAAAATAGAAGAATAAACCAAAAATAAGAACATTAACAATCCAAGGAATCCAAGCATTGAGAACATTACCCCATAATATCATATAGAGCTGCAGATAGTAAATTGGCGTCTCTTTTCTTCAACCGCAGTGCTATGTTAAAAGCCTCTGGACAAAAATATCAAACTCTATTAGTTCAATTTCGTACAGGTTTTTCTCACATAAATTAATAAATAAATAAATAAAACGTATATACTTAATTTACCATCTTCTTGTTCTGTACTCACAAGCAATAATGCTTTGCAATTGAGTATGGCAGGGTTGTCTGCAAATCAGGTACTCTTTTGAATTATTTGCAAGACCTCTTGAGGGAATTTATCAGCTAAACCCCAAAACAATATTAAGAAGTTCCCTCAAAGTGCTTGGTTGATCTAGGCAAAATGTTCATTACACTAAACTAATGTATAAAACATGGTGATTCTGAAAGGGGCACAAAATTTACCTATGGTATTTTTACTTTTTGCTGATTGAGAAGCTTCCATCAGCTGCTGCCACTTCAATGGTTTCTCTCTATCATTAGTCATTTTGAGTTGTTTCTGACAACCTCCGACTAGGAGGCGACTTCCTAAAGAGGCAATGACGGTAGGAAGAGTAGAAGAATAGTTATCAAGGATTAAGACCCTAACTCTCATTCAAAATAAGCATCAAATCACTACTAGCCAATTTAGTAAACGTACATGTTCAGGAGACTAGTGGAATCCAACCTACGGTAGTGAGTGGCCCAAAAGCACAGCTGCACTGCACCAACAACACCTCTGCTCCATCTCAGCATGGGCTCCAACGGCGATTCATCATCAACTTCTCAGCCGTGCAGCAACCCTAGACCTCACTTGTGAGACCGAGCGACATCAGATTTGGACTGGACTAACAGGTCCGGTTGCGTGAATGTTGTTCAGCTGGACCGAGCCTAGAGGGCCTCTTTCTGTTATCGTAAAACTCAGTTTAAGTCGAAATTCAAAAATTATCTTGTCAAGTGCAGCCCACATAACGCACCGCTTACGCACAAGACTGGAGCGGTCTGTTGTGAAAAATGCAGTTTTGAAAGTTGACATGGCGGTGACATAGCAGGATAATTTGATGATAGTAGAAGAACATATTTAGTGGTGGTTGGATAGGAGAACAAGTAAGAGGGAGAGATGATGACGTGATGGAATATTAATTGATGGTAGGTGGAGGTTATGTGATGTGATAAAAAAATATTTTACTTATAAATTTTGATGAAATAAAAATCATTGAAATCTTTATAAAAATATATTCCAACAACATTAATATTGATATTTTTGAGAAAAATAATAGGAAAGTAGTAGGTGGAGGTGATGTGATGAGAGAAAATTTTATTTTATTTATAACTTTTGAGTGATGACATATTTTTTAACAAAATAAAAACCGTTAGATTTATTATAAAAAATAGATTCCAACAAGACTAGTTTTGCTATACTTTTGAGAAAAACAACATGAATATTCATTTTCCATTCACTCAAAAATATATACAAAATAAAAGAGAGGAGGGAAGTGATTATGGGAGATCAGAGAAGTGAGGAGAAAATTATAGAAAAGAGGAGAGAAATGGCATAAATAAATAGGCATGTGTTCATCATTAGTATGTGCATATTCGACATTTTTAGTCTTTAACACGACATTGATTAAGTTCATGTGTTTGGGAACACTTAAGTTGTTTTGGGTGTCACTTATCCATTTTGAGGTGTCATTGAGTAACTTCAGGTGCCCATTACCTATTTTTAGTCGCGCTTACTGTTGGTATGTGTGCCCATAGATCTAGTCATATGATTACTGTAATAGCATACTTTGTAGATGATTTGAATAATAATAAAGTTAATTTTCATTAATATGTTTAAATTGTTTTGAGATAATAGTGTAACATGCTAGATATCTAGAGAATGGAAATACTCAATGACATATATCTTCAAGTGCGTCACTTGAACAATGAGATCATATAGATGTTAAGAAAATGTATGTAACATCCCTAGCCTGGGTTATGGCTTAACCCTAGAAGGTTTTCTTAAGTAAGTTTTTCATAAACTTGTTTTAATATTTTGAAAAGTAAATAAGGCTCTTGTAGAGTTTAATTTTCAAGTCTGTGCTCATTTGCAAACATTTTGTGCATTATATGATAGTTTGAGCATGAAGTGCAATTTACCCAAGATGAGGGGATATATTTCAATATGTCACATATTTAATATACCTCATGTGTTTTAGCATCATAAGAGAGAGAATGATGTTAAAGGATGGTTTGTGGAAAGCCTAAATTTCAAGTTGCAACCTGTTTGAATAATGTTAGTTCATTGTGCACCAATTTTGGTACAAATTGTAATTTACCCAAATTGTAGGGTTAATATGTAAATTACCACCTCTAGAGTGTCCCTACTCCCTCCTAGTATCATTTAGAGGAGAGAGAAAGTAGGAGACACCATGTTTCAATCAATTATGAGTGATGGTACTCTTGGTGATGAAATGACCAAGAAAGGGGTTGAATATGAAACCCTAACTTGAGTTGTGTCAACCATGCATGGATACATGGCATCTAGTAGCTCAAATTGATGACACGTCATTTTCCCACTTCTTCATGAACAACAAGTATATATACCCCTTCTTTCACCCCTTAGTAAATTTTTCGAATCTTACCACCCTCCTTCCCTAAGGTATCATGCATAGGGTCCTTGTATCGTACAGGAGTGAAGTGGTATCGTACATATGGCCTTGGGTATCATCCATAGCAAGTGCATATCGGCTAAGTAAGGTGGTATCGACCAAGTAGGGTGATATCAGGCATAGTGAAGTGTTTTGATCACAAGTGAGGGGGATATCGGCCAAGTAGGGTGATATCGGCCATAGTGAAGTGTTTTGATCACAAGTGAGGGGGATATCGACCGAGGGTGGTGGCACATTGTGCATGAGTTGTGGCATATTGTGCAAGAGTAGTAGGGTATCATGCAAGGGTGCTAAGGAGCAAGAAGGAGCTCATACTTAACCCTAAAGTGAGGCCATGATCAACTTCAACCTCAGATTGAAGCATGATTTTAGGGTTATGATATTCCTTTCTTTTCTTCTTCACAAATTGCTAATCCATGGTGATTCTTTGCATATAGAGGAGTTGTGAAGTTCATCCTAAACCTTAGGAATGTGGATCTTTGGTGCTTTGAGCTTTGAAGTTATTCTTGAAACGGGTTATATAACTTGAACCTAATTATATAATTATGCACCTTCAATTTTGTCATACTTGTTGATCTACTTGCAATTTCAATTTATCTTGAATAATTGATGATCCTTTGAGTTCTAAAAGCTTCATGGGACTGTTGTCCATGACTTAGAATAGTAAGAACAAAGGTCTAGAGGTTTATGGTGATGACAACATCAAAGGTAAAGTGATATCGGGTTGAAGCACACACCTCATACCTGATATGGTGATGTAACCCTGTATGATAGGAAAATCGAAATACCTTGTAACCCCACACCCTTATTGATTTGTATAATGGGTTGATAAAGGTTCAACTAGTTGTCTATCTTGACACTTAACCCATGGTGAAGGGTAGGTTGAAGCCATGAAGGTTTGAAGAGGCATGAGCATAAGGGTCTTGTCCGATATGGTGTGAAGCATACACACACACCTCTTTGCCCGATATGGTGTGAAACAAGAACACACACACCTCTCTGCCCGATATGGTGTGAAGAAAGCACACACACACCTCTCTGCCCGATATGGTGTGAAGAAAGCACACACACACCTCTCTGCCCGATATGGTGTGAAGCAAGCACATACACACCTATCTGCCTAATATGGTGTGAAGCATACACACACACACCTCTCTGCCTGATATGGTGTGAAGCATACACACACGCACCTCTCTGCCTGATATGGTGTGAAGCATACACACACACACACACACCTCTCTGCCCGATATGGTGTGAAGCAAGCACACATACACCTCAAACTCGATATGGGTAGCAAACACACACCTTATACCCAATATGGTGAAAGCACCTTAAATGCAATGTACTTGATGGAGTAACACATGAAGTGTTTTATACCAAGTCCTACATTAAGAGGGTGAGTTTAATGAATAATTATTAAAGTAGGCTAATATACCTTGAAGGAAAGGTTGAGCCAACTTAATAAAGTATGGAGTAATCAACATCCTAGAGAGGATGAGAGAGAAACTCATATTTGTGTAATAAACATGTAATGGGCATAAATTAATACTTCTAATATGTGTAGGGTATGAATTAGGGTTTGATCCTTTATAATGTGATCTTGAAACCCTAATCGATAAGAAAGGAAAACCTTAACCCTAATGTACGGTAATGGTATGTATGTGAAACCCTAATCAATAAGAAAGGGAAACACTAACCCTAATGATGGAATAGTGGTATTACCCTTGTATTACATGGTGTTGATATGTATTTGATATGGTTGTTATCATGTATACTAACCATGCAGGTATCATGAGATGATGAGCATATCCAGGTATGAGCTATGATGTTTTATATGATAAATATTTAAAATGGGCCTTGTGAGCCATGTGAGATGCTTGTGTAACAAGTATCATGTATACCTTGGTTTGAGGACCTAGAGGTAATAGTTACGTGATAAGTGGTAACAGTATTCAGTAATGAATTAATGGTTTGAATACTCAGATCTAGTAATTATGATGATGATAATGTTGAGGGATGAGAATTCCTAGTAATGAGATAAGGGATTGAAATCCTAAAAGTTATATGTGTTCTCAAGATTTGAAAGATACTTGATAGATGTATTATACCTTTCTTTATAGAATTTGTCATAATAATTGATATTTGAAAACTTGATTGATGCTAAAAGATACAGTAACACACTTAACTAATCGACTGGAATCTTATCATGTAGAGCCCTGACCATAGATCCATCATCGTCAGTAGCTGGTGATGGTGAAATAGGTTTTCCCACATGATCTCTTCGAGGTTCATATTCTTGAATATGTGGGGGTGATGGACACGAATATCCTTACACCCTAATGTGGGATTGACGTGAGATAAACACGAGATCTCTCAATACTTCATTATATGTGCCAAGATGGATGTATCACGAATCTCCCGATGATGATGAATGTTAGGATCACTGTGGAGATAAACATGAAATCTCTTGATTCCGAAGAGAGTGCAACCGCCGCTGTATCTCTATGGCAAAGTTGCCAGTATACCCTGGAAAGCTATGAAGTAGTTGACATGGTCCTACTTGTGGTCTCACACTGACCGAGACAATAGAGGTCATGACAGTTGGCTCTTCCATTGACCTTGTATGGTACCGATTTCGACTTATTAGTGGTCGGTTGGAGTATGAGCGGTATACCTCATATCCTCGGGGCATAAGTGTGATTGTAAAATGTAATCATCCGTGTAGCGTATTTGCTTAAGGATGGAATATGAAAATCATTGGTTGATGTTACATTTCTTATTGCATCTTAAATGGATAGATGTTATACATGTTCTTCAAATTCCTTATAAAATGAATAGATGAATTATTGCTTTATCATATATAGTTGCAATGTTTCAGAAGATGATATTTCTCTATTCTGCTTAAACACTGATTAAATCCTACTTATTAATATAAAAGAATCCTCTGCTCAGTTTTATTACTGTTTATCTACAATAATAATATTGTTGGAAGAGAGTTATATCTCTCACTGGGACATCGGTCTCACCCCGTTGGTCACCAATATTTTTAGGTGGACACGGACAAGGAGGTAGGGACCATACAGTAGAGGGAGAACAATAACATCAGGGGCAGTAGTAGCATCTCAGGTTGAGTGTACTGTCTGTCATGTCTTGTAGATATAATTCCTATGTGTCGTCTCTATACTCTCAGGTCCTTGGAGTCAGTACTTAGTGGTTTTATGTAGGATTTGAGATTTTGGATTTTATGCCTCGAGGTTTTATGTTGCTTATGTATAGTTTTGACAAAGCAACTGTTATATGTTATTCTTGAGATGAGATGGTACATGGTATGTACACTATGAACCATGATGTAGTACTTTGGTTCTTTTCTTAAGAGTGTCCTGAAAGTGGATCTCTTTGCAAATGGTTTAATTTTTTAGTGATTTTTGTTAATCTGCTACTTATGGTTATTCCACAATTATTTACTAGTGATGGTTTGATTTGTTGTCAGATCATCACAAAGTTTTGGTATCAGAGCCTAAGGTTCGTTGAGTTCACAGAGACATAGGATTAAGGTTGTTGAGTCTGTTCTAAGTGTCATCCAGTTTATCTGATAGTGATTTATGCTCATATAGGAGAAGAAGTAAAGCTTAAAGATGGTTGGATCACATGAAGAACATGCTATTGAAAGCAGTGTTGCTGCACCAAGAGGAGGTGCAAGGGATCAGGCTAGAGAGGAACTAGTACCTGAGAATCCCCAGCTTGACCAAGCTTCAATAGAAAACCCATCTTTTCATGCTCTGTTTGGATAGTTCATGAAACAATGGCACATATGGCAGATCGAATGCCAGCACCAAAACCTAGGGTACCAACTTCCAATGAGAGGCATGGATCTAGTAAGACCTTTGAGCAGTTACGCTGGGTAGGTGCCACTAAATATGCCAATACAACTGAGCCAACAGACGCAGATTCATGGATCACTGAGTTGGAGAAAGCCTTTAGAATCCTCAGCATTCCAGAAACTGAGAAAGTTAAGCATGTTGTGTACCCGTTGAAAGGGAGTGCTGGCCACTGGTGGGTCATTGAGGAAGAGAAACGACTAGCTGTTGAGGTCAAATGGAGAGACTTTCGACGTGAGTTTGTCTGTAGATATTTTCCTAAGACTTATCTGGATGATAAAATCTCACAGTTTGAGCGGATTAAGCAAGGACCAATGAACATTAGCGAGTATGATGCTAAGTTTATGGAGCTTCTAAAGTTTTGTCCACACATGGCTACTACATATGAGGAAAGAATTCGACATTTGGAGAAGGGTTTGAATGTTGATTTAACCACACATGCATATGCTCTAGAGAATAGAGAGAGATTTTCCACCTTTGTGGAGTCAGTTAGGTGGATAGAAAGGTCTGTGACAGATAAATGTGCATCCAATCGTAGGAAAGTGCATGCAAAGTTCCAAGGATAAAGGTCCAAAAGTTTTAAGAAACCAAAGTTTTCTACACCAATAGCACCACAGAGGTTCAATGCTCAGACACAGTGGACATCCAGCAAGGGTAGAGGTCGTAGTCTACCGCCAAGTAGAGCCCATAGTTTAGCATCAATATCAGTAACAGGACCATCCATGCCACAGTGGGGGAACAGAGGTTGTGATAAGTGTGGGAAGATAGTACATATGATGAGGGATTGTCCTGATAGAGGTGGGAATGTAACCCACCCACCAAGGCAGAGTCAACAAGGATCTCAGAGGTAACATTTTAGCAGTGGCACATGAGGACGTGGAAAGGCATCCCATTTTGGTTCATCTACACCCTACAACAAGATGCATGACCGACAACCAACAATGGCAAGATTCTATGCTATGAATCAGTCAGAGGCAGTGGTCAACCCACGAGTCGTGATAGGTCAGATGGAATTATTTCATTCTGATATGTCTTCATCCTACTTCGTATCTGTTTTGATTGATGTGGGTGCTACACATTCCTTTATCACTCAAGAAGTGATTCATGACTGCAATATGAATGTCAGTCGTAGACCAGACAATCTTTTATTAGAAACTTTGTTAGTTGGATCTGTGGTGTTGCGGGATGTATGTTCTCCCTGTATTCTTTCCTTTTCAGAACACAACATTCAGGTGGATCTTATACCACTTGAGATGCACAGGTTTGACATAATTCTTGTAATGGACACCCTAGAAAAGTATAAGGTTGTCTTGGATTGTGGTTCCAAGCAAGCTATGTTCACAGACAATGGTGAGACATGGGTCTTTCAGAGGGACAAAAAGATTCTTCCAACCTGTCTAGTATTAGCAATGATAGTTGAGAAGCTGATGTGACAAAGATGTGAAGCATTCTTGGCACATGTGGTAGATACCAGAGTAGAGAGTCCTAGTCTTTCTGAAGTTCCTATTATAAGGGAATTTGAGGATGTGTTTCCTGAAGAACTTCCAGACATTCCTCCACCTCGAGAGATTGATTTGGAGATTAATCTAATTCCAAGTACGCAACCTATAGCTCAAACACCTTATAGGATGGCGCCAGCTGAGATGGCAGAACTTAAGAAACAATTGCAGGAGTTGCTTGAGAAAGGTTTGATTTAACTGAGTACTTCTCCATGGGGTTCTCTAGCTCTTTTTGTTAAAAAGAATGATGGGTCTATGAGATTATGCATATACTATAGGCAACTTAACAAGTTGACTATTAAGAACAAATATCCTCTGCCAAGGATAGATGATCTGTTTGACTAGTTGCGTGGTGCAACCATATTATCTAAGATAGATCTAAGGTTAGGATATCATTAGTTACGTATCAAGGAGAGTGACATACCTAAGTCAGCCTTTAGGACAAGGTATGGTCATTATGAGTTTGTAGTTATGTCATTTAGACTAACTAATGCACCAACTGCATTCATTGAGCTGATGAATAGGATCTTTCATCCATTCCTTGATTAGTTTGTAGTGGTCTTCATAGATGACATTGTGATATACAGTAGAGATGGTCAACAACATGAACAACATCTTCGTCAAGCCTTGACATTGTTGAGACAGCACAAGCTATATGCCAAGTTTAGCAAGTGCGAGTTTTGGTTGTCATAAATGTCTTTTCTTGGACACGTTATATCTACTTTAGGTATTCGTGTTGATCCATAGAAAGTGGAATTTTTGTTAGAGTGGGAACAACCCAAGACATCGGCCGAGATTCATAGTTTTTTAGGTCTGGCAGGTTACTACAAGAGGTTTATTAAAGACTTCAGTTCTATAGCCTTACCCCTAACCAAGTTGACCAGGAAGGAAGTTCCTTTTGTCTGGAATGAAAAGTGTCAACATTCTTTTCAGTTGTTGAAAGAAAGGTTGACCAGTGCACCTGTGATAGCTTTACCTGAGCAGGGAAATGGATACATTATTTTTTGTGATGCCTCTAAGAATGGTCTAGGATGTGTACTGATGCAGAATGATCATGTAGTTTCATTTGCTTCCTGACAACTTAAGAAACATGAGGAGAATCATCCGACGCATGATCTAGAATTAGCTACAGTGATTCACGCATTGAAGATCTAGAGACATTATCTCTATGGAGAAACATTTCATATTTTCACAGACCATAAGAACTTAAAGTACATCTTCTCACAACACGAGTTAAATACAAGACAACGCCGCTGGATGGAATTAATCAAGGACTACAATTGTACAATTGATTATCATCCAAGAAAGGCTAATGTAGTGGAAGATGCACTAAGTAGAAAATCATCATTGCCACCCATAGATAAAGCACAGTTGAACTCTTTAGTGTTCTTTAAACGAGACATTCTTATCTCTTTGAGGCAAAACAATGTACAACTTAGGGTATCTTTGTTAGCTGGATTGTTAGCTAAAATGCATGTGAAACCTACTCTGAAATAACAGATCAAAGAGGCACAACAGGTTGATACTGTGATTCAACAGATCATGTCAGAATATGGTAGTGAGAAATGGGACGATTTTCATGAGTCAGAGGATGAGGTAGTTTGTTACCATGGTAGGATGGTAGTACCTGATGCCAATGACTTAAGGAGGCTAGTCATGGACGAAGCTCATTCATCCATGTAAGTGATGCATCTGGGGAGTACCAAAATGTATAATAACTTAAAAGATATGTATTGGTGGCCTGGTTTGAAGAAAGATGTAGCTGAGTTTGTTTGTGGTGTCCAGTGTGTCAGCAGGTTAAAGCTAAACAACAGAAGCCCGTAGGAAAGTTGCAACCTTTACCTATACCATAGTGGAAATGGGATCACGTGAAAATGGACTTTGTGGTTGGTTTACCCAGAATAACCAAAGGTCATGATTCCATTTGGGTGATAGTTGATAGGTTGACTAAGTCAACACATTTTCTTCCTATCAAACCAACCTATTCTACTGAGAAACTTGCACAAATCTATATAGATGAGATAGTGCGATTACACGGGGTTCCAACTACAATTGTATCTGATAGAGTTCCCCAGTTTACAAGTCATTTTTGGGAACGAATACATAAAGCCTTGGGTACTCAGTTGAAGTTCAGCATAGCTTTCCACCCTGAGACAGATGGGCAATCTGAGAGAACTATACTGACTTTGGAAGACTTGCTTAGAGCATGTGTTCTTCAATTTGTAGGAAGTTGGGACATACACTTGAGCTTGATAGAGTTTGCCTACAACAACAGTTACTAGATTAGTATTGATATGGCACCATATGAAGCAGTATATGGTAGATAGTGTAGATCTCCGTTACGCTGGTATAAAACAGGAGAATACCAACTTTTGGTTCCTGAGTTAGTGCAACAGACAACTGAGAAGATTAAAGTAATACAATAATAGTTGAAAGCCGCACAAGATAGACAAAAGTCTTATGCTGATAAGCATCATAGACCTTTAGAATTCCAAGTTGGAGATAGGGTGTATCTCAAAGTCTCTCCTTGGAAAGGTGTTCTCAGATATGGGAAAAAGGGTAAGTTAGCTCCTAGATTTATGGGACCTTATCCAGTGACAACACGAATGGGAAAGGTATATTATAGGTTGGAGTTGTCACCTGAGCTACATAGACTACATCCAGTTTTCCATGTATCTATGTTGAGAAAGTGTCATCTCGATACAGAGTTGGTGTTGCAACCTGTAGAGGTAGAATTAAACGAGGATATATCCTATGTGGAAGGTACAATGATGATTCTTGACTGAAGAATCAAGAAGTTGAAAAAGAAAGACATAATGACCAAGAAAGGGGTTGAATATGAAACCCTAACTTGAGTTGTATCAAGTTGAAAAGCTTATATATGAGTGCCTATCGGCCAATGAGCCATAGGAGGAGTCCCATATCATTTTTTGGACTCTTGGAAAATCCCATGACGTGCAAAGAACCTCAAGGAGGTGAAGTGTATCGGTTTACAACTTCCTTAGAAAAGTTGTATCGTGTTGTTAATAAAGTGGTGATTTAGTTGATATATTTTATTCAATGGGATAAGTTACGGACGAAAATTCATCCCTAGATTATCCTCAATAGTTTTTCATGTCAAGATAAATGTCAATGCATGCATGTACATGTGTCAACCATGCATGGACACGTGGCACCTAATAGCTCAAATTGATAACACCTGATTTTCACACTTCTTCATGAACAACAAGTATATATACCCCTTTTTTCACCCCTTAGTGAAACTTTTCGAATCTTAACACCCTCCTTCCCTACGGTATCGTGCATAGGGTCCTTGTATCGTGTAGGAGTGAAGTGGTATCGTTCATAGGGCCTTGGGTATCATCCATAACAAGTTCATATCGGCCAAGTAAAGTGGTATTGGCCAAGTAGGGTGATATCGGCCATAGTGAAGTGTTTTGATCACAAGTGAGGGGGATATCGGCCAAGGGTGGTGACATATCATGCATGAGTGGTGGAATATCATGCAAGAGTAGTAGGGTATCATGCAATGGTGCTAAGGAGCAATAAGGAGCTCATACTTAACCCTAAGGTGAGGCCATGATCATCTTCAACCTCAGATTGAAGCATGATTTTAGGGTTATGATCTTCCTTTCTTTTCTTCTTCACCGATTGCTTATCCACGGTGATTCTTTGCATATATAGGAGTTGTGAAGTTCATCCTCAACCTTAGGAATGTGGAGCTTTGGTGCTTGGAGCTTTGACGTTATTCTTGAGGCGGGTTATATAACTTGAACCCAATTATATTATTATGCACCTTCAATTTTGTCATACTTGTTGATCTACTTGCAATTTCAATTTATCTTGAATAATTAATGATCCTTTGAGTTCTAAAAGCTTCATGGGACTGTTGTCCATGACTTATAACATTAAGAACAAAGGTCTAGATGTTGATGGTGATGACATCATCAAAGGTAAAGTGATATCGGGTTGAAGCACACACCTCATACCCGATATGGTGATGTAACCCTATATGATAGGAAAACCGATATACCTTGTAATCCCACACCCTTATTGATTTGTATAATGGATTGACAAAGGTTCAACTAGTTGTCTATCCTGTCACTTAACCCATGGTGAAGGGTAGGTCAAAGCCATGAAGGTTTGAATAGGCATGAGCATAAGGGTCTTACCTGATATGGTGTGAAGCATACACACACACACCTCTCTGCCCAATATCGTCTGAAGCAAGCAAACACAAACCTCTCTGCCTGATATGATGTGAAGCAAGAACACACACAC
Source organism: Alisma plantago-aquatica (assembly GCA_963693085.1). Lineage (NCBI taxonomy): Eukaryota > Viridiplantae > Streptophyta > Magnoliopsida > Alismatales > Alismataceae > Alisma > Alisma plantago-aquatica. The sequence continues at coordinate 872,404,314 of OY856410.1, forward strand.
ATGTCTGCCCGATATGGTGTGAAGCAAGCGCACACACACCTCTTTGCCCGATATGGTGTGAAGCATACACACACACCTCTCTGCTCGATATGGTGTGAATCATACACACACACCTCTTTGCCCGATATGGTGTGAAGCAAGCACACATACACCTCAAACTCAATATGGGTAGAAAGCACACACCTCATACATGATATGGTGAAAGCACCTTAATTGCAATGTACTTGATGGAGTAACACATGAAGTGTTTTATATCAAGTCCTACATTAAGAGGGTGAGTTTAATGAATAATGATTAAAGTAGGCTAATATACCTTGAAGGAAAGGTTGAGCCAACTTAATAAAGTATGAAGTAATCAACATCCTAGAGAGGATGAGAGAGAAACTCATACTTGTGTAATAAACCTGTAACGGACATACATTAATACTTCTAATATGTGTAGCGTATGAATTAGGGTTTGATCCTTGATAATGTGATCTTGAAACGCTAATCAATAAGAAAGGGAAACCCTAACCCTAATATAGGGTAATGGTATGTATGTGAAACCCTAATCAATAAGAAAGGGAAACCCTAACCCTAATGATGGAATAGTGGTATTACCCTTGTATTGCATGGTGTTGATATGTATTTGATATGGTTGTTATCATGTACACTAACCATGCATGTATCATGAGATGATGAGCATAGCCAGGTATGAGCTATGATGTTTTATATGATAAAGATTTAAAATGGGCCTTGTGAGCCATGTGAGATGCTTGTGTAATAAGTATCATGTATACCTTGGTCTGAGGACCTAGAGGCAATAGTTACCTGATAAGTGGTAACAATATTCAGTGATGAATTAAGGGTTTGAATACACAAAACTAGTAATCATGATGATGATAATGTTGAGGGATGATAATTCCTAGTAATGAGATAAGGGATTGAAATCCAAAAAGTTATATGTGTTCTCAAGATTTGAAATATACTTGATAGATGTATTATACCTTTCTTTGTAGCATTTGTCATAATAATTCATGTTTGAAAACTTGATTGATGCTAAAAGATACGGTAACACACTTAACTCATCAAGTGGAATCTTATCATGTAGAGCCCTGACCATAGATCCATCAACGTCAGCAGCTGGTGATGGTGAAATAGGTTTTCCCACGGGATTTCCTGGAGGTGCATATTCTTGAATATGTGGGGGTGATGGGTGTGAATATCCTTATGCCCTAATGTGGGATTGACGTGAGATAAACACGAGATCTCTCAATCCTTCATTATATGTGCCCGGATGGATGTATCACGAATCTCCCAATGATGATGAATGTCGGGATCGCTGTGGAGATAAACATGAAATCTCTCAATTCCGAAGAGAGTGCAGCTGCCTCTATAGCTCTATAGCAAAGTTGCCAGTATATCCTGGAAAGATATGAAGTAGTTTACATGATCCTGCTTATGGTCTCGCATTGACCGAGATGGTATAGGTCATGGTAGCCAGATCTTCCATTGACCTTGTATGGTACCAATTTTGACTTTGCAGTGGTCGGTTGGTGTATGAGCGGTATACCTCATCTCCTCAGGGCATAAGTGTGATTGTAAAATGTAATTAGTCGTGTAGCGTATTTGCTTAAGGACGGAATATGGAAATCATTGGTTGATGTTACATTTCTTATTGCATCTTAAATGGATTGATGTTATACATGTTATTCATATTCCTTATAAAATGAATAGATGAATTACTACTTTATCATATATAGCTGCAATGTTTCAGAAGATGATATTGCTCTATTATGCTTCAACAATGATTAAATCCTACTTATTAATATAAAAGAATCCTCTCATCAGTTTTATTATAGTTTATCTACAATAATAATACTATTGGTGGAGAGTTATATCTCCCGTTAGTACATGGGTCTCACCCCATTGGTCACCAACATTTTTACGTGGACGCGGACTTGGAGGTAGGGACCATACACCAGAGGGAGAACAACAACATCAGGGGCATCAGTAGCATCTCAGGTTGAGTGTATTGTCTGTCGTGTCTTGTAGATATAAGTTCTATGTGTCGTCTCTGTACTCTCAGGTCCTTGGAGTCAGTACTTAGTGGTTTTATGATCGATCTGAGATTTTGGCTTGTATGCCTCGAGGTTTTATGTTGCTTATGTATAGTTTTGACAAAGCAACTGTTATATGTTATCCTCGAGATGAGATGGTACATGGTATGTACAATATGAATCATGATGTAGTACTTTGGTTCTTTTCTTAAGAGTTTCCTGAAAGTGGATCTCTTTGCAAATGGTTTTAATTTTAAGTGATTTTTGTTAATTTGTTTCTTATGGTTATTCCGCAATTATTTACTGGTGACGGTTTGATTTGTTGTCAGATCGTCACAATGTACACCCTTGCTTTCATCCCTAGTCGGTTATTATTGTGAAAATAACCATATACATAAATAATACATAAAAAATGTGTGTTGATTGATGATAGAATCTCATCAGTCATGATATGTGATATCAAACCAAGCACATAGGTACATGCAAGAGAATGGTGTATCAGACAGACCCACCATAAGAGTGATGCATGGAAACCACACTTGGTTAGTCAAGATCATCTCTTATTGTATTGGTAGTGACTGTGGTTCTTAGACCTAAAATCACTACACTCATCATATGTCATTATAAAGATGGTGATTGGGTGACTTTGACACAAGGGGATATATTGTGAGTGATAGGGAAGGAATGTTTCCCTCCTAAGGGAGTATGATATCCTAGCCACTTGATTAGCAAGGTTAAGAAATGCATGATCATGCACATGTGAGTCAATATATGATATTGAGCTTCTATATATCTCAAACAGTCTGCTATAGTTCAAGGAACATGAATTGAATGTTTGCAGGGGATGACAAGTCCATGCCTCAAGTTCAATTTGGATATCAATGACAAAGGGACTATACATTCACTTTAGCACCAATCACATATTGTAGGTTGAAATTTGTTCTCTAACTTTCCATTTCACTTGGGTAGCACTAATGTGTGACTAGGCACCACTCTCTGCTTATGAAGTCATAAGTTAGTTATGTACATTCACTGCCAACATGACATGGGACTTATAGGGCCACACACATAGGATTAACCTGGAAGAGGAGTTTATCCATGAATGATGTTTAGATTAATTGCTAAAATGTTTAGGTACTCAATTAAACATTCAATCAATTGACTTGTCTCAGAATCATCAATTTCAAGTGTTGAACCAACTAATAAAGTGCCATATGGATTGAGAACTAAATTGACTGAATTCTGCACAAACTAGACCACCAACTGACTAGTTCACCGGGTGAATCGATCGGCTCATGGTCAGTGATATGACCGGTTCACTCTGGTGAACTGATCGGTTCACGTAGATCATTCGAGCAAGTGTTTGGTTTCCCGGTTCGTGAGAAAGGTTTCATGTTTCACTTATCCAATTCAGTTGGGACAAGAATTGATCTTTGTTGTAATTGAAAACGGTTTTGGAAAGTCAATTGTGAACATGACTGGCATGTGAACTGGTCAGTTCACTAAGTGAACCGATTGGATCACCTAGCCAAATGACTGGTTTAATAGTGAACTGACTGGTTCGCTCGCCACAATGCAAATTATTCATGGAAAATATGGAGCTTTCTACTCCCACTCAAATTGGGAATCCTAACCCTAACCCCTCCTATAAATAGAGGGGTACTGGGGGCTTCTCAAAACACACAACTTAGATCTTTTGAAATCAGTTGCTCTGACAGTTGTTGTCTTCTCTTGTTTTGGAAACTAGAGATCTTGAGCAAGTTCTACCCGTCCAGGGAGGAATTGTGAGGGAAAGACAACTGCATAAAAGCAACTGGTTGTGGGAGAGCAAGTTCGTGACTAGTACACTAATAGAATGGGACAACTCCTTCTAGCGCATTCTTCAAAATGACTAGAGTTCTCAGTAGTTCATGTGGACTACCTACAGATATGGGAGATTTCTACCGCTCAGGAGGAGGATTGTCCACCGTAGTCCAGGTCAAGATTAGGAGATGCACAACCGTCGTCAAAGACTAGGTGGTTGAAGGCCTCCCTAGCTGTGAGGTAATGTCGCTGAGCAAGCCTCAGGACCAGGTATATCTCGCTAAACCTTCTTTCCTATTGCATAGTTGTTGATGTGATATACTAGTTATGGGTGGTTAGATAAATTTTTGTTTCTGCTTCCTGTTAGTCCCACAAAACCCAACACTTACCAAATTCAATGGACGTCATTAAATTGTTACTAGTGTTGATTAGTTCATCAAGTTTTGGGGCACCATTAAGTTATTTCTGGGTGTCAACTATCCTTTTTTTGGTGTCAATTATCCATTTTTAGGCATCATTTAGTAACTTGGGTGTCAACTGTCTATTTTGCTTTTGGGTGTCAATTGCCCATTTTTTGGACTCATTGACCAATTTTGGGTGTAAAATGCCCATTTATTATCGCACTTATCTATTCAATCAGTGTGATTTAAACTGTTACTAGTGTTGATTAGCTCATCATGTTGGGCACCATTAAGTTGTTTTTAGGTGTCAATTACCTATTTTTAGGCGCATTAAGTAATTGGGGGTGGCAATTTCCTATTTTTCTTTTGGGTGTCAATCACCCATTTTCAGGCACCATTAAGTAGCTTTGTGTTCCAATTGCCCATTTTTGGCCGCACTTACCCATTCAATGGGGGTCATTTAAATTGTTATTATTGTTGATTAGTTTATCATATTTTGGGGCACTATTAAGTTATTTTTGAGTGTCGACTATCTATTTTTGGGTGCACTTACCCTTTTGCTGGGTGTCATTTCATGGAGTGTTGATTAAGTTTATCATGTTTGGGCGTCATTAAATACTTCTAGGTGTCAACTACCTATTTTTGGGTGCACTTATTCATTAAGCATCTTTCATGCAGTGTTGATTAAGTTCATCATGTATGGGCATCATTAAGTGATTCTGGGTATCAACTACTTATTTTTTATTGCACTTACCCATTTTGGTGTTTGTGTGCAACTAAGTTGCTTTCGGTGTCAATTACCCATTTGTAGGTACCATTAAGTTACTTTTGACATCAATTGCCCATTTTTGGGCACACTTACCCATTCAATGAGCGTCATTTAAATTTTTATTGGGTGTTGATTAGTTCATCATGTTTTGAGGAAATGAACATGCAATTGGGTATCAACTACCCATTTTTGGGTGTGCTTGCCCATTCACTAGGCATCATATTTTGGGATGTTGATTAAGTTTATCATGTTTGAGCACTAGTAAGTGTTGTTGGGTGTCAACTATCCATTTTTGGGCACACTTACCTATTCACCGTGTGTCCTTTTCATGGGGCGGTGATTAGGTTCATCATGTTTGGGAGTCATTAAATTCTTTTGTGTGTTAATTATGCATTTCTGGGTGCATTTACTCATTTATTGGGCGTCAAATGGATAAAAGCGTCTAGAAATACTTAAAGTGCCCGAAAATAATGAATGTGTGAACAAACAATTCATTAAGTACACCTACTCATTACTTCCATCATATCTACTCATACTTCTCTCCTATTTTCTCATGATTCTCTCCTCTTTTTTCATTACTCCCCTTCTATAGTCATCTTATTGTTTCCCTCATCCTAATTACCCCCATCTTCCCTCATCATTTCCCTTCTCTTCCCTCCTTCTTATTACTTATCTCCTCTTCTCCTCATTTTTTCCTCCTCTCCCCTTTTCTCGTTACTTCCCTCATATTCTCTTTTTTCATCTTTACTTCCCACCTTTTTTATTTTCTCTCTCACATAGAAAAAGAGACAAAAAAAAGAAGGGGACAATTGATGGGATCATTTGGTAGGTGGGGAGCAGTGGGGGATAGCTAGAAGGTGGAATGTGTAGGTGGCTTGAGTGGGTGGTGTTGTGTGCACACGATCCATGCATACAAGCAGGTGACTGTCACCAAAGTTTAAATTTAAGTATGCTTTAATGCTTGTCATATTCGACTGTGTTAGTCGTTGCGCTCAAAGTTCTGGATATTCTAATTAATAAGACGGAGACTGTAACATACCAGATCTAGAACCCTACCCAAGAACCTTGACCACCTGGGTTTAACCAAACAAGGTTGAGTCTTGGACCGAAAAAGATGTTTAATAAAGTGATAATAAGCTAATGGATGTAATATCACCCTAATAAACCTATTTGGATATGTAATTAAGTTAATGGGCCATAAGTGGGCCAAGTGACATATACATATAATAAAGACTCAAAAGTGATAATAGACTTCAAATTTGTAATCTACATATCAATATAAGCCTACATGTCAATTTTCATCTAACTTGGGAAACCTTGAAACAATAAGGTAAGTTTAGGCGAGAGAAAGTGAATAAAAGACATAAAGGCTTAACAATGTGATATATGTCTTCAAAATATGGAAATAATGACAAATTCATATTCAACACACTTAACTTAAATTACGGATAAAGTTTCACCAAAAGTTGATAATTCTAATGTCATTAATGCAAGAGGAAAGAGAAAACAAGATTTGATTAATTAATGCATCAAAATTCTTCAAATGAAAAAATTGAAGTGCATAACCGGAATCAACATGCCTAATTTAACCTATGTGCAAATTTTCACTCAAATTGGTTAAATATAGAACCCTTAATTGAAGAGAGAGAAAAGAAGGCATTATTTGAGGAAACTTTGGTCTATGAGATTTGATTTAATTGCAAATGTCAAAAAAAAATTAAGTTCTTTCCTAAAGTCTATTGTCACACACTCTTTATTGTTTTTAGACTCTTCTGACCATTGGATCTCCATCTGACGGCCTTTGAGTCATCTCCTACCCCACGTTTTTTTCTTCTAATAATGCTCTTGTGTTTGGTTTTCATGAATATCTTCCTTGACTCTTGATCACTTTTTAAGATTTTTGTTCCTGTGTGTTCGGGAGAAGATTCCACGTTCATCGAGCCTTTGTATGAACCTTATCTCTTCTATTTTGGGAAACACCCAAATTGGGGCAAGTTTCCTTCTCTGCTACTTTTCTTTGCAATCTAAAACCTTCATGGAAACCTTGAAGTATTGGTGTATGTAGCACCGTTGGCACCTCTACATATCTCATCTTCTTTCAATTTGACCTCCTACTTCTGGCGACGCCCCGACGCACTCGACTTTCACCTCTGGCCACCATCGATGCACCATGGCCCTCACATCCTCCTTCGACTCAATTGAGTATTGGGTAAGAATCTATACTCTACCTGGTTCATTCTCGTGTTTTCCATTTTTCCTACGGTATCCCCGGTCATTGTGTCACATGGAGAATCTTAAGCTCGTCGATGGCGCTTGCCGTGTTGGCCCTCCTGTGGTTCTTTTCCTCTACAAATGCCTGCCTTGACCTCGCCTCGCCTCCACAAGTGTTTTGTTGACCTCAGATGAGGCTTCTCTCCGTAGTTTCAACAATCTTGATCGTAATTTTTTTTCATGCTCCTAGGTTTCTTCGGTTGTTCTTGGAATGTTGTGGCTCCCTTTGTGGCTTGTTCAGTTGTTCTGGCTCAGTTGAACTCGAGGTTTGAGTTTTGGCAATTTGAAGTTATGCTTTTATGCCCTCTCGTGATTATGCTCTAGACAGCCAATTGCAGCCTGCTACTTCGAGCAACAGTGGTGCAAGGCTGAGAAGGAATCTCCGTTATGTCCCCTATTTTCTCTCTTGCTTTCATTCTTCTGGTTAGGGCAAAATCGTTCACTATCTATTATTTCTTGGCTTTGCACCTGGGTCTGCTGAGGTGGCTGAGTGGCTGGCTGAGTTGACCATCTTTGATTGGGCCAACTCAGGCTGGCAACCCTCCCCCTCCCTCTCTTTCTCTCTCACCCATATAAATCTAATGTGGAGTTTTATGATTGTTTTTTTTTGAAAAATTAATAACTATGTATGTACTGGTCAGAAAAATACAAATAAATACTTGTTGGAATAAGAAAAATAAGATATAACTAATGGTATAGGTTTTGATGGCTAAATCCAATGATCAATAATGTGTGTTTTCCATGGATCTAATTAAATATGAATTAACTTGAAAAATTCATAACTAAATATATATATGTTAGAAAAATATAATAAATATGCTTTGGACTCCTAATAACACAAACAGAAATGTGGAACAGTTTTCATAACCTAATTTACATAATGATAAAAATATGTTTTTAGGGTTTGAATAATGTTCGTGAAATTGATACAAAATCTACATATATGTTTAATAGGTTCCTTGAAGGCTTGGGCTTGGACCTAGAAGTGATTTTAGACTTTGGACTCTGATGTTGAGGTATGTTTGCAAAGCACATAATCTCTTTGAGCAATTATCCTATTTTCTTCATTCTCTTGGTCCTATGGATAATAGCCTATACACATTGCTCTTATCTTTTGTTATCATTGTTCTTGCGAACTGTCTTATGTTGTGATCATGTGATATTCTCTTTATCTCTCTTCTTATGCCTTGTGTCATGTTGGACATTTTGATGCTATCTACCCACTGTGATGTGGATGTTTATTTGATGTTATGCGCCCACTATTATGTGGATGTTAATTTGTGGATTGTGACGTCTAGTTCCCACTTGCATGTGGATGTATGTGTTGTCTGTTGTATGATATGGTAACATTGTATAATTTCTTACTATACATTCTACTTGCCTCTACATTGTACATGCTATGTGATTCAGTAGCATCGGAGTGCATTGGTTTTATCTCATTGTGCAACATGGCAATATTGTGATATCTTTGGGATGGAGGGTGTATGATTCCCCATACCTGAGCATGATGTATGATTCCTGGGCCATGTTATATATATTTGGGTGGTGGATGTATGATTCCCATGTCAGGGCAGGATGTATGATTCATGGCCCATGTCGCACCAGGGCAAGATGTATGATTCTTGGCCCATGTCCCACCAGGTTCAAGATGTATGATTATTGGCCGACTTTGTCTGTATATTGTTCTAGGGCTATGCTTATCTCACATGCATGCAGGTTGATGATGATATGTGCTTTGTGTTGACCTAGGTGTCGCACATTGCCCATATTTTGATAATGACTTAACCATTCCATTCATATGTATCTAACAAATCTATTTGAGATTGTTTCAGACATTAGGTACAAGAAAAGAATCTCATTCCACTCCAAAGCTACTCATCCAGCACATGCAAAACATGTGACTTTTGATCGTTTTGTAATATAGCCCTTAGAGGCTTAGAACAATTGATGTAATCACTTATACTCATGTTTTGTATTGTAACTAAGATGGATAAATTGATTGGGACTCAAAAATCCATCGTTTGTACAGTTTATGAAAATTCCAAAATACCCATAACAAGGATTTTGTCGGCCGAATTACAAACTCGGCCGATCCATATATTCTGGAATTTTCTGGGCTGTCGGCCGAGTTACCAACTCAGTCGATCCATGTTCGGTCGAGTTTCTATGGTGGGAAACTCGGCCGATCCACTGATCGGTCGAAGTTGAAAGTAGACCGATCGGCCGAGTTTCTCCAAGGAAACTCGGCCGAAAGTCTATCTTTCAGACTTGTCGCTTAGTGGTTCGGCCGAGTTGCCTTTATTGAAACTCGGCCGATCAAACTGTACTGGAATGCAGAAAAAGAAATTCCAACCGTTGGAGGAGTAGGTGGGACTCAAAATAGATCCGTTGCAAGTTGTAAAATGGCTAGTTTGTGCCACTTAACTCTCCCAACCTCAAAGGGACACCCTCAACTATAAATAGGACCTCTTGGACTTCATTCCAAGGTTGCTCATTCACATATGCTTGGTCCTAGCCTTAGTTGAGTGGTTTCTAATCCTTTGAGCCCCTTTCTCTCTCTACCTTCAAAGCAAATTCGTGAGTATGAGTGAGTTAGGATCCCATGTATGAGAGCTATCATTTGTAATCTTGTAAAGCTCTCCTTTCCACTTCTCCCATCTCCATTCTCTATGAAGATTGATTGAAGTTTCTTCTCCGAGTGAAAGAGAAGAAGGTTGATGTTCTTCCCCGAGTGAAGGAGAAGAAGGCTAGCTGCTCCAGGCCTCCAAGTGAAGGAGGAAAGTGCTAAAGCTCTCCAAGTGAAGGAGAGGTGCAAGGCAAAGCTCAAGCAAGATAGGTAAATCCTGCAAGGCCGAAGACTAGAGCAAGAGTGGGTAAGTCCTTTGAAGAAGGTGGAAGACTACTTGCTTAGTGGGTAAGTCCTTGGTGAGGTAGAAGATCTTGGCTTGATATATAAGTCCTTGGATGGTTGGTAGTTGTAGCTTGTAATCTTATTGTGTGATATATATAAGAGAACCAAGTTACAAATCCTAGAGCCTAACCAACTCTAGGTAGTGGACTGACATTGCTCCTAAGTTTAGGACATGGAACCACTCTAAACCACCTGTCCAAGTGCATGCTTTCCTTGTCTCTTATCCTTGCTTTGTATGCTAGTTTAGGACATCAAATTGCTGTTTTGAATTAAGTTCTGCACTTAATATAATTTGGTGGTCTAATCAATTTTGTGAAGCTCTATTCAACCCCCCCTTTTAGAGCCCATTGATCCAACAAGTGGTATCAGAGTAGGTCTTCTCCAAGCTACTTCAACAAGTAGGAGAAGATGGGCGATTCAGCTCTTGGGTCACTCAATCTTGAAGGAAGCTTCTCCATGAGACCCCCGGTCTTCGACGACACAAACTTCCTATATTGGAAGAGAAGGATGCAATTCTACATCCAAGGCGTGAGCTACGAGATGTGGAAGATAGTCCATCTCAAGTATGAAGAGCCGAAGGGGAACATCACCACGTGGACGGAAGATGAGATGAAGCGTGCTCAACTCAATGCTAAAGCTGTGAGCATCATCTACGCCGCCCTTTCACCATCGGAGTTCAACCACATCTCTTCTTGGGACACGGCGCATGAGATTTGGCATAAGTTGTGTGTCACCTATGAAGGGACGGAGCAAGTCAAGGAGGCCAAGGTCTATATGCTCGGCGGCCTACTTGAGAACTTCAAGATGGGGAAGAATGAAAGAGTTGCGGACATGTACACAAGGTTGAATGTCATCTTGAACAGCCTTGCAGCCCTTGGGAGTGTCATGGATAGAGGTACCATCAATGCAAAGATCTTGAGATCTCTTCCAAAGAGATGGGAGCCAAAGGTCACTTCAATTGAAGAAGTCTACAAGCTGAGCGAGTTGTCAACCGAGGAGCTGGTTGGTAATCTCCAAGCACATGAACCAAGGCTCGACAAGCAAGAGGAAGAGGAGAAAAGAGAAGAGAAGGAGTCCAAGAAGATGAAGGACACAGCCTTCAAAGCTCAAGTTGAAGAAATGATGCGGCAACAACAACTTGCCATGAAGTCTCCCTGCCCTTCCTCAAGCGAAGATGAAGGTGCAAATGATCATGAAGCCAACTATTCAAAAGGAAGACACTTCAAGGGCAAGCCATCCTCCTCCACTCCTAGGTGCTACGAGTGTGGTCAAAAGGGCCACTACAAGAATGACTGCCCAAAAGCCAAGAAGGGCTATCATAAGAGCAGCCACAAGAAGGATGACAAATACAAAAGAGAAGCCAAGTACAAGAAGAAGAACAAGAAGGAGAGACGACCCAAAGATGCAGCTCATGCGGCATGGGAGGAGTCTTCTACTTCAAGTTCCTCAAGCTCCGAGGATGGTGAATGTCACCTTGCACTCATGGCTTCTACTAGTGAAGAAGTAATTGAGGTAAGTGAGGTAAGCAAGGTAAGTGATGAAAGTTTACTTGATTTATCTAAGGAAACCCTCATTGAAATGCTTAATGATTGTCAATCATCTTTTGCTAAATGTAAAGCTAAAAGAAAAAGATTAGGAAAGATAGTTGATGATCTCTATGCCAAGATTGATATTCTAGATCAAAATGAGAAATTACATCTTGATAGCATAGATTCCTTACAAGGGCAATTTCTAGACCTTGAACTTCAATATAATGGAGTAGAGGTTGAGAATGGTACTTATCTTAAAACTATTGAAAATCTTAAGATAGAGAACCAAAATTGCCTAGATGAGCTAGATGTTCTAAAAACTGAAAATGTTGAACTTAAGCTTATTGATGATGCTAGGAGAGATGAAGTGTATTCTTATCAAAGAGAAATTGTTGTCCTTAAATCTGAAAATGCTAAACTTTTTGCACAAACAAATGATTTATCTTCTAGACCTATTTTGCCTAGAAATGAAGTTGCAAACTTAACTCTTGAAAAAGATTCTCTTCTTACTAAAGCCCTCTGTCTTGAGGCCGACCTTTTGCATGCTAGAGAAGATCTTGCTATTTTATCTACTACCATAACAAATCTTAGTGATGATAATGCTAAATTAAGATCTACTTTGCAAAGGTTTCTTTCGGGTAAGAAGTCTCTAAATGATGTTCTAGAGCACTCTACCAAACAAGTTGGTACTAGTGGTCTAGGATACAATGCGACTACTCCAAAAGGTAAGAAGAAGAAGAAGGGTAAGAAAAAGAGTGTGGAAACTCCAAGTTTCAATGGAGAGTCTTCCGGCTCTAAAAACCCCATGGTATGTATGCATTGCAAATGTGATGATCATTATTCTACCTATTGTCCTTACAAGCCTAAGGGGACCAACCCAAATATGAAATGGGTCCCCAAGCTAACCCCGGACCCCAAAGTTTGAGTTGGGTTCCGACATCCTCTTTTCTTGCAGGTCACAAAGAAATGGATTGTTGATAGTGGCTGCTCTAAGCACATGACTGGAGAAATCAGCCATTTCAACAAATTTGTGAAGAAGAAAGGAGGATCGGTAACCTTTGGGGACAACAAAAAGGGTAAGGTTATAGGTGAGGGTGATGTAGGTAATGATTTGTGCATTAAAAATGTTTTGCTTGTTGATGGCCTACATCACAACTTAATTAGTGTTAGCCAATTATGTGATAATGGTTATCTTGTGCTCTTTACTTCCTTAGAATGCTTGCTTCTAGATTCCATGTCCTATAATGTTATATATAAGGGAACTAGAAATGGTAATCTATATGTGATTGTTCTCGATGCTTTAAAGCCCATACTAAATAGATGCTTAGTCGTGGATAAAAACGATCTTTCGCTTTGGCATCGACGTTTGGGTCATGTGAACTTGCATCAAATGAAGAAACTGAACAAAAAGGACTTGGTTCGAGGACTTCCTAAATTGGATTTTGAAAAGGATGAGGAATGTCAACCTTGTACACAAGGGAAAAAAACCAAATCCTCCTTCAAATCCAAAGGAGTCATGAGTACCAAGAGAGTTCTAGAGCTTCTTCATATTGATCTCTTCGGACCTATGAGAACACAAACGCTTCGCGGCTCCAAGTATTGTCTTGTTATTGTTGATGATTTTTCTAGATATACTTGGACTTTCTTTCTCATTTCTAAAAGCGATACACTCGATGTTTTCTCGAGCTTTTGTAAACGAGTTGAAAACGAAGCTTCTTGTCATGTTGTTTCCATCCGTAGTGATCATGGGGGAGAGTTTGAAAATGATCTTTTTGAATGTTTTTGTGAAAAATCGGGTTATTCGCACAATTTCTCTTCTCCTCGCACACCCCAACAAAATGGAGTTGTTGAGAGGAAGAATAGATCGCTACAAGAGATGGCTAGAACCATGCTTCTTGAGTATGACACTCCTAAGAAGTTTTGGGCTGAAGCCGTTAGCACCTCATGTTTTGTGCAAAACCGAGTTTTCACTCATCCGACTTTTAAGAAAACCCCCTATGAACTATGGCGTGGTAGGAAGCCGTCAATTGATTTCTTTCATGTGTTTGGATGTCCTTGTTTTGTTTTGAACACCAAGGATTCTCTCGACAAGTTTGATCCTAAATCGTACAAGGCTTTCTTCCTAGGCTATAGCACTACTAGCAGGGCTTTTAGAGTATTTAACATTGAACTATCTAAAATAGAAGAATCTATAAATGTTAAATTTATTGAAACTAACCCTGTTATTGGCAAGCATATTGGTGATGATGATGTTGCAGATGAAATCATTCCTATCTTAAAATAGCTCAACATGAAAGACAAAGGTAAGCAGGTTGAAGAAGAAGAAAAAGAAGAAGAAAGGAAGGATCCCACTCCCCGCTTTGCAAAGAATCACCCAAATGAGTTGATCATTGGCAATCCGTTTGAAAGAGTGAGGACACGAGCTGCATACAACAAAGAACAAGCAGACAGTGCCTTCATTTCTCAACTGGAGCCAAAGAACATCAAAGAGGCCCTTGGCGATGATGAGTGGATCCTTGCCATGCAAGAAGAGCTTGAGCAGTTCGAGAAGAACCGTGTGTGGACCTTAGTGCCAAGACCAAATGAAAGAAAGATCATTGGTACCAAATGGGTCTATCGCAACAAGCTTGATGAGCAAGGAAAAGTGGTAAGAAACAAAGCAAGGTTAGTAGCACAAGGTTACAATCAACAAGAAGGTATTGATTTTGATGAAACCTATGCTCCTGTTGCTAGATTAGAATCTATTCGTATGCTACTTGCCTTTGCTAGTTATAAAAATTTCTTGCTTTATCAAATGGATGTTAAAAGTGCATTTTTAAATGGTACAATCGAGGAGGAAGTATATGTTGCTCAACCTCCAGGCTTTGAAAATGATAAGTTACCCAATCATGTATATTTCTTGCAAAAAGCTCTCTACGGACTCAAACAAGCACCTCGAGCTTGGTATGAGAAACTAAAGAACTTTTTGTTAGATAATGGGTATATCATGGGAAAAGTTGATTGTACTTTATTTCTAAAACACACTTCTACCCATTTTCTCATAATTCAAATTTATGTTGATGATATTATATTTGGAGGAACTGACCTTGATCTTTGCAAAGAGTTTAGTTCGCTTATGCAGAGTGAATTTGAGATGAGCATGATGGGTGAGTTGACCTTCTTCCTCGGCTTCCAAATCAAGCAAACCAAGGAAGGCAACTTCATCAACCAAGGCAAATACACAACTGAACTACTTAAACGCTTTGGGATGGAGAACATGAAGCCGATGGATACACCCATGTCAAACACTGCCAAACTTGACAAGGATGAAGAAGGTGTGAAGGTAGATGAGAAGCTCTATAGAGGTATGATCGGAAGTTTACTTTATTTAACTGCCTCTAGACCTGATATAATGTTTAGTGTTGGCCTGTGTGCTCGCTTTCAATCAAGCCCTAGGAAATCACATCTTATTGCTGTCAAGAGGATTTTGAGGTACTTAGCCAAAACTCCAAATTTTGGACTATGGTACCCTAAGTCAAGGGACTTTACTCTTGTGGCATATAGTGATGCTGACTACGCAGGTTGCTTGATTGATAGAAAGTGCACAAGTGGCACTTGCTTCCTCTTGGGACCATGCTTGGTGTCTTGGTTCTCTAAGAAACAGAGCACAGTGGCATTATCAACTACCGAAGCTGAATACATTGCAGCCGGAAGTTGTTGTGCCCAGGTCCTATGGATGAAGCAAATGCTCCAAGACTTTAACATTCATTTTGATGCTTCTCCTATTTTCTGTGATAATACTAGTGCAATCAATCTTTCTTATAATCCAATATTGCATAGTAGAGCTAAACACATAGAAGTTCGCCATCATTTTCTCCGTGACCACATTGTCAAAAAGGATATTTATATCACACATGTGGATACGGAAAATCAGTTGGCCGACATTTTCACTAAACCGCTTGCTAGAGAACAATTTAATTTTATTAGATCAAAATTCCTCATAATTTCTCTTGATGATGTTGAATTGCTCTCTAATTAGTTGGTTACATCTTACATGTGTTGCTCTTGCTTATAAATGCTTCGTTTGCTAAAAGATGCTTGTTTTTGCATATTTCTATTCTAGTTTTTATCTCTTTTTCGGGCTTTTCTCACAAATCGGGTTTTAATCGACAAATAGTACCCTATGATGATGGGAATGTGCCTAAATATGCTTAATATACAATCTAGACCAAAAAGAAAAATTGCATTCGGTCATTTGAGGCTAGAGCTAGATATTAGGTTTTTCCACATCAGGGTTTTGGTCGGCCGAGTTTCCAACTCGGCCGAACGGTCGGGTACAGGGCACCTGTGCGCTCGATCGGCCGAGTTTCCATTTCCCAAACTCGACCGATCGGCGGCAGACTGGTTTTATTTTAATAGGAATCGGCCGACTTGCTCCCTCTCAACTAGAGCAAAGTCGACCGAACCCTAGCCGTTTACCCCGACCCTTCCTAACCCTAGTCCTCTCTTCCCTCATTCCGGCCTTTCTCTCCTCCAATCGACCTTGTGCTTTCGTTCTTGCTGTTCTAGGAGCGTCACCTGCTCTCTCTCTCCACGCGGATCGGCTCTTTTCCTTCTTTCTCCTCTCCATGAGGTCACAATGCCGGAAACGCACTGTTCCTGCCCCTGCCATGGCGACTCCTCTTGCTCCTAGGTATATTACGTTCGATAATCTCTCGTTTGTTGACAATGCTACTGTTTCTCGTTACAAAGAGCTCCTTCCTCGCTCTCCCTTCCCTTTTCGAGCTCTACATCAACCAAATAGCTTTCACGCTGACCTCTTGGAAGCTTATCAAATCTTTCGCACCCATCATCTTGAGGCGTTTTGCATAGAGGATGCCCGCTTCTATAACTTGAAATACAGCACCAAAGCCGTCCGTGAGTTCTACGCAAATTTGCGGTGGAACTATGACTCTTTGGTCCCCTCCGTGGACACCTCCATTGTTTTGACGTCCATGATCGCCGGACAACCTTTCCATATTACTGAACGCTCGTTCAATCTCTATCTAAATGGCAATGTTGGCACGACTGCTTGGATCACTGACTACCCTCTTTATCTTGATCTTTTGTCTCCCGAGGATGTCTATAAGACACATGAGGTTGACTTGACCGATATCCACAAGTTTCTCAAGCAACCCAACTTTCCTTATAGAAAAAAGGGTACTTTGCCTTCCTCCGCCCTTTCCTCTCCTCGCCGCGTTTTGGCGTTTATTCTCAGTTGCAATGTCCATCCAAAGAAGAATCAAACGGACATCGCCGAGAATACGGCTATGATGATGTATCTTCTGTTGAACAACCAAGGAGTCAAATGGGCCCGTTACATCCTTCACCATATGACCTGTTTTGACTCGGGAAAGAACACCAAGGGCACACATCTTCCATATCCTGCCCTAATTTGTGGTCTTTTCCAGCATGCCACTGGAAAATCTCTCTTTACCGATTTTCTCTACCGCCCTGATCGTGAAGGAGTTTATATCAATGAGACCACTCTTCAAAAGAGTGTGCCTACCCCTGGTGCATCATCTTCCTTAGCTCCACCTCCACCTCCATCTTCCTCAGCTGCACCTCCTCCTCCACCCTCCACATATGCCCCTCCTCCTCCTGAGCCATCCTTCCAGCCTCCTCCGCAGCCTGCCTTTGCTGACTTCCACGTTTCAAATGAGGCCCTCATGGGGTATCTCATGCACCAGCAGGCTTACAACATGCAGGTCCAGCAACATCACCATCAGGATCTGTGCCACATCATGTCTTCCATGTCGTTATCTTGCCCTCATCCCTACCCCACCTACGAGCCCTACCCCGGTGGTGACTACGCTTCTTACGCGTATAGCCAGTTTTACCCTGCTCCACCCTTTACTGCTTCCGCTGAACCCTCTGCAGGTGGATGCCCTTCTCCGGTTCTGGCGCTCCCAGGTGGTCGTCTGTCCGAGCTCCTGGCCCAGTACACTTCTTCTGCTCCCCCCATTGAGGTTTCCTACGAGTTACATGCTCTAGGCATGTCTTGGGCCGAGCAGAGTGCGAGGTGGCCCGGGCGTGCTTCTGGTCCTCCAGACGAGGATATGGCTGACCAGGAGGATGCTGAGACTGACGCTGATGAGGCTACTGCGACGGATGCTGAAGACGAGGATGATGATGACGATGCTGATCATGGTGCCGAGGCTACACCAGCTGCTGCTCCTCCTTCTGATGATGGCGATGAGGACTACCAGCCCGACGAGGACATGGATGATGCTGTTGATGATATCGACATAGAGTAGTTTAGCTTAGGAGTTGTTGTGTCTAGTTTTAGTCTCAGATGACCATGTTACATCTCTTTGGACTATGATTGTATTATCTACATTAGGCACATCATCTGAGTTGTACTATTTCTACTCTATGATATCCTTGTAGTTTTTGTTTTATGGTTTATGGAAACGCTTCGTATGGTTTATCTTGTAGTGTTTTCCATATTTTGATTAATGACAATGCATTGCTTTCATGGTTTATCTTGATGTTAATCTGTTTTTCTGTGGAAATGTTTGATTGAGTGTTTTTTGTTGTTGGAGAAGACCTTGCTTTTATGCTCTTCTACCCCCCCTGCCTTTTTGAGATGACAAAGGGGGAGAAATAGCTCAATCATATTGTTTTTATTGCTTGTATGGTTCCTTTCTTGTCTAATTAACTGAAATACATCTAGACTTGCTTAGAATCATATAATATACATATGTGCTGTGATTGCTTGTTTTTTAACTAACCATGCAGGGATGAGTAAGCATGAATTGAGGGGGAGCATTACAAATTGATCATTTTTGCATCCCCTTGCAATTCCCTAAGAAAAGGTATAATTTTCACATTCTTTTCAATATGTTGAGGAATGGTTTGTCATTGTCAAAAAGGGGGAGAATGTTGACCTAGGTGTCGCACATTGCCCATATTTTGATAATGACTTAACCATTCCATTCATATGTATCTAACAAATCTATTTGAGATTGTTTCAGACATTAGGTACAAGAAAAGAATCTCATTCCACTCCAAAGCTACTCATCCAGCACATGCAAAACATGTGACTTTTGATCGTTTTGTAATATAGCCCTTAGAGGCTTAGAACAATTGATGTAATCACTTATACTCATGTTTTGTATTGTAACTAAGATGGATAAATTGATTGGGACTCAAAAATCCATCGTTTGTACAGTTTATGAAAATTCCAAAATACCCATAACAGGGATTTTGTCGGCCGAATTACAAACTCGGCCGATCCATATATTCTGGAATTTTCTGGGCTGTCGGCCGAGTTACCAACTCAGCCGATCCCTGTTCGGTCGAGTTTCTATGGTGGGAAACTCGGCCGATCCACTGATCGGTCGAAGTTGAAAGTAGACCGATCGGCCGAGTTTCTCCAAGGAAACTCGGCCGACAGTCTATCTTTCAGACTTGTCGCTTAGTGGTTCGGCCGAGTTGCCTTTATTGAAACTCGGCCGATCGAACTGTACTGGAATGCAGAAAAAGAAATTCCAACCGTTGGAGGAGTAGGTGGGACTCAAAATAGATCCGTTGCAAGTTGTAAAACGGCTAGTTTGTGCCACTTAACTCTCCCAACCTCAAAGGGACACCCTCAACTATAAATAGGACCTCTTGGACTTCATTTCAAGGTTGCTCATTCACATATGCTTGGTCCTAGCCTTAGTTGAGTGGTTTCTAATCCTTTGAGCCCCTTTCTCTCTCTACCTTCAAAGCAAATTCGTGAGTATGAGTGAGTTAGGATCCCATGTATGAGAGCTATCATTTGTAATCTTGTAAAGCTCTCCTTTCCACTTCTCCCATCTCCATTCTCTATGAAGATTGATTGAAGTTTCTTCTCCGAGTGAAAAAGAAGAAGGTTGTTGTTCTTCCCCGAGTGAAGGAGAAGAAGGCTAGCTGCTCCAGGCCTCCAAGTGAAGGAGGAAAGTGCTAAAGCTCTCCAAGTGAAGGAGAGGTGCAAGGCAAAGCTCAAGCAAGATAGGTAAATCCTGCAAGGCCGAAGACTAGAGCAAGAGTGGGTAAGTCCTTTGAAGAAGGTGGAAGACTACTTGCTTAGTGGGTAAGTCCTTGGTGAGGTAGAAGATCTTGGCTTGATATATAAGTCCTTGGATGGTTGGTAGTTGTAGCTTGTAATCTTATTGTGTGATATACATAAGAGAACCAAGTTACAAATCCTAGAGCCTAACCAACTCTAGGTAGTGGACTGACATTGCTCCTAAGTTTAGGACATGGAACCACTCTAAACCACCTGTCCAAGTGCATGCTTTCCTTGTCTCTTATCCTTGCTTTGTATGCTAGTTTAGGACATCAAATTGCTGTTTTGAATTAAGTTCTGCACTTAATATAATTTGGTGGTCTAATCACTTTTGTGAAGTTTGTGAAGCTCTATTCAACCCCCCCTTCTAGATCCCATTGATCCAACACTTTGTGTTCCACCATGGTAGTGGATGTATATTTATAGCATGTTCTCTTTATTTTTTGGTCATGGCAAGCATCTTCTTTTGTGACTCTTTTCTCTTGATACCCATTTGGGTGGTACTTATCTCTTCTATGGGAAGCTTGACTTTATTTGTTGTCCCTTATTTCCATATATCGATCAATTTACTTTTTTATATGCACATACCAACCTTTTTTGATGTCATCTATTCTTTCTTGATGGGGTGTGCTTACAACCCTAGGTGGAGGACTTGGATGACAAGGCATGATAACCTGGACTTATTTTGAGAAGTTAAAGCTTGGAGAAAATCTTGAGGTGGTTTAGATTTCCATCTACGTGAATCCTTATGATGTAAGTTTAAGATGATATTTTGTAACCTTGTGTTAAATTGAATATTGTCATGCTTCTATTCCGTTGCTACACTTTGGTTGTTTTGTATACCTGTTGTGGATTAACTAGTTTACTTAAGTTTTACTATTTGTATTTTAACCCTCAATCACCTGCAAGTATACATGGTCAATCTTAGTCAAGGTCGAACCTTAGCAAGCTACTTAGTTAGGTGTAGCAGAATTGAATTTCATCATTCTAAGTCATCTGCAAAAGGAGAATTTGGTTGTTTTAACTAAAAGTCAAACATTAACAACTAAGACTATGAGATTTAGATCAGATTTTAGGGAATTTTGGACATTAGGTTTCACAACCATGCTAATTAAACATATGAACTACTCAATTATGTGAGATAGAAAATTTGCATAGAGACTGTCACCGTCAAGCACATCTCGGTGTCATGAGACGGTTCTCATACTCACATAACACTCTCGTGTTATGATCAGAATCAAACACAACCTTGATCCCCAACATTCTCTATCCACTCCCATGGTCAAGAGAATATTACCATGAAATCTACTCCCCACTCCCCCATACATTCTCCGGAATAGCACAAAAAAGCATAAAACATGTATAAAAGGTGGCCATCCAAACATACAAGCCTATGAGCACCATAGAATTTCATGGAAGAAGCAAATTTACTAACAATAAACCATAATAACGAATTTACATGAGTAAAAGCCTGGTAGTTACTCTCCCATGCCTAGGAAACAAAGTTCTACTCGCTCATGATGGAGGAACACAAATACATGGCAGATTTAGCACTGTTTTGCATGATAAAAAGATGACAAGAAAAAGAAGAACCAAATATTAGGCTAAAGGGGGAAGAACTCTAGCTGGAAGTTGAGAATCCACCCCTGGAGATGCTTCAACTCATACTTTCTCCTCTCCTGAGAAGCTTGGACGAGAATGGAAGCTCTGCAGCACCTTTTCAGGAAGAATGGAGAAGAAATGGGGGCTTCTTTCCCAAGATAGTGTCCCAAAGCTCCCAAATTGCACTCTCCTTTCTCTGCAACTCCTTTTGCTCAGAATATGTTTCAAATGAACTAAGATAAACGCCCCATATGACTTCCCTCATATTTAAAATGAGGAGTGGTTGCCTTGAAATTCTGTAGAAAATCACATAAGACACGACATGTACTAGAGGAGACACGTTGTGTACTTTAGTATAACTGGCAACTTAAAATGCTCTCCGCGATAAGTACACAACATGTCCTCAGATGTACAGGCTGTGCAGCTGCAACTGGGGTCGACACTATGAGAGTGGTACACACCGTGTACATATGAGACACATCGTGTACCTTCACTTTAGCGTTCCAGAATGATTTAATACACAACGTGTCCTAATAGCACACGTCGTGTACCCGTCGATAGTCAATTTTGGGTCGCCAGGACACATCGTGTCCAGATGTGGACATGTCGTGTCTTCTGCCTTTGATTTGGTAATGAAAAGTCTAGACACCAACATGCCGTGACATGACGTGTCTTTTTCTATGAAGACTAGAAACTCTTTAAATCAATTGCAGATGCGGTGGGAATCCAACAAGGGTTGGATTTGGGTTAGATTAACCTTGATTTTACACTCTTGATGTGTACCTGTGATAAACCATCATGCAATGAGTAAGATGGTGAAAATATGGCAAATTGAGCATGAATAGAGGTTAAATGAAAGGTAAAATGGACTGAATTTGTGTGCGAATGTGTGCAAAAAGTCAATATAAAATGAGCACATCAATACCATTAATAAATATTTGAAAATTTTACACCCACTCTAAGCATACCTTCAAAGTGTGTTTGGACTGGAGGCTCTATTGTTCAAATTTTTAGTAGAGATGTGGTTTCACTTCTTTACAACATGGTATCAGAGCCAAGTTAGTCAGAATCTGACTATTTCAATTATGTCTCCCTAATAGAACCCTTGGCTTGGATAGTAACCTCTAGGGGAGATGTTCACCCTAGATTTGATGAATGATGATCTTTTTATGCAACACGGTTTAATTTGACGATAAAATTAGGTTGTGAAGAGATCTTTTTGTCGCATTGATTTTGGTACCATCTTTGTTTTATCTCTAATGTTTCTTACCAACAAAAATTATTTTCATTATACTACTATATGTACAAAAAAATTCTCTAATTTGTCAATGTTTTCTTGAACTAAGTCACAATGAGAAGAAACTCTAGTTGGATGTAGAATCTAGCTCTAGTATTGACTTTGGATTTGAGACTATGATTGATATAAAGGTGTTGTAAACCTACCCTATGACTTTTTGGATGTCATGTAGGGTTGATAGGCTAGAGACACAAGGACCTAAAACTCAACCCTAGATGGAATGACTTCTAGTTGGATACATGATTAAAATTAAATCTCTAAAATTTTCACAACTAAGAGATATGTGGGTAAACCTAAAAGTTGAATAGTTTGACTTGTTAGGTTGAACCTTTTTAGGGGTGGAGAATAGATGTTTGTTAATGTTTGGATCTATAGATCTTGCGGACGAAATTCTTTTAAGGGGTGGAGTGTTGTAACATACCAGATCTAGACCACTTGCCTAGAACTTTGACCATCTGGGTTTGACCAAACAAGGTTGATTGTTGGACCTAAAAAGATGTTTCATAAAGTGCTAATGAGATAATGCATGTAATATCACCATAATAAACCTAATTGGATAAGTAAATTAAGTTAATGGGCCATTAGTGGGCCTTGTGACATAATACATATAATAAAGTCTCAAAAGTGACAATATACTTCAAATTCGTAATCTACACATTAATATAAGCCTACATGTCAATTTTCATCTAATTTGGACAACCTTGAAATAAGGTAAGTTTAGGAGAGAGAAAGTGAATAAAAGACATTAAAGCCCAATAATGTGATATATGTCTTCAAAATATGGAAATAATCTCAAATTCATATTCACCAAAAGTTGATAATCCTAATGTCATTAATGCAAGAGGAAAGAGAAAATAAGATTTGATTAATCAATGCATCAAAATTTTCAAAAGGAAAATTGAAGTGCATAATTGGAATCAACATCCCTAATTTAACCTATGTATAAAATTTCACTCAAATTGGTTAAAGATAGAACCCTTAATTGAAGAGAGGGAAAAGAAGGCATTATTTGAGGAAACTTTGGTCTATCAGATTTGATTTAGATGTAAATGTCACAAACAAATTAAGTTCTTTCCTAAAGTCTATTGTCACACGCTCTTTATTGTTTTTGGAGTCTTCTTGGACCATTGGATCTCCATCCGACGACCTTTGAGTCATCTGCTACCTCGAGTAGGAGATGTGTTTTTTCCAACAATGCTCTTGTGTTCGATTTTCGTGAATATCTGCTTTGACTCTTGATCATTTTTAAAGATTTTTTTTTCATGTGTGTTTAGGAGAAGATTCTGCTTTTATTGAGCCTTTACATGAACCTGATCTCTTCTGTTTTGGGAAACTCCCAAATGGGGAAAGTTTCCTTCTCCGTTGGTTTTCTTTGCAAGACAAAACCTTCATGGCAACCTTTAGGTTTGGTGTCTGTAGAACTGTTAGCACCTCTACATATCTCCTCTTCTTTCAATTTGACCTCCTGCTTCCCTTGATGCTCCAATGCACTCGACTTTCATCTCTGGACGCCATCGATGCGCCATGACCCTCACATCCTCCTTCAGCTCAAATGAGCATCGAATAAGAATCTATGCTCTATACAGTTCCTTCTCATTTTGTCCATTTTTCCTGTGGCAGCCCCGGTCATCGTGTCATATGGATGAGCTTGAGCTCGTCGGCGGCACTTTCCATGTTGGCCATCCTATGGTTCTTCGCTCCCGCAAATGCCTGCCTTGACCTCATCTCACCTCCCCGAGTGTTTTGGAGACCTTAGTTGAAGCTTTTCTTTGTAGTTTCAACAGTCTTGATCATGATTTGTTTCCCTGCTCCTCAATTTCTTTGGTTATTCTTGGGATGTTGTGGCTCCCTCCGCGGCTTGTTCAATTGTTTTGGCTCATTTGAACTCGAGGTTTGAGCTTTGGTGATTTGAAGTTATGCTTTTGCACCCTCTCATGATTATGCTCTAGACAACCATTTGTAGTCTGCTGCTTCGAGCAGCAATGGCGCAAGGCTGAGAGGGGATGAATCCATGATGCTAAATCTCCATTATGCCCCCTATTTTCTCTATTGCTTCTGGTTAGGGGAAACTGGTCATTTCATGATCTCTTATTTCTTGGCTTTGTGCCTAGGTCCGCTGAGGTGGTTGAGTGGCCGATTGAGTTGGCCAACTTTGATTGGGCCAACTTGGGCTGGCGGTCCTCTCCCTCTCTCTCTCTTGCTCTCTCACCCATATAAAATTGATGTGGAATTTTATGATTGGTTATTTTTGAAAAATTAATAACTAAATATGTACTGGTCAGAAAAATACAAATAAATACTCATTGGAATAAAAAAATAGGATATAACTAATGGTATAGGTTATGATGGCCATATCCAATGCTCAATAATATGTGTTTTCCATGGATCTAATTAAATGAGAATTAACTTGAAAATTCATAACTAAATATATAAGTCATAAAAATATAATAAAATATGTTTTGGACTCCTAATAACATAAACTAAAGTGTCAAATAGTTTTCGTAACCTAATTCACACAAAGATAAAAATGTTTTTTTAGGGTTTGAATAATTTTCATGAAATTGATACAAATCTGCCTATATGCTTAATAGGTTCCTTGAAGGCCTAGGCTTGGACCTAAAAGTGACTTTAACTTTGGACTCTGATGTTGAGGTATGTTTGCAAACCACATAATCTCTTTGAGCAATTATCCTATTTTCTTCATTCTCTTGGTCCTATGGATGATAGCATGTACATATTGCTCTTATCTTTTGTTATCGTGGTTCTTGTGAACTATCTTATGTTGTGATTATGTGATATTCTCTTGATCTCTTATCTTATGATGTGGTGCACGTTGGACTTTTTGATACTATCTGCCCACTGTGATGTGAATGTTTATTTGATGCTATGTGCCCAATGTGATGTGGATGTTTATTTGTGGATTTTGATATCTTGTTTCCACTTGTATCTGGATGTATGTGTTGTCCATTGTGTGATATGGTAACATTGTATAATTTCTGGCCATACATTCTAGCTACGTCTACATTGTACATGCTATGTGACTCAGTAGCACTAGAGTAGTGTAATTGAATTGGTTTTGTCTCATTGTGCAACATGGCAACATTGTGATATCTTTGGGATGGAGGATGTATGATTCCTCACCCATGTTATATATATTTGGGTGGTGGATGTATGATTCTCCATGCCAAGGCAGGATGTATGATTCATGGCCCATGTCTCACCAGGGCAAGACACATCATTCTTGGCCCATTTCCCACCAGGTTCAAGAAGTATGATTCTTGGCCGCCTTTGTCTCTACATTGTTCTATGGCTATGCTTATCTCACATGCATGCAGTTTGATGATGATATGTGCTTTTTTCCCAACATTGTAGTGGATGTATATTTATAACACATTCTCTTTATTTGTTAGTTATGACAAGTGTCTTCTTTTATGATTCTTTGCTCTTGATACCCATTTGGGTGGTACTTATCTCTTCTATGGGAAGCTTCACTTTATTTGATGTCCCTTATTTCCATATATTTCTCAATTTACTATTTTATATGCACTTACCAGCCTTTACTGATGTCATATATTCTCTCTTCTTTCTAGGTATGCTTCCAGCCCTAGGTGGAGGACTTGGATGACAAGGCATGATGACTTGGACTTGGTTTGAGAAGTTAAAGCTTGGAGACAATCTGAGGTGGTTTAGATTTCCCTCTACATGAATCCTTATGCAGTAAGTTTAAGATGATCTTTTGTAACCCTATGTTAAATTGAATATAGTCATGTTTTTATTCCGCTGCTACATTGTGGTTGTTTTGTATACCATTAATAAAGATTTAAAATTTTTACACCCACTCCAAGCATACCTTTGAAGTGTGTTTGGACTGGAGGTTCTATTGTTCAAATTTCTAGTATAGATGTGGTTTCACTTCTTTATAGAGACTGATTTATCAAGGATTGTGCAAATGACTTGGGAAAGAAAAAATAGACTGTGCTTCTTGAGATCTTTATATACTACTACATTTTTATCCAATAACGCCGCTGCCTGTAGGGCCAGTTTTTCTAAATAACTGACCTTATATGTCTACAAAAAATGCGGGCACCGCTTAAGACCTCTTGGGTCAGTTTTCTTAAAATAACTGACCTTGTAGTGTAACTCTATAGGGTCGGTTTTCCAAATAACCGACCTTATATGTCTATAAAAAATGCGGGCACCACTTAAGACCACTTGGGTCAGTTTTCTTAAAATAACCGACCTTGTAATGTATCTCTATAGGGTCGATTTTCATAAAATAAGTGACCTTGTAGACAATGGGATTAGAAAGCCCATTACAGTTTCCCGCGGCAAAAATTTTCTCAATTTTGGCTTCACGCCTCGATCTATTGGGTTGATTTTTTCAAATAACCGACCTTATATGTCTTCAAAAAACGCGGGCACCATTTAAGACTTCTAAAGTTAGTTTTCTTAAAAAACCGACTTTACAAGACCTATGAGAGTACTTTCTTGATCTATAGGTTCGATTTTTTCCTTATAACCGGCCTTGTAGGGATTCTCGGTCGAAACAATTCTCAACCAAGTTGAATTTCGAATCCATTTTTTTTCGTGCATGTATAAGTACCTCTAGGGTCAGTTTTTTCCTTTTAACCGACCTTGTAGGTCTCCTCGGTCGAAAAAATTGTTGACCGGGTTGATTTTTGGATCTAGTTTTTCCTTTGTCCGTGTACAAGTACCTCTAGGGTCAGTTTTTTCCTTTTAATCAACCCTAAAGGTCCCCTCGATCGACAAATTTCTCAACCGAGGTTCTGGATAATGTCAATGATGAACCGATTCAGGATGACCCGATTCAGGATGATATGGTTGATGAGATGCTATGTAGTTGTCGGGACAATGTCATTGATCCACCTTCTTTATTTGTAAACATTATCCATGATGCTGAAAAACCATTATATAAGGGTTGTACTAAGTTCACGAGGTTGAGTGTTGTGATGCGATTATATACTCTTAAATCTCAAAATTGGTGGAGCGATAAGAGTTTCACTTCACTATTGTCTTTGTTAAAGGAAATTCTTCCTGAAGGCAACGAGCTTCCAATTTCAACATATCAAGCAAAGAAAATAATCTGCCCAATGGGAATGGAGGCTAAGAAGATTCATGCATGTCCAAATGATTGTGTTATTTTAGAAGGACTATACTAATTTGATAAATTGTCCAAAATGTGGAGCGTCAAGGTATAAGACCACAAATTTAGCTAAGGCTAAAAATGGCTCTCCTGCCAAGGTGATGTGGTATCTACCAATAATACCATGATTTCAACGCTTATTTGCTAATATAGAAGATGTGCAAAATTTGTCTTGGTGTGGGGAGTTAAAGGCCAAAGATGATGGCATCCTACGACATACATCTGATTCACCACAATGAAAGAAAATTGATTTATTATACCCTCAATTTGGTAAAGAACCAAGAAACTTAAGACTTGGACTATGTATAGATGGAATGAATCCCTATGGTACATTAAGAAGCCAACATAGCACATGGCCTGTTATAATTCTTATATACAATCTTCCTCCTTGGTTGTGTATAAAAAATAAGTATGTCATGTTGTCAATATTGATATCAGGGCCCAAGCAACCTGGAAATGATATTGATGTTTACCTTCAACCTCTAATTGATGACCTAATGAAACTATGGGAAGAAGGTGTTATGACATATGATGCTTCACGTAAAGAGATCATTAGTTTGCATGCTATGTTGTTTTGCACGATTAATGACTTTCCATCTTATGGAAATTTGTCTGGATATAGCATAAAAGGATACAAAGCATGTCCTATTTGTGATGAAAATACTGATTCAATCTGACTGAAACATGGTGGTAAAATCGTATATCTTGGTCATCGAAGATTTCTCCCACCAATGCATCCTTATCAAAGGCAACACAAAACCTTTAATGGGTCAAGTGAGGAATGAAGTGCTCCTAAACCTATACTAGGAAATGTTGTATATGATCGGGTGAAACATATTGTTAATGAATTTGGAAAGTGTTCAAGTAGTTGTACTTTCGCATGTGACAAATCTCTATACAAGAAGAGGTCAATATTCTGGAATCTTCCTTATTGGAGATCTTTGGCAATTAGACACTGCATTGACGTCATGCATGTTGAACAAAATGTTTTTGATAGCATCATTGGTACATTAATGAACATACCGGGAAAGACTAAAGATGACATCAAATCTAGAAAAGATTTAGAATTAATGGGTATAAGAAAAGCACTATCAGTGGAGATCAGGGGCACCACACATATTTACCACCATCTTGTTAAACTTTGTCAAATCAGGAGAAAAAGACTTTCTGTGAGTGCTTGTATAATATTAAGGTTCCACAAAGATACTCTTCTAATATTCATAGATTGGTATCAAAGAAGGATCTGAAGTTGATAGGTCTCAAATGTCACGATTGTCACATCTTAATGTAACAAATTTTACATGTGGCTATTCGATCTATATTGTCGAAGCATGTAAGGTTTGCAATCATAAGACTTTGTTTCTTCTTCAATGAAATATGCAACAAAGTGATACATCCTGATACTCTTGATAAATTATAGAAATATGTAATTATTACCATGTGTCAACTTGAAATGTACTTTCCTCCATTTTTTGATATCATGGTTCATCTTGTAGTACATATTACAATGGAGGTGAAGATGTTGGGTCCAATTTTCTTACATTGGATGTATCCATTTGAACGCTACATGAATGTTTTTAAAGGTGATGTTCATAATCGTTATCATCCTGAAGGGATTATTATTTAGGGTTATGTGGCTAGGGAGGTGATGGACTTTTGCAATGATTTTTTGAATTGCAATGAAACTTCTAGCGATCTAAAAAATTCCCATCACACTAAATCTTATTGTGGCAAAGGAACACTGGGAGGACGAGTGAAAGGAATCAGGCGTGAGTTGTGGGAACAATCACATTTGTATATTTTACACAACATTGATGAAGTTAGTAGCTACATCACAGAACACAATGATCTTATCAAGAGAATACATCCGCGATCCAGTTCAATGTGTCTTGCAAGAGAGCATAATCGAACATTTATTAGGTGGTCTGAAGAGAAAGTTTTTAATCAACTATCTGAATCACGAAATAATGTTGTTGAGAACATAAAATGGTTCACCTTTAAGCCAAAAAAGGATGTCATGTCATAGGAAGGTTATGACATAAACGGATTTTCATACTACACAAAGCATCAAGATGAAAGTAGTGTAGTTCAAAATAGTGGGGTTACTATTCAAGCTTGTTCGTTGTATTTTTCTAGTGTCAAAGATAAAAGACCATGCGAAACTGAGATGTCATATTACGGCATCATTGAGGACATATGGGAATTGGACTATACAAATTTCAGAGTTCCTATCTTTAGGTGTAAGTGGGTGGACAACAACAAAGGAGTTTTAGTGGATGAGTTGGGTTTCAAATTGGTTAATTTTGAAAAGATTGGTGAGAAAGATGAGCCATTCATCATGGCTGACCAAGCAAAACAAGTATTCTATATTGATGACCCGCCAAATAAAAATTGGTCTATCCTTCTTCATGGAAAAAGACAGTTTACTGTAGATCCTATAAATGAAGAAGAATACTACAAAAAGTATGATGATTCCATCCCATTCTCAATTGGTTTGCCAAGTGTAAATGTTGAAGATAACACTGATGAATACTATGAACGATCAAGACCATGCTGAAGGAATTTTACTTGACTAACAACTCAACCAATACTAGAGGCATGTATTCTTTGAATTATTTATTTTATTATCATTCAAGCACATAATCTTTTAAATATACATCATTTATCATTCAACCACTTGTGCTTTTATTATCACTTATGTTTCTTTTATCATGTATACTTGCAGGTTCCAAAATGGCAAGTGAAGATGAACATTCTGCGCATGAGCACCATGAGGATGGTAGTGGTGATGCTAAGAAAAGTAGAGGTCCCACACCGATGCATAGGCTGCAGGAGCTCAGGGCCAAAGGGGAGAAATTGGCAGTCTAGTTTGATGTCACAGGAGCACCTATTGGGGAACATGCTAGTGCTTTCAAGCATTACGTAGGGGCGACCACGCATAATAAGGTGCCAATATAATAGATATAGAAAATTGGCAAGATGTTTCTAATGCCTTAAAAGACCTCCTATGGAAAGATATATCTGTGAGTGGAAGTGATATTATTTTAATATGTTTTTGTTTATTGATTCTAATTTAATTTGCTTAGAAAGACATGTCCTTTTTAAGACAAAATTATTGCTTCTTTTGTATGTATAGGGTGTTTTTCATCTAAATGAAAAAGATCACAAGAAAAAAGTGCTACAACGTTGTGGTGTACGATGGAGGGCTTTTAAGACAATCTGAAAAGGGAATTTATAGATAATCCTTAACAAAAGAAGAAAGCAACAAATATGTATATTTTTATAGATCCTAAGGTGTGGGAAATATTTGTTGTAGCTAGGAACACAGAAGCGTTTTAGGTAATAAAGATTGTGATATATTGTATGAATCTTTAATTTTATACAATTAAGTAGGTGAATATTTTCATATATGTTTTCCAAGTCTAAATTGCAATACCTCATTTTAAATGATCATGCTATTCATGAGGCCCAAAAGGAAAGACGGGCCAAAAATGTGCATGACCATCGCTTGGGGCCCTGGGGTTATGCCTTCCGCCACCAACTACAAGAGAAGCAACTCTCTTCTGGAGAAGAGTCTAGTATAACTCAAGTTGAGTGTCCACCCCGACACTTGCAGTGGATTGATCCTAGAAAGAATCGAGAAGGTGAAATTGTCAACCCTGCAACTAAGGAGGTGGAAAAAAAGATGGTAGGTTTATCCCAACTAAGTAAAGAGTAATTCCCACAAACATAGATTTATTTATATCTAATTGATATTTTGATTTAATATTTTTATTAACAATGAATAGATTGATCTCCATGAGTAAAGGAAGGAAGGAAAGTTCATCCCAATTGGCCACATGGATGAACTACCAGTTGCTCTTGGTATGAAGGAGCATCCTGGCCGTGTTAGGGGATTAGGAGCTGGCATAGGATTCAAGTCTTATTTTGGCCCTTTGTAATCTAAAAGAGGTTGTGCAGGAGGTCTTACACAAGAGGAGGTTGAAACATTAGTAGCACAAAAAGTAAAAGAAATAATGTCTTGATTTCAGCCTACTCAACCTTCTCAACCTATTCATACTATGCCTCTCTCAAGTGATGAGGTACAAGCCCATGCCCTAGTTGTAGAAGGTCATGGGAGCACTCCCAATGACCCGTCACAACAATCTGCAGTAAGTTTTTGTTCTATATGTTGTGTTATTAGTATGATATATATATGATATATATATAGTTGTAATAGGTATCTGGTTTACTTCTTCATATATAACTTATATTATTTCAATTCTAGGTTGGTATGAACTGTAAACTTGCAGTGGAGGTTCCATAATATAATGTTGTGGTAGCGGGCAAGGTATACAACCTTGGTGGTACATAGCATTTCGAAAAAATTACTGATGACATTTGTCATGTTTCTATCAATCTTGTGTATGAAGGAATGGGGGACAAACCACTACCCATACCTAATCCTGAATATAGTACAGTTGAAGAAGCTGAAGGTGCTATGGTGGGTTGGCCTAGACACTTGGTTATCAATGACAAGGTATACCTTAATTCTACCATATTTTTCATATTTGACTACATACATGAACTCATGTAATATAAGTATGTAATTTAATTAACAAGTTTGCAAACCAAAAAGTAAAAATTCTACTAGTCATCCTCCTCTGCCCAAGCCATCTTTTATTCCAGAATCCACATTCGATGAGTTGGGAAGTAAATGTAAATGTTTGTGTCGATACTTAGCCAACCAAAGGTCTGGATTACAAATGTTGATCAATTTAACAGAAGATGCAACTCGGAGGGACTTTGACAGTTATATTTTTCTTTATGATATTATAGAGTTGTTCCGGTATGATTGGTTGAATACTTTGATAATAGAAGTATGGATAAGGTAATGATCTATCAATATAGAAAATTCCAATACACATTTTTAGCTTATTTCTATATATAGAAATAATTACAAATGTTTTACAGCCATTTATATACCAAGACCACAAACTTTGATATAAGAAATGTTGGATTCTTAGATCCTTCAATTACTAGTCAAGTGGAGACACATATTGAGGACGTGAATAAGTACTTCTCTACTGCATTCAAATATTTTACTAGTGAGGGGAAGGAAATTATCCTAATTACTTTTAACATCCAGTAAGTATTATTGTTCAATATAATTTTATTAATGAATAAAATTATTTATTTTAATGTTTGTTTTATTCTTACTCGGAGCTAGACATTGGGAATTAGTGGTGATTGTCCCAAAATTGATGACTCTTTATTATCTTGACCCAATGGGTAAAACAACAAGGGGTCACAAACTGAAATTTCCAGCTATGGAATAAGCATAAATTTAATCAATGCTTCAACATGATATTTCTATTTAGAATTTCTATTTTACCAACTATCGTTTAATTGATAGGGGTATAAAGGCTTTTCGTGAAGTTGGAGGACAAATACCCACAAAATTAAAGACATTGACTTTGAAAAATATCAAGGTAGCTACTTTGATAACTGCTTAGTCTTATATGTATTAATTTTCAACTCTTATATGTCAACTCTTATAGTCTTATCTCAACTCCTTTTTATAGTAGTTTACTAACATTAATTATAATTCGTTATTTGTAGTGCCCTATACAAAATAATGACTGGGCTTGTGGCTACTATGTAATGAAATATATACAAGCTATTATCAAACAGGCGTTACATGACATTCAGACTATAGATCAGGTAATAAACAATAACATCATAAATTTACAAGTGATTGTAGTCATTTTATAAAATATTAGCATGTGCATTTTCTGTTACAGATCTTTACAACTCATTCTTACACACGTGAGGACTTAAATGAATTCTGAGAAGAGTGGTCAGATGCTTTTTCAAAATCAAGTCAATATAGCATTGGATTAAATATGTCAGCTCCATTTATGTATGTGGTTTTAATACTCTTTCATATTTACTTTTTATCTGACATTTACTATCATCTCAGACTTGCAATCTATCATTTTGTAAATTATGATGTGATTATGTGTAACTCAACTAAATATATGAATCATTTTTTTTATGAATGTATGGTTTGGAATGGTGATAGTTGAGCATCAATGCTCCCCTCTCCTAGAATATATGGATCTTCTTGTTCTTCTGTTTTGTTTCCGTTTCAGTAGAAATTTAAAAAAATGTAACTTTTAGCGTCAGTTTTCTTAAATAACTGACTCTATAGGTTTGGTTATCAACCTCAATCTATAGACCTTCTAGCATCGGTTTTATTAAATAACTGACCTAATAGGTCCTTTATGAGGTCGATTATTTATAAAAAACTGACCCTAAAGATTGAATAACCGTCTGCAGACACTCCCTCGGTCGATAATTTTGTCGAGCGAAAACCTCTCGGTTGAAATATTTCTCGACCGAGATAGGGTATGCTTTTTTGGAATAACCAACCTTATAGGATCTTCTTTCTCATTTGAAATAATCTCGGTCAAAATATTTCTCGACCGAGACAGTTTACAGGGTCGGCTTGTTTGGAATAACCGACCTAACAGGCTCTTCTTTCTCGTTTGAAACAATCTCAGTCAAAATATTTCTCGACCGAGACAGTTTATAGGGTCAGCTTTTTTGGAATAACCGACCTTACATGATCTTCTTTCTCGTTTGAAATAAACTTGGTCGAAATATTTCTTAACTGAGATAGTTTACAAGGTCGTCTTTTTTGGAATAACTGGACTTACAGGCTCTTCTTTCTCGCTTGGGTCAGATTTTTTACAACCTTTTGGGTCGGTGTTTACTCTGTGAGGTTGGTTTTCTTTGGTCAAGAAAACCGACACTATAGAGAAAATTCTATAGCGACAACCACTTAGGGGTTGGTTATAAAGTGATGCTACAGGCTTAAAAAAACCGACGCTACAGACCATTCCTATACTTGTGATACATGCAGGTGGACAAGGAGATGGAGGAGTTTCCATTTTGGGGAATCTCATCCAAAGGCAGGGCGATTTGGTGGCAGTTGAGATTGGTAATGGGGTGGGTGACACAAGAGGAGATTATGGTTAAGGGGTCAATTCTCCTCTCTTTGAAGGTGAGAGGCATGTTATTCCTGTATAGACGTGGGATTCCTTTGATACAATCTACATGTCTTTTGTTGGTGATTATACTTCGTTTTTTTTTTTGGGGGGGGCTTTGTGTGATGTTGGTTCGCTAGTTTCTTTTTTTGTTTTTCTTGGCCTGTCTCTATAAGGATGTCTTTGTTTCCTTGGTGATTTTTCTTGCATCGGAGGGCAAGGTGAATACAATACTTCCTGATTGATATTTTTTTTGACAACGTGGTCTAAACTGGGTTGGAATCACTCGCAACTACCCCTGTGAAAACATCCTCATCCTCTTCCTCAAAATCCCTGCTCGATTCCTCCCCCCCACCCCCCACAAGCATTGCACCTGCCTTTCTTTGAACATTCTTTTGACGTACAGATTCCTTATCCATGAGCATGTATACATAGTTTGTGCAATTTATTGGTCATCGATGCCAACCACAACAATTGTGACAACATGGAAATTATAAATGGAAAAGAGTTATTAAAATGAGGATATTTTGATCATTATTGTGCGTTGTTTTTTACTCTTAAGTCTCCTAGAACAAGAATACTACAATTCATGGCTTAATGGTGTAAGTGTCAAGTAATTAGGATGTAGTTGTCTAAAATATTTTCTTATGAAGCCATAATCAAATTTTAACACGATGGATAGAATATGAGGGTGAGAAACCCCAACCGGCACTCCTAGTGTGCACATGCCTAAATTAACTGTCGAGTGTCAGAATCCTTGATCCAGTGCTATATCTTTTGACAAAATAAGGAGAGTTATTGTTAACTTTAGCTAAGATTCCATCTTTTACATCTTTAATATCTGAAATTTTTTTGCTATAGATTCACTAATTGTTTGTCTTAGTCATCCAAATTCCATTTAGTGTTGTGTTGTTGCCTGTTTCATTCAATGCGTTGCCACTCTTTCTTAACTTTAAATTTTCTTTCTTGGATGTCTGAATTGAAATCAAAGCTATGAATATAAATCTATCTTTATGGTTGGTTGGTCCTACTAAATACTTCTCATGTGATCTATGCATGAACTTTGCATTTCCTTCATTTGTGTTTCTATGATCTTTTTGCTTGAGGACAAGCAATAGTTCAAGCTTAGGGGGATTTGATGTGCACATTTTATATCTACTTTTGCACACTTTTGCACACAAATTCAGTCCATTTTACCTTCCATTTAACTGTAATCATACTCAATTTTTCATCTTTTCATCATCTTACTCGCTGCATGTTGTTAATTGCAGGTACATGTCAAGAATGCCAAAATGAGGTTAATCCAACCCAAATCTGACCATTGTTGGATTCCCACCATGTTTGCAGCTGATTCAAAGAGTTTTGATTCTTACAAAAAAGACATGTTGTGTCTTAATTAGCACATGGTGTGTTGCCATCCAAACTCTTCATCGCCAAAATGAAGATAGAAGACACGACGTGTCCACATCTAGACATGGCGTGTCCTAGTGAGCAAAAAGTTACTACCAAAGAGTACACGACATGTGCTATTAGGACACGTCATGTATTAATTCATATTGGATCACTTCAAGTGTAGGTATACAACGTGTGCTATTAGCACACAACGTGTCTCACACCCACAATATCGGCCCCAGCGGTAGCTACACGGTGTGTACATGTGAGGACACGTCGTGTACTTATCGCGAAGAGCAGTTTAGGCACTAGTTACATTGAAGAACACAACGTTTCTCCTCAAGTACACATTGTTGACCCAAGTTTGTACATGGTCCACCCTAGCTTGACAACTCAAGTAGAATGAATAACCTTGTGTTCTTACCCTAAGAATACATGTAGGTGGACAAAGTTTGTATCATGGTGATCTATGTAATGTTTTCAAGTTATAAAACCAAGGAGATAAAGCATTGATTATACTCTACTACAATAGTACATGGAAATATTTGAGCAAGTAAACAAGAATACCTACATTTTAATGTGCAAGCAAGAAAACTCTCATAATATAATTATTAAAGCTCATACATGATTTAGATATTCTTAGCATCATTGACTATATAGATCACAAGAAACCACCTAATAAGAATGAGAATACATGCATGTATTAGATTATCATCAATAACCTAGATAACTCCTTTTTTAGGGTTTATATCAAGTAAGGTTCCATGTTAGTTAATTGCATATTTGGTGATATTTTATTGATTTAGAGTCTATCATGAAGGTTTGGTTCAAGCATCATGTCATTTAAATGTACCATCTATTTTTATATGAATATTTCAAGTTGTAAGTCATGTACTTGCATTTTAGGATCAAACTACTCATATTTGGGAAAACAAGGTTATGATTCAAAAAGATAAGAGGTCCAAACCCAAAACATGATTTATATCACAAAGATAAGGACATAAGAAGCACACTCAATTATAGGCGGATGTCCCCCTCAAATCAATGCATCATATAACCAACATTGGGTGTCAACATTCCACTAATCACACAAATATCAACACAATGCATATGACCTTAGGGTTCAATACATGAAATAGGTGTGACATCCACATCAAGGTACTTTATTAGGTAAGAGTATTCCCTAATTTAAGAGGGGAGGACATATTAGAACCCATATTCATATTAGGGCACAAGGAAGAAAAACAAGTCATATATGTTACACTAGGTTAATATTAAGATTTTTTTAGAGACACACCATCGTAGCACAAACAAGAAGGACCATAGATATTATTATCTCCAACATCATGGTGCTACTGATTGCAAGAAAAAAAAAGGAGTTTGATGCACAAAAATAGGTCAATGTAATAATTTGATTAGAGTATAGTCATTCACCATCAAAAGGGGGTCACATTTATGCATTGAGCACCTATAGAACAAACATATCTAAAAGTAGATGCATGGGGTGATGTTGTGTTATAGAGAGGTACATAACACTAATTTATAGGTTGGACAATCATTAGATATCATGAAGAAGTATGATTTTTTGTATTAGGAAAACTCCATAATTGATATCCAAAATAAGTCATATATGGTCATTTAGGTTAAAAAGTGAAAGAAGAGTGATCAGGGTTCCCATAATACTCAAGGTCCATTAAAGTCACTAATTTGAGGTGTAAGAATTAGGTAGAGCATCAATGATTCATTGTTTAGTAGAAACCTGCATAACTTTATTAGCATGACTAAAGTTAGCATCTTTTAGGAAATCTTGTAACAAACAATGGAATTAGGGTATGTGACATACTCCGAGTTGTAGACCTTTCCCATATTATCAATATGGTATATTGGTTTCTATATTTGGACATGGATGGAGGAAGTTATGCAATTCATAGTTTTAAATAAAAAAATGTATACAACTATATTGTGGCGTGGCCCAAAGTCTATGTGAAGATCAGGGTGATTAGATGTTGATCCTGCAGCCATGTCTAGTCCCTTGCTCACACACTTGTGCATGAATCCCCCTGGTTGCATGGTACCCTATGATTTACCACGGCTTGGTCAGATTTAACCACCATAGTAGAAAGTCAACAGTTCATCTGTGAATTTGGATAGTCGGGTCCCAGGCCACCCTGGATGAGAGGGTTGGGATATGTCCTTACCCCATTGTAGTTGTGTGGAGAATATGCTCGTGGTTGGGCATGGTGTAGGCCCACACAAAGGGGAACAAACCTCCCAACACACTACACCAGAGGGCCGCTCGCCTATGCCCAGGCTCTATGGTTTCGCCTACATCCCTATTGGATGTGAGGTGCTTGTGGAACTAAAATAGGAGCTCAAGAGGGTGGGGGACTAGGTATCCAAAGGTATAAAATGATATGAAAAGGGTGGTAGAGGGCACTAAAGAGGAATAAATAAGTGGGAAATGGAGTAGGAAGAAAAATGAAGCTTGGGGGTTTTAAAAGGAGGAAAGATGGGGGTGATTTGGTTGTTCCAAGGTGGGATTAGGTGGTATAAGAATCACCCCTACCGACGTTGTGTACAGAGGTAGATGGTGTGTTGTCGGTCATTCAATCCAAGGGATTGGATTCATGGGCACAGTGTTTCAAAAAGCGGTATGTGTTATGCGTTCAGAGAGGTCACCTTGTAGAGTATATGCAGTAAGTGGGAGTATATGCGGAAGTATATGTGGTTTTGGATTTTTTTAATTAATTATATATATATATATATATATATTAATCATAATTTACATATTGAATTTGTGCAATTGTGTATCTAAATAGTACAATTACAAGAATAATGGATGCAATTATGCAAATATGCAATCATCACAACTTAAATAAATACAAACATGCACTATAATCTATATTTAAACAAACATAGATGAATATAAATGTATAAAAGAAGAAATCATAATATCTCTAACTAAAAATTGGGGTGTAATTGACCTTGTATGCAGCTGTACAACCGATTATGCGGCTTGGTCTGCTTTTTGGAGGGATTTCCATTATGCATTTTTTTGGAGGTCTGCACCTTGTATGCGGTCGCTTATGCGGTTGCATAGACCGATTTTTAAAACACTGCATGGGCATATGATTAAGGACCGAGAATGAGGAAGAGAGATCCTGAGCAGACTCGGGTTATGGGGGAACAGGGGGAGATGGGCAGCGGTGGAGATTCTGGTGGAGAATGATAAGATTATGGAAAAGGAAAAGATAAAGAGTCCAAGATGAAGATAAATGGGATGGACACCTCAGTTACACAAATAACCAACAAGAAGGAAGTGATAGTCGTTATCCCCAACATTGGAATACACTTTCATTGTGTGGGAATGTGCGACACTCAGGTAGAGACATCAATGGACACAACTCAAGAACAAACTAAATCAAGTTCAAGGGGTTTGGAAACTGAGTGGCTAGATTGGCGCATAGACCCCTCGACTCAAATGAAGAAGGAAATGGGAATCTGGTGGCATGATAACCCCAACCACCTATGTCGAGGAAATAATATACCAAAAGATGTTTGTGTAGAAAGCAACAACACCTTCTTCATTGAAAAAATCATATGAGGAAAATTTGTCAAAGGAGGATAACACCTTTGGTGAAGTTGAAGGAATGCTTGACCTGAGGATCGACCCTATCGCGACACAAGATATAGCAAGGCCATGGTGGTATGTTGTGGTGGTTAGACTGCTAGGGTGTGAAGTTTGATACATGACAATGAGAGAAAAAATGAAACTAATGTGGGGAATGGTGGGGTGTCTCAACATGTACAAATTAGATCTCAGACTCTTCGTAACACAATTATCTAGTAAACAAGACTATGATAGAAAATGAACAGGAGGCCCTTGGAAAATTTTCAAATGTTGTATTGCGGTTTGGTATTGGTATCCATCTTTCACACCATCGAATGATCCCCCACGATAGATAGTTACTTGGGTTTAGGTTCTCAACCTCCTATTACACCTAAATGTCCCTACTATGTATGAATACCTTGAGCGTGGAATGGGGAGATTGATAAAGGTGAACGAGAACACTTCTAAGAGAACCAGAAGTAAGTTTACTAGACTGGCTATAGCAATTGACATGACCTACCCCCTTGTGCCAGCTATACTCATTGATGACACAAAGTTCATAGTGGAGTATGAACTAGTCCATTATGGGTGAGCTACATACAGAGAAGTGGGGCATATAGTAATGTACTATAAGGAAAACCGAGTAAACACAGACCAGATGGATGCTATCCACCATGAAGAAGAAACATATGTTAGGAAGGAAAGTAATACAAAAACAAGTGAGTGGAAACAATGACATAGAAGAGGAAACAGAAACCGCGGTTCACCACAACAAGGAGTAAAACCATAAGGAACACATGAGCAAAGAAGTAAAAATATATTTGTAGGTCTTGAAAAGGAGGAACTGGAGAAGGCAATAATATATAGGATGGACAAGAAGAAACAAGACAATGGGAACCCAACAACCATCTAGTGAAAGTATGGAAAAAAATGACCAACCCAAGAGTGGAAACTACATAAGTAAAACAATAGCTACTTAAAGATATAACAAACAACCACAACATGGGGGATAATGTGGCACTTTTTGGAGATAAATCTCAGAGAGAGATGATAGTAGATCACATAGTTGTCAATTCAGAGGTGGACGTAGTCATAGAAGTAGTGAACTTAGTTAATGATGTTGCTTGAATTACTGAAAAGGGGAGGGATGAGGATCAAAGTAAGATTGTTGGTTAGAAACTTGTTGAACATAATCAATATATGACTTGCTCAGTGGAATAAAAATGAAAAAGTAGGTAAAGCTAGCATGTCGACAGAAAAGAAAAGAAAGAAATTGAGGATAGAAAAAATGTTACAGGAAGAAGGGATCAAAGAGAACTATGCTATGAAGAATGCGCAAACCTTTGACACCATTCTCACCCCAACTAGCACTAGTAAAATTTGGTCCATTATTCACGAGTGAGTCCTGTCACAAACCCCTCTCTACAAGTCCTCACAAATAGGGACGGCTGTGAGTCTGGCCCTCACAAATGGTCCGTGAAAAGAACTCACGTGACAAATACCAGTGGCCCTCACGAATACAATTGTCACGGACCAACTGACCCTCAAAAATGTTATATTGAGGGACTATTTAGCCTTCATAAATATATTTTTTAGGGACTATTTAGCCTTCATAAATACATTTTTGAGGGCATGTTTAGTTCTCATAAATACATTTTTGAGGGACTTGATGGTCCTAGAGAATATATTTTTGAAGGACTAATGCCTTCATTAATATTATTTTTGAGGGGCTATGTGGTCTTCATCAATGCAATTGTGATGGCCAATCTGGATCTCATTTTTGAGGGACTAAAGACCTTCATTAATATATTTTTGAGGGATTGCTGTAAATGATTTGGTTATTGATTTAATGAATGATTTATTGAATGTTAATTAATTTTAAATGAAAAATTTGTATATATAACCTCAAGCAATATTTTTATAAGAGTCACATGACCTCATAAGAATTTTCAACATCAAAATGACACATAAAATTGTTAAATCACCTCAAACCAATTTCTATTAATGAAGCAAAATATTATCCGTACATTGTGTGCTTAACGTTGATATAAATAACGAATACATATGATTCTAAAATTTGAGATTGATGACAATCAACATATCATGCTAGAAATTCTTAAGATCTGTAATGTCTCTATATTCCTTCAAATGGTGTGGTGCTCTTCATCAATGACATGCCTCATACGATTGGGTACTTGAGTATTCTTCTCCTAAAAATGACAAATCATTATATTAATAGAATTTGAAGTTTATACATAAATCATAGTACAAAAAACAACTTACCCTTATACTTCAGTTCTATTCTACTCCAAAGTGCATTGTCGGTCAAAATCCATCATTAAAAGCAATTCTACCCTATCAATATAAATACAAAAAGGAATCAGAGTGAGTGTGAAGTAGAATATGCCATATTCTTAACTCAATGCCCAAATGACGTAGAACAATTTTTGTAATCACTTGTAATGAATGTATGGTCCTTGAGGAGTTGGGTTTTTAGAGATCTGCTAGGGATCACTCACTATTCTCTTCTCAATCTTCAAAATAGCATATTCTCTTTGTTGTATATGTGGATGATATCATATTGATCACTAGAGACGACACAAGCTGTACCTCCAGCCTGACGGAGGCAATTTATACAAGCTCATCATACAAGAGAGAGTTTGTTTGTATATTTTCGTTCAAAATATGAAAATATTTGTTGATAATAGACATCTTTCAGGATTAAGAGTGACATGCAGTAAAGTCATCATAAACCCGGAATAGACTTATTGCTACCTGACAACTAAGCAAATCCAGGCATAAGTAACTGGGCAGGTATCTTACATAATACCCTGAATCCTGAGATAGTTGTACATGGTTGAATTCTCTATTTGGTCTGGTTTAATTTCCGGACGAGGTTGTAGATCTACTTAATCACCTATAGGAGCAATCCATGTTTAGGAGTGCCTAAACTAAGAAGTGTACACAGGTGAAATCCAGATTAACTAGATACTGAAAATAGGAATGTAGGCATGATCACACAGCATAAAATCATACCATTGAGGGTGGTAGACACTTACACATTGCTTTTAAAATAAAACAAAAAAGTGAACATTGTACAACAATATATGCAAGTCATTGTACAATATATTTACACACAATGGAAAATAAGGCCTACATATAGTATATCTAACCAATTTTATACACTACTCAAAGAATAAATAATAGTTCTATATGCTCTAATGCAGCATTCAAATGAAGTACTGATGCAAACCACTTGCAAAATGAAACTAATTCATATAATACAGCTCTGCGGGACAATACCCCCGGGCATCGGTATACATAGATAATTCACAAGAAGCCCCTAGTTACTTATTTTTGCTTATGGCCCAACAAAAATTATAAACAAAACTAATTAATTAAGAACTTACAAATAAGTCCCTAATATCACATTTAGGTCCTAATGAAACAATTGCATCATAAACC
Organism: Alisma plantago-aquatica; assembly: GCA_963693085.1. Classification (NCBI taxonomy): domain Eukaryota; kingdom Viridiplantae; phylum Streptophyta; class Magnoliopsida; order Alismatales; family Alismataceae; genus Alisma; species Alisma plantago-aquatica. Next base: position 872,447,651 of record OY856410.1, read on the forward strand.
CTAGATGAAAACCAAGACAAACTATATAAAAGATAAACCTAAATAAAATAGGACTCAAGACGCACTGTAATAAAGAAGCGAACAAACCATAGCGAGCCTCTGGATGAGAAGGCTTGTCCTACATCAAGATAGGTTTGACAGTCACCTATTTTAAAAGGAGTTTACAACATCTAATTTCCAAAGTGAGTGAGGAATTCTCTATGCTAAACCAGATCAACATTAGAAGCACTTATGAAGTTGAGGAAACTAGCAGTTCAATGGCAATGATTATAGTTTGAAAGGATATTCCATCCAATAAATTCAATTTGTGAATATTTTTATTTATTGCAAGAAAAGGAAGGTCACTTACCAGGTGAGCAGTATGTGCACTAACGTTTCCACTTTCATGGTCTCTACAAATTTTAAGTAAAGAATGCATCTGAAATAACGCAAATGTAAAGCATATGTTGACGTCTTATAAAAAGAATAATCACATATGAATGATAACATATAACCTCATGAGCTCCAACATTTTAGGATCGTCAAAACCTAACATGTGAGAGAAATTTCCTCCGTAATCTAGAGACTCATCAGCAGATATAGTACTTCCATTCTTGTATATCCTGCACAGAGATAGGCATCAAGTCACGTTCCTCAACTACTCAATTTGCTAAAGAGAGCAAAACAAGATGTGTTGTTTAGTACAAGCCTGCCTTTCGTAGTTGTTTCAAATGATTAGTCACTAGTGAAAATAATTATTAGGCTTTTAAGTCTAAAGCAGAACATATTATCACTATAAAGTCACTTCAGGAGAAAATCTTCGCAACAACAGGGAAGACTAATAGATGTATTTACTTCCAAAAAGTTTATTGTTTTTTGTACTCTATATTCTAAATTGTTCATAATATGCCTTCATTATAAATGTGTGCAATATCTCATGGATATGACTAGCTCTGTTGTTATAGCATTATGGGTTAGAATAGATGGCCTACATCCTTAAAACCCTAACCAGAATGAGAATTGCTGCCTTCTAAACATTTCTAGCCATCAAAGAGGCCATGTGCTTTATTAGCACAACACGACAAGTAACAAAGCCATAATCAAAATTCAGGGAGATTCAGTGAGTAGATTCTAACACATTGTATGGCCCTACACTACATATACAGCAGGAAAGACAAAAATAAATAAAAATAAAAGCAAGAATGTTCTAAGGTCTAACATTTTTCCTCAAACCAAAAGCATATATATATATGGTATGCCCAACTTGAGTAATATGCAGACTGATTTCTTCGCAAGAGGGATTGGTGAAGATATCATCATATGTGATGTTGACTTACAGACTTCAAGAAGGGAGTATATATAGAAAGATCACATTGACAATCGACTTCAATGTGTTGTATCCTCTCACGAAGACAAGATTAGTAGCAATGAAGATGGCACCCTTGTTGTCACACGCCATAGGAATGGGATCATAAACGTGTATACCAAAGTCCAATAATAGTGCCTAAACCCATTATAATTCATAAGTCGCATGAGTCATCGCATGATATACACCTACAACATTGAATCTAGCTACCTACGTTTAGTTCCACGACACTTATAATTAGTATAAACAAAAAAAATCAAAGATCTAAGATTCAAGTAAGTAGACCTCTTCAGTCACAACTCAAGATGTGAGCGATAGCCTCTGTGTGACAGTTAATTGGCTTGTCAAGAAACCTACTAAAAATTTATGTTGTGAGTATTAAACATGTGGGCTATGACATCTCAAGGGGTGTAATCACCCACCTTTTATGTCCATTCCAAAAAACCTCATTTGAGACTTCATATGAGTTAGACTCCCACTAGACATGGTTATTTGGCACAAAAAATTTGAACCTCACCAATGTTTGCGACAAGGAAAAAAATCAAAAAACATACTTTGAAGGCACATACCATTAAAGTTTCTTTTTAAATATTAAGAAGCCTTCTGTTCGAATTTGAGACTCAATTCAAGTCTGCTAAATTGGTTTTAGTTTTGTGTTTGTTATGTCCACATGTCTGAAATCTCTTCTTACATGCTTTTTTTTTCCTGGACTTTAAGGTTGAAATTACTTTATGATGTAGAAATATGGCTGACTTATTGGTTGCTAGACCTCATGTCTACATGTAATTTTTTATTACATAAGATCAGAGAAACTTTTTTCTTGTCTTTTTTATCTAATAAAGCAACTTTATCACTCATGGTAAAACTACTACTTTCAAAATGTTCAAAGGATCTTTTATCATAAAAGCAAGGCAAGAGTGAGTGAGTTATATACATGGAGAAGCTTGTGGGAAACCAAAGCTTTAGTGAAAAAAAGAATATAATGGTGGGTTACGGAAGGACAAAGCATTCGTATTTGCTCGGGATAATTGAAGGTTGGAATCATTCCAACCCATCACAGAGAGAAGGGGAAAACTTACACAAGGGTAAGCACAAAGTTCTTAAGGTGGTGCCTAGGCGCCCGTGGGTGGTCAACTAGCCAACTGCTTAATAGAATGGGTTGTTTAGATTCCTCCTGGGGCATCTAGTTGGCTAGGCACCTGCCTAGCCCCCTAGGCATCCTACAAGACAACCGGGGGGTGACCCCTTAGTTCCTAGCGTTGGGTCAAGGCCCAATAGTAGATTATATTTTTTTAGTTTTTTAGTTTTTAAAGATCACCACTTAAAAACCCAACCACTAATTGTTGATAGCCCTCAAACTCCATGTCTCCCTACGTGATGCAGACACACACCGCGTGTTCTCCTTGTGCAAATTGCTACCAAAAGGATAGGTCCCCTTCCAGCGGCCGATCAAAGAGGACGCCTCTCCTCTTCCTCTCACTTCATCTTCTCTTTAACAAGCATCCCCGTCTCTCCTCCCATGTTGTATATTTACATCACCAAGGAGGATGAAGGACTAAATAAAGATAATGAAGGTGGTGATGGGGAGGAGACAGAGGACAACAATGGAGATCCATTTGAGTTTTGGTTTTTTGATGATTTGTAGTCTATGTTAGTACAACAATACTAATAATATAGTCCAAGTCTTTCAAAAAAATGGAGCAATATATTTTTTGGCATTTATCGTTTCTTCTTGGATATTGAGTTTAAATCTGGTAGTGGAAATGTTCGATGCATTACATATGTATATTTCTTGTTTCTATTATGCTATAGCTTTGTTTTTGTAATTAAGTAAATCATCATCATTATCATCATCATCATCATCTAAGCCTCAGTCCAACATTTAGCTACATGGATCCTTCATTTCCATCAACTCTATCATGGTCCAAACAAAATTATTTGATGAAAACAGACATATTAATGAACTAAACATTAGCCCATCATGCTTTTTTTTAGTTCTATCAACAAAAGTTCAATATGAAGATGCAATCAAAGGTATCATGTGGATTTTTGAAGTAGTGAAAGACACTGATGTAGAAATTTGCTAATAAGGTTCACCTAATTTAAACTTTGATTTCTTGGTGTGAAAGACACTGATGACAATGCGCTTTGGGTGTTCTGAGGTACATGTGGCTGAAAGAGTAGTGGATGTCCATTGCTAGCACTCTGCATGGAAGCCATGACTTTAATACTCTCATATCCAATCCAAGGTGTATTGAGCGTCCAAATCCATCTTTGGAAGAAATTCTACCCTGTCAATTTAAATAATAAAAATAAGCTTACCATTCAATTGTTAAAAATTTTAGATTTCAATTTTCAGATAATAAACAAAAAGACTTTGAGAGGACAATGCAATGCCAATCTAAGAGTTGAGAAGAAACAAGGAAGCTCAGTTACAAAGATCCTATCTGCAATTTATTAAATCACATCTTCCAATTTTAGATAATACTAAGTCCTATCTGCAATTTATTAGATCAGTGGACATATATGAAAAGTTCTAGTGCACCTACATCTAAATATAGGCCACCACAAAGATGAAGATATTGTCCCAAATATGACAAGAAATGCTCATATTAAATACATTACCTATTATGAAGATTCAGAAAGCATTCCAAGAAAGAAAATAATTGTTTGGGATATCAATAAAGGTACAAATGCTTTATAGGAAAAACTCTGCGATTTTATTAAATCACTGAACATATATGCATAGTTTTAATGGAATCTGATGAAGCTGATGGGTTAGGTGGTTAAAGAGGGGTGCACATACATACAATATACAGTAGCAGCAGCCAGCAACATCCACAGCTGGCCAGCCAGAAAATGCATAAGATTGATCACCCATAACTATCAACCTAAATATTTAGGTGCAACGCTCCAGGTTGGGGAGCTCCCTGCTTGATGAGAACAAGATTCTGGAGGGATGGGCTTTTTGTGCCATCTTTACCTGCAACATTGTTTGTTTTATGTGTGAATCATTTCCACAAATAGATTCAGTTCTCTTCCCAATGGCGTACAAGTTATAAACTTAAGAATAATTTCTGTTTGCACATGGATGTGGAAGATGTTTCTCATACAGGCATCTACTTCAGTCACATGGATGGTGTAACATCCTAGGATTTGAGGCCTCAAATATGATGGTCTTAAAAGGAATGATTGGACTACCCATATCACCAAGGTGCACCTCCTTTTCCGAGAGCCCATCACTAAAGAACTCCATAGTTAAGCGTGCTCAGCTTGGAGTAGTACTAGGATGGGTGACCAGTCGGGAAGTTGATCCTGGCTTGCGCGTCAGTGTGGACAAAGTGTGCAGTTAAGGCTAGTGGTGGTCTGTGGGGCCAGTCGTCAATCTTGAAACTCTACTAGAGCCTTGGGTAGTGGGCCCGGGCATTACAAATGGTATCAGAGCCAATTCCCCTCCAGTAGGTGGGGCCCACATGGGCATGGCATGCCAGTCTTGAGCCGTGTGGTCCAGGCATGTAGGAAAGGGTTCTCCATGGTTGACGTAGCCACCTTTGCACTGGTATTCTGTGATCAGGAGCTGGGTGTCCATGGGCCATTGTGGGTCTGCACTGAAATGGGGAAGAGATTGTGAGGCCTTATAGTTTAGTCTTGACGAGGACGTTAAGAGTCTAAGTACAAATGTAATAGGTAAAAATGAGTAGCCATCTCTAAACTAGATCAGAAAGAAATGACTTAGAGTTTGTTGTTCTCCTAGTTGCTAAGAACAGGACAAAGAACATGGTTATAACAAAAAAATGTAGTAGTGGCAGTAGGTGATGATGGATCGTGGATTGAGATAATGGCCTTGCTTAGGAAGAGATGATGCGGTAGTATTTGCAAGTTGATTGCTATCATTGTTGGTGTGGATGTAGGAGGTGTGTAGTGGTGGTCGGTAACATGTTGAAGGGATGTTGTGGCTCCAAGTATACAACACAATTGGGCAGCAATGGATTGGTATACTAATAAGGAAATATTTTTTGATTGGGGGTAACCTGTGATGAAGGTGGGCTTGTGGCTGCAATGTCACAGTTCTGTTGCTGAATGGTACACTGGTATCATTGCTATTGATTTGATGGACCGGATGCTATGGACTACATGTTAGAGTTGTGATTTTTGCAAAATGTATTTATATGCAGTGGCATTATACTTTGCAGCAATCTAGATAGGACAACAAAGAACAAGACGGTCTAAGAACTAAAGATAAATATAAGAATCTTGGATGAAGGTGTTACAAATGTTACCTTTCAAGTATACGACCACACATATTATAAGACAAAAAGAATCATTAATGTCCCCCACCATCTAAAAATGAAGAAAGGTAATAATGAAAATGGAACTTTCTTAATAATATACTTGGACAAGTCACCTAACTGTATGCAGTTTGGATAAAAATGATACACGAATAATTAAGGTGCATATCATAATTCCATTATATAACAATTACTTATAATAGTGACTATAGGATCACATGCATACAATGCCAATACGAATTTGTATCAAGAAATTAGATGGATGTGTACTCTGCTAGACCTATCATCATTATATTTTTCAGAATTGAATCCTCTAATGAAAATGTATGCCATCTTAGTCAAGCATACATGTACTAACAAATACCCATAGTTTGAGGTCAGTAGGAGAGCATCTTCCCAGTGTACTACAATACATGTTATGGTATAATAATGTAATCATTACTGTATACAAATTAGAAACCAAATCCTATGAAATATACATATTGACCTATTACATTTGTACTTTTAAAGATGCAAAAAAATTTCAAGAATAAATATAGTGTTGGGCATGAGTAAGATTATAAAAAATACATAGAAATTAAGAATCCACTTTTTAAAAAGTACTCACTGAAGCACCCAGTTGCTGCTTAAATAACTACAAGTTCATGTTCGCCAGACATTGAGCCTACCAGATGGTTCTGTGTGAGGAGTTTGTGGTTAAACTGGTTTGACAAGTTTGTTGTCTGGATTGCCTCGCCATCGTTCTCGATTTAGTTCTAACATCCATGACTTAGACCCATGATCTTATTAAGGTCAACTCCGAGTCAGGTCTAAAACCTTGGATTGAATCCTAGATTCATGTATTTAGAAATTTAAACAAAATGAAAATGATATTAGTTCTCTATGAAGTAATTGGTTCAAGTATGATCCCATATAGACCCTGGTGTTGATTGTGCGAAGTCAACATGCCATGCAAATAAAGAGAAACTCGAGATGGCACACTTTGTTAACATTGTGAATTACATAATTAGTATGTGGTCTAAAGGTAAAGAAATGCTCATGTGATTATACATTGCCAAAACAGTCAGGTTGGGCTCGAAACACATTGAGCAGTTACATAGTTTGATGGGAGACACATACATACTTCATCGCCATCATTACCACATGCGGTAGCGGCAACAACATCTACGCCCCAATCCAGACCATATGAAGTAAGCTACATGGATCCTTCTTTTCCAGTCATCTCTATTTTAGGTTTGAGATGTAATGAGTCCAAATCTATCCTTATCAGATCTTCCTATTTAATTTAGGTCTACCTCGTCCTCTTTCTCCAAGTTAGTTTACCTCTTTCTCCAAGTCAGTTTAGGTTGAACTCAATATAAACATAGAGAGATATGTACTTTCATAATCTATCAATGAAACTTAAGCCTCACTCCCAAGTCCCAGTGTCCTATTATGCTAATATTAAGAAACATGCTTATATATTTTATGTGGTTTCATCACCCCAATGAGTTGGGGGAGGTCACCAGGATCCTTCTCTCCATATGAGGTAGGAGGCCAATTTACATGTACAAGTTGCACCCTTCGAATGAAGAGGTCTCTTATACACAATATCAACATGATCAACATTATCATCATCATAATTCAGGTAGTCATAATGGGTAATATCTTTTTTGTTAACAAGTTTATTACAAATTATAATAGAGAAAATTAGAAGACTAATCAGTAGGGAATAGTAGCTCAAATAAATACATAGCCAAGATTTTCAAGAGGTACATACAAGTATCATTCAATACCACTAGTCTGTTCAAGGAGGATTTAAATATAAAAGTGTACCTTTCGCCGAATATTTAGAGTAAGGATTCTGAGAAATAATAGATCAATCCTTTGAGTCCGATCTTTTATCAACAAGATTGGATCAAGGGTCAAGATCATGATGTTTATAAGATCATGTTTCAATGTTCAATATTAGGGTTACTCATTCCTATTTAACCTTGGTATTAGGTCATCTACTTATAATCCATAATATTTTATGATGTCCAAAATTATTCAAGTGTCAAGATTATTTCTAGTATGAATGACCTACCTAGGTATTTTAGGAACATGTGTGTTAACCCTAATTTTATGATTGTTATTCAAGTCATTATAAAATGTCTAGATCATCATCATGATGGATTAGCATCATCGATATTCATGATTAGATCAAGTCTTGACTGATGTAAAAGTAAAGTCATGGATCAGGTATTAGGTCAAATGAGCAAGGGTTTCACATGATTCAGATCAATCATGAAGATACCAACATCAAGATTAAACATTACTCATAGAAATCATATTCAAGATTGAATCAAGTAAACAAATATAGATCTAGATTATTCATTTGTCAAGTCATGATTTTAGAGTTTCAAGATAAACATCAGAGTCAACTATTTCGAGTTCCAAAAATTACTCATGATTATTGAGTCATTTGACAAATTAAATAAACAAGAGATCAAAGTCTAGGGATATCAATAAGAAACATCTAGAATTAGGCTTTGCAAGCATTTTTTAACTATTCATTAGATTTTTCTGATCAAAATTGACTTTTTATTCATAATATTCGGAGCTAGGAATGAATATATATCATTTTTGCAAGATTGGATCAATTATAATGAATATTGGGCAGAGAGGAGGTAAAAATACCTTAATCGGGAAAAACGGTGCTAGTCTGATGCACAATGGACGGTTAATATTGCACCACGTAGAAGTGTGCCTAGCTGGTTTAGATGGATCGATTTGACCCTTGGATCGCAGTTCAATTCCTTAATTGTTGGTTCAATTTACTTTCATATGGTTCTATTGGACCAGCCGATTCCTTTTGAACCGAGTGGTTCGAGGACCTTTCTCTCCCGCTCCAGACCTCTTTGTGAGTACAACACACACGGCAGAGAAGCTTGCTAGTGCTAGGAAGGATGGAGCAGGAGGCTCCAATTTGGGAAGCTAGGAATCCAGTCGAGATTGTCGGGACCTCACGGTCTTGGGGATGGTCGAGATTGGCGGGCCACTAGAGCATGGATGAGACACCCAAACTGATCCCGGTGGAGGAGCATGTTCGAACAACAAAAGAACACAGGGGAAAATTGGGTAAGATCAGGGTCTAAGAGTGCATGAAAATGTGGGATTCTCCCACTGAATGATGGTGGCGGTCCTTTGAGGGGGTTTTCATAGTGTAAAGATTAGGTTTAGGGTGAGATTGGTCCTTGGTTGCAACCCAAGGTCATCGGAGTGAGAAGTAGAAAAGGGGGGAAAGGTTTTTATGTGCTCATTGAGTGAGAAATTGTGAGTTCAAGTTTTCTATGTGATCGGATTTTTGAATCATGGTCGTAAGGGGTTGATTGTCCCCTCTCAGTCGTAATAACACCACCCTACTGATTGCGGGAGGTAGAAGATGAGTCCATGGCCATTTGATCAGGCTCGGATACATGAGAGGTAGATCCAAGGGTTGTGATTCACCCCTTACTCTTTCAATGGATCGCTGACTTGGAAAATGATTGCAATGAAAATAAATGGGTTTTTAACACATTAACTTCAACAATTCGTAGTAAATTGTAGGAATGTCCAAATGGGATGAAATTCGGACCACCAGTTCACAAAAATGTGAAGAACCTTTAGAAAAAGTTTGTGAACCAAAGGATAAAGTTACATGGACAAATTTACTTCTTTGGACAAAGTGATGAATTAATCTAATTTGGGGTGTCATAATGTGTATAAAAAGCCACATTGATCACCATATTTCGAATTTGAGTATCAACACTAGTTAAGTAAACAAGAAAAAAAATTTGGGGTCATCAGTGAGCATAATGAGGGCAAAAGAGTAATTAATTCATACATATGTAAAAAATGTAGTTTGTCACAATGGGCTAGCAAAGTACCATCTAAAGCATAAGCATGGATGGTTTGACTACATTAGGCCTCCTGAGTACACATTGGTAGAGATGTAGAAAATAATATATGTAATGGTAGGAGTCCTACCACATTGACTTGTTATTCTTTACCTTGTAATTGTATCCCATGTTTGAGTTTTCTCACAAGAGGAGGGTGGAATGAATAAAATTACCTCCTGAATTCTCTAAAAAAAGGATCAGGATTACACATAACACTAAAACTTGTGTTTCTTGCTAACTTAGTGGCCAAAGAGGGGTGCTCACCTTCCTTCACCATACCCATGTGGACCCAACAAGGCTCAATAATCCAATAACTAAAGTATGAATTAGAGATTTTGAATGCCACATCTTATGATTTTTAGCATGATTGAGGCAATTTTTGTGTCGTTTGATTCACAAATGAAAATTATATAACATATATATACTAGAGAGAAGGAATATAACATTAAAGAGGTTCAATTTTGTATGTAAGATTATGAGACATAAAAGCATGAAAAAATTTTGCAAATTAATGTCAGAAAATGTAAAACATTCATGAATGTGGGCAAACTGGTGTATCACAACATTCAATATATGAAATTTGATATCCAGTTGAGTAAGATGAGTCATTATTAGAGATAAAAAATGCACAAAGATAGGGAGATTGAGTCATTATGTAATATTCTTCCCTCCTTAAAAGAAACTTTTTCATAGGAATTCGTCCCAGATCATAAACAAGGGGCATAGTCACTGTTCATTATGTTTAGGCATCAAACCCTAGGAAACCAACCTTAACTTGTTATCATTTTCTTATAAAACATCAAGGGTGTGTGCATCCCAATTATAAACATCTCACTTGGTGTTATATAACAACATGTCATTTTTCAACATTAGGGTTCCACAACCCTTATTACCACATCAATAGGGTTTTGACTCATATACTTGTACAAGATCATGGTATGTCCTCAAAATCCCTATCATCATGTTTATAATAACAACTTTAAATTAAGGTTAATGGTACCCTTGTATTCATTACCAAGTTAAAATTTCATGCATGGTTTAGTTTCACCCAAAATTACGTTACTTATCACACATTAAGTTCATTGCCTTTAATTTTAGGTCTCTCATGTCAGGTTTACCCATGTGTATAGTTCACCCATTCTATACGTCCCATTGTGAGGTTCTTTTTCTAATTAGACTGAGGTCCATGTTGGTCCCAAATCATGTCTCATGTAGCATACATAATCATATACAATACTAGGTACATGCAAGTGTGCCAACCTACTATTTGTGCAATACATCAACCATTCCATATGTATCATACATGGTGCTAGACTTAATTAGGTTTTAATGGTCAAACTCATCTCGTGTCATGAAACATACTTGAATCTTACAACATCAAACATAGGTCATCTTGAAACAAACTCATTGACTCTTTCTTTTGTGTTATTTTATTTTATATGCAAGATAGAAATACACAAATTACGAGGTCAGTCCAATTTTATGAGTGCTTGCAACGAGATAAGCTAACAAATACAAATTGGAAATCTAGATAAAGTAATCCAAATCTATCGACTAACCCAATCCGGATTTCATAATCTCGATCTTGAACCAAAGGAACTTGCACGATATATTTTGGACATTAATAATAGAAAATCATCAACTAATTTTGCTTGAGTTGATTTTTTCACAGCCTTAATTTACTTTACAAATTCCTGCATCAAAAGTATGATCAAATATGAGGTGCTAAATAGTAATATTTTCTCCATTTAGATATATTGATTCCTATACCATCGATGAAATAATAATAGGATCGAAAAGGTAATACATGAGATTTATTCTTGTTTTGTTTTGGCTATTTAATTTTTCATATGGAACTCAATCGATGATACCTCCCTCTAATTTGAATAGAACTTGATTCCATTCCATATAGAAACTTGTGGTTCTCTATCTAGGAATCATTCCAAATATGTATCTTACTACCACTTATGTCCTTGGATTGGGCATTCAACATAGTAAAATCACTCATCCAAATCACTCATCCAATTATGTTGTTTTCCTATCTAGGAATCTAGATGAAACCTTTTCATTTGATGTATAAACTTCTTTGAGATACTTTTCATGAAGCCATTTTACCCAAATTACATAAAATTTTAAGCCTAAACTCCATTTAATTTTTGAACAAACATGCCTTGCATATATACTTGGTAAGTCTATCCTTTTTAAGTTCACAAACATTTTTTTGAGGATATGAAATATATATGTGATTCATATGATTTATCATCCAATAAAAATTATCCACAAAAATCTCTCCACCTTCTGAGGTACACTTTATGAAGAGGGAAAGTTACTAGAAAAACTACAAAGAATATGAAGTATACCTAATCAATTTAAAACTTTATTTAAGACATAATAAATTTACACTTTTGTCCATGAAGATTGTACTTGATCTTATTAATTAAAGGGTAGAAGAATCCCTTGAACAATATTCCATGAAAATGAGGTATTATGAATAATTGTAAAGAAACTAATCTCCATTAGATTATAAGAAATTTCCATATGTTCTCCATAGCAATAATTTACAAAGGAAGAAAGTTTTTTTGCAAGATTAAAATGGAGTCCACATGAATAATCAACAAATGAATAATATCATGAAATCATTTTTCAAATAGAAACTTTAAAAATAGTATTTAAGTTGTTAATAGACATTATGTGTGTCTCATGAATATATTTTGGATCAGATATATGATAAGACATCATTTTGTTAACTATTCATGATGGACAAAAAGCCATTCCTACATCTAACAAAAGAATAGGAGTCAAAGGATCTTTCTTATTGAGACCGATAGAAGGATTACAAGTGGAGGAGTGTTCAAAATTCATCAATGTATGATTGTTGATTGAATATATCCTACCATAGATCTGATCACACTGGAATACTTAATTTTCTTCAAGATGTTCATAAATAAAATCCTTTTTTTGTCTTTGGCCTCGATGAAGTCAACTTTGATGCACATCTGATAATGGGTAGATGTCTTGTTTAATCACTAAGATACCCATCATACAAAAGAATAACATCAATGATTTTTATTTCTTGTACAAACACACATTGACTTGTATCACTAAAACTAATGAGTGACTTTGTAAGTATATAACACATTACAATAAATATAAAAATCTAACAAATATAACATAAAGAAGAGGGTTCTTATATTTCTATAGAAATAGCTTCATTATTATTCATCGTCAAAGTATTGAATTCTTTATGGATCATTCTTTTATCAATAAAATCAAATATGGCTTAAAATAAATCATTTCTCACAATGTGTCAAATAGAAATAAAGATTTAGGTACTAAACACATCATAATAAAGTTCATCATCAACATTAGAATTCTTGAAAAAAGAAATAGTTTTCCTTTCTTCAAGAAGAATATCAAGTTAGTTAAATTGATTGTGGTTCAATCTTGAGTAAATCAACATCATCCCATCAAATATTGAAAGATTCCATCCTATAAAAAATGACGAGTATAATTCTACAATATATCTCTTGAGAGTTTAATGATAATTATAATGAGACCCAAAAATATCAGTAAAATTTAATGAATTTCTTTGTATTCTATTTTCAAGAAATTTTTAGGAAGAAAAATACTATTTTTATCTCCCTACTTGAGCTATTGACTTTAGCTTTCTGTCTAACAACACATTCTTCCTTATAAGGAGCACTTCAAGATTCCTTTCTATATTCATATCCATTTGCATAAGTGAATAATCACAAGTTTAAATCCATGATCACTTCATCTTCTAGGGCTTGAGTTCCTAGGGCTCTAGCATTTTCAATAAAATTTTCAATATGGATTTGTTTAAGGTAATGAAATTTTGTCTTGAATTTAAGAAAAATTTGTCACCTAATAATGGGCATCACAACCTATCCTTGTATAAAGATTTGAAAATAACTCCAATACAAAAAAAATGTATAGACCAAGAATCTACAAATCTAAAGTGAGTTTACCTACTAATCACTGTATTATAGTGAATCCAAAACTATTTTGCTCATTTAAGGCTATATTATTTCTCCTATGAAACTTGAACAACTATTAATAAAGTTGTTATTAATTAGAATTGTATCAATTGATAAAGTAGTAAATGAGATCCAGGATGTGTACTATCCATATATAAAAAGGTTCCTTTTATTTCATCTTCAAACAACATAAGCATTGGTTTTTTAGAATTCTTGGAAACATTAGGTGGCTAGATTTACAATTTTTTAATCCATATGAACAAAAGTAAGGTCTCCACTTATTATCAAAGGATCATTGGAGTTAGAACTTACAATTTATAAACAATTCAACAAATATGTTATTTCCATATCATCAATAGACTCATTCGTCATTGTAGAGAAGAAACCCTTACCATAGTTAGCATGTGATACATATTTTGATTCATTTCACACATCTATTTGGAGCCTACACTATTGATGTCAAACATAACTACTTTTAGACCTATATTTTGTGAATTTTGATGCTTTTCCACTTGTAGTTAGGATGATAGTAACCATAATCTTTCTTATTTTTGTTCTGGCCAATTTAGTTTGTATTTTAAAGTAATAGGAAATATAAATATTTAGATTTCTTAAAGGACTCTAAGTTGATTTTTTTATTGTTATCACTCTCATATATCCATGAGTTTTACCTAGTCCTAAAATTTAGGATTCATAGAGCCCTAGTTGTGTCTCCATCTTGCATTATTTTGTCCTGGTTATCAACAAGATATGATGAATGCATGTTATTTACCAAATTATATTATTTACTAACATATATACATACAATTTCTCTTGCATATTTTAATAGGTACTTTGGAACTTATTGATGGATGTGAAAGAGTAATCATGAATATAGGACTTCCCTATCCATACATGAGCCTAAATGATCCCTAAATCTACCTCAACCTATCTCAAAGTGACCAAGGAACGAGTTGAAGTAAGGGACAGCATGAAAGGACACTTAGAAGATCAACGTGCAAGCCAAATTACCCAAAACATATGTGATACTTCTCCATGTCCGTGCTACTAGAATGAAAATCACAAACTTGATCAAGTTTCAACCATTCCCTAGGACACCCAACCACAAAATCGTTCCCACTAGAAACAGTGTGGTTTCTAAAGATCAGCACAGTTGTGTCATACAGCACAACCATGCATGTAGTGCCCCAAAAGTCCTTTCAAATCCTCCATTTTGGATGTGGTTCCCACCACTTTCATGTTGTCATCAGGCCACAACATGCGTAGTTCACAACATGTTTGTACTACTTCACTTTATTTCACCCAAAATTCATCTAACATGTTGACCTCCACAACACGACTATTCCCTACCACAATGATCGCTCTCTTACCCATCCCCATGACCATGGTACCCCACAATGACCGTACTACCTACCTAACCTAAATGCTTCCTACCTATCATTTTACCACTTCAACCCCACTTACCCATAGACCCTCAAGGCCATAATATATACACAAATGATATCTAGTTGTCTAAGGTTAGCCTCTCTAAGCCTCTACAACCACCACAAGCTCCTATCCACTTTTCTAGGGTTTTGGTCATATCTCTTCCATTTCCATTCCTTTCCACATCCTTAGAAGAGGAGGGCAACCTAGGAGTTGTTGGAGGTGAAGACTAGAGCACCTTTGTCCATGCCATATTTTTTACCCTGTATTTCCTTTTCTTTTATTATTTCCTTAACTATGAGTAGATAATATCCTCTATGGGCTCTTTGGAGGCAATAGTATGTAATTATGATACCATGTTGGAAAAACATTATGCACCAAAACCTTATTACATTTTTTAATTATGTAGTTTTGCTTGTTCACGCTGCCTACCTCTTGATATATTTGTTTGAGATATGAAATCACCTAAGGTATGGGGATATGAGTGGTTTTGGGCTGTTTGGTTTATAAAATCCTAAATTCCATAGAGGAACCGCAACTAGTTTTTCATCCTTCCCCTTGTCTCTCCATTCCACTAGCCTTAGGTCAGAGATCTAAGTTATTACGCGATCTCATCCATATACACTTAGTCAAGTGGCTTGCTTATTGGTTAGATGGATATACTGGAAGGTGAAATACTCCTGCCCTTGCCGCTAGGTGAAATAGGAAGACCATGTCAAAAAACTTATACTTGGATAATTTAGGTGTATGTCTATCTACTCCTTAGTCATTATATCCTTGTAAAGGTATGTGGGATATTCTAGGGACTAGTTCCCCTATACAAAAGCATGCCATCCACGACAAACTAATATGATAGAAGCCATAACTACATTGATCCTTATTGTTTGGTTTAGTAGCTACTTGTTGGACGTTTGTGCACAAATAGGACCCCACAAAATAGTTGATTGTTACATAACCCCCCCCCAAAACATCACATTGCCCCATGTTCTAGCTTAAAGCGTAATATGCTCTATTGTTACTTACTTTTCTCTTGCTTATTTAGTCTATTTTTTGCGTTGTTTATAATTAGTTCTTGTCATAATAAGTGGTTATTTCTTAGTTTCTTATTTTAGGTTTTCCTAGTTAACTTGTTATTATAGTTCCTACTTGATTCCTTCTTGTAATATCTAGTGTAGCTTGGTTAATTGTTCTCGCTTGCTCTCTCTCTCTCTCTCTATTTGGTGACCGATTGTTTAGTTTCTTTCTAATTGGTTTGGTTAGCAGTGATAGAGTAGGGTCAACTTAGGTTAGGCTCTTGATTTTCCTCTTACTTTGTTGTTCATACTAGTGTATTTCCAACCCTCACATATAACCGCTAAGAATCCTAACAACTCACTCTATAAATTTAAATAAGCAATTCCACTTTATCTATCCTACCTCACGCCTTATAGATTGACCCATAACTTTCATGATCTATACTATAATATGAACCATGTGCTCTTGTGGGATAGTGTTTTGTGTATTAACTCTATTTATTAGGGCTTGTATAACTATTTTGTTAGCCCACTTGTGTGTGCACACATGTGCGATCTAGCAAGCTTTCTAGCATTGCTGTCGAGGTGTGGCTTTCAGGACCTATCTTTTTGTTTGTTTGTCTCTTTTAGCAGTAGCCCCATTATTGCTAATCATTGTTCTTTATTGTACCTTTGCCAGTGTATTTCCTAGCTTGCTTATCTTTTCTTGGTTGTGTTGTGGGCAGGTTACAATGCATGTTCGAATTCCACTCCTTATCTATTGACTCATTCTTCATAGATCCTAAGATATGTAGGAGAAGGCATAGGAATAGGCATAAAATTCAACCATAAGAGCGATGAATGGAGAATCGTTATAAATAAGAGCACATAGGTCTGCACCCATTCGACCCACACCAAAGTCCCTTCATGATTATTTAACACGAGAAGCTACATCTTGTTGATTGATACAAGTTATAGAAGATGTTGTGGTAAGTGTTCTCTATTCCTCCATATCTAGTGGTACTTCATCTCGACATCTATGGGTTAGATAATGAAAACCCCTATAAGAATATTGACACCTTCTTGGATACTTTCTCTACCTTTTGGACTCATGTTGTAAATGAGGATTCTATTCATCGTATCCTCTATATCTTCTTTGAAAGATAAGGCCAAATAATGATATTCCACAAAGACCAAGGTGATGACATGGGAATATATGAAAAATGAATTTCTTAACAAGTTTTGTCCAATAGAAAATCTTACTCCAATTATCAGGAATACCATGTACTTCAGTCAAATGGGCCATGAATGATTGCATGAGATCTTGGAAAGGTTAAATTTTTTTAAGGGATTTCCCTCACCATGGGGTACCATTGTGGTATGTAGTGAAATGTTTCTAGTTTGAATGTTTACAAATGGGAAAAATAGTGGTATAATCTTGTTATGGTGGTATATTTATGAAAAATATTAATATGATTCATTTCTGCACTTTGAATAGTTGACTGAGGATTCAAGACATAGGGCCTCAATTGTTGCAAATGATTATGATAGGGACATTGATGTTTCTTCATCTACTTGACCACCTTCTTCATCAAGTTATTCCAACCAACAAATGATGAAGATTCTTTATCATATAATAAATTTGATGGAGTCAAGTGGAGGTTCCTTCAACACTTCTATGCAATCTATTGATCCTCTTGAGGAGGAGGTCAAAGCTATACAATCTTATTGGAACCACAACAATCATGGTACTGTGTCATATTCTTACACTCCCTGGTAGAGAAATGAACCCTACTTTTCATGGAGATAATAAGGTGATGATGTACAACAGAAGAGAAGGATAAATCAAGGCTAATGATATAGTTCATTATTTGAGAGTGAAGTCCTTTGGAGATTGAGAAGTGTTGATGAGGTTAATAAGGATGTCTCCACCCTTGGACAAAGCATTGATAGGATTGGACAAAGTTTAAATTAGCTAGTTGTGATATTGCTTAATATGAGGAGGGGAATATTCCTTCCCAAAGCTTGTAGAACCCAAACAATGCAAGTGGGATAATGGTAGAACCTTAAGGCTCCTATGTTCTACCACCTATGTAAGTCCAACATGTCCAACAATATCAAGGTCCTCCAATCCCTATTCTCCTCAACCAAAACAACCCCAAGTAAAATGTGAATGACCTCATCCACCTCAAAAACCACCACAACAACTCTACATCACTCCACCACCACCTCAAAAACATTAACCACCACAATATCCATATATCTTCCAACACCTTGTTGGGTTTTCAGGAAGGGGGCACAACATAATAACAAAACAAATCTACCCTTACCCTAGCCTTCAAATCTGTCATATCTATAAAATTCAATGAACAAAAAACATAATAAGGAATAAAGGTTTTACATTTGTGCATACTAGTTGTCTAACAACTACATGAATATTATCTCTATGAAGAACATGATCTCTTGGAACTAGATCCACGACCGTCACCACAAAATCCGGATGGAAGTGAAAGAAATCCGACATGTCCACCAAGTTGTTGCATGATTGCCATCTTGTGGAACATCTTATTCAAGCTTACACATGTGTGACTTGGTCTCTTTTTTTCTCACATGGATTAGGGAGAGCATGGAGCACCACCTTGGCCACCATGTCAAAGTGGAACCAAATTTGTCAACATGCTAGTCATCCTAGAAATCCCTTTCTTCTCCTATATTTGGCAATGGTCCTTAAGGTGACTTCCTCTCTCAAAGAGAGAAGTTTGACAACCAGCTTTTCTCACAAATGTTCTCAAGTTTTGTGTCAAACCCTTTAGGACGTGCCCCCTTTATATAGGAGAGTCACGGGCTTGGAAAACCTTAATTCCAATCCCTTCACTAATTGCAATCTCAAATATAATCCACTACTGAAAAGCTCAGACTGGATTCTCATTGCTCAATTAGGTTACCTAATCGGCCGATCATAGTCCTTTTGGGTACCCTGATCACCCAATTAGGTTACCTGATTGACTAATTAAGAGAATTTAGATCTATATCTTATTTTCTTTCCAATTTGAGACTTTTCCTTTTACATTGAAATCATTTGACTAGGTTCCTGATTGGTTGATCATGTCAGTCTAGTGGAAAACTCAGTCATCCAATTGACAATAGATTGATCTATTGACCCAAGAAATCCAATCAGCCATTCTAGTCGCCCAATCAGAAGGTTAATTTGCCTATTTATGATTCAAAATAATTATAATCATTTGTTTGATTTTAAACTTCAATTCCCTTATCCATCCTTAAGAGTGTGACCCGGTCTTGACTGATCATTTTCCATTGTAGAAAAGAGATCTCTTACCCCCACTTTTTAGAATTAGGTTCCTAATTTTGTTGGTAGTGATGTTCAAAACAACACAAGCAAATATTCGTTTTTGTTCACAAATCATTGTCACCCAAGTAACATGAATTAGTTCCATAATAGCTACAACCTATAAAGTGACCAATGATACCTTGACCATACAATTCCTTTTGTCACATACTTCCATATTGAAACTGAGGCATGGAATGTCATCCTCTTAACATTCAATATATTCCACTTGAACTAGAGCATACTATTCAAGATATTGCAAGATCAATTTGAGATATTGCGAGCTCAATATAATATATTGACTCACATGAGGATGACCATGCATTTCATAGTCTTTCTTATCAAGTGGTCAGGGATATCACTTAAAATAAGGGACATATCCATCTGCATCACTCACAATATCCCCCCTATGTCACAGTGCACTCAATCACCACCTTTTGAAAACCTATATTTTAGAGCATGATGGGATAGTGTCAAAGTATACAGAACAACATGTTTTACTATGACTTTCGGTATGAGAGTCACAATCACCACTACACATTGAGATATGACTCTAACATGTAATTATATGACTTACATGTATCAATCTCAAGGTGGGTCTATCTAGTACAACTTGTTCTCTAACACGGACCCATGCATTTGAGTTGATATCTAATATCATGAATAAAGAGACATAGTCATCACTCAACATACATGCTAGTCTTGTGTATTATTATTTTCCTATGCTACCCACTATAGTAACCGACTAGGTACAAAACAAGAAAGAATACTCTTATTATATGTCTAATTTCATGTGTAAGTCCTAAACCAAACCATAGTCATCGAGTTAAAACATTCTTAGGACATTGTTATATTTATTCATTATCGCAATACAAAAACAAACATATTCAATGAAATTTCCTTTTATTAATAATCAAATTTAGTAAAAAAATATCCCTTTTACAACTGTCACATAACAACTATCATGGCATAGAACTAACACATACATCCCACTATCAACAACACCTAAGACCACAACAAATATCACAAGTCCCCCTTCCTCCCCATGAGCAAGTGAATTTTGTGACCATTTTGAGGAACATGAAGGTTGTTTAACAATGCAAATGGGGTGAGAATCATCTTGATCAATATTATGTTGATGTTTCATTGTCACAAAAAATGATGTAGATGTTATGAGAACCAAGATTTATGCTCTCCCACCACCTTTTGACCGTGTGATATTGTGTGCACCACCTTATATTAATAGTGTGTTATCAAGTGTCCCACCCAATACTCCAATTGGGAGCGAACATGTTCCATATGTTCCACTTGTGATGCCTTTGACCCACAACACCAAGGGTCCCTACAATGATTCTCTAAGATCCTCCTAATGATTCAGGTAAAGAAAGGGGAGGTGAGCCTCCATTTTCAGATTCCTTGGATGAGCCTTCCTTTAAATGAAGTCAAAACTCCAATGTAGATATTTTCAAATCATCAGGAAAATGAAAGTGAAATCACATTACTTGAGTCCATCAAGAAAATTTTGGACTATGCAAAATGTTTTAAGGATGTTAAGGATGCTTGCAATTTTAAAAAGAAGACTATAGGAATACTTACAAAGAGAGTGATTCTCACTAAGAAAGTGATCCCCATATTGCAACATGTACTCCCCGTCAAGAAAAAGGACCATGGAACCTTTCCTATCCCTTGCCACACTGGCATGCATCTTATTAAAAATTAAGAGATAACAAGATATTAAACATGGAGATTAGAGATATGTACCCATTTCTATATCAAGAATATTGATAGGTGTATCATTTCCAATCTTAGAGTTTAAGTGCAACAATTCTTCAATTGGTAACCAAAATTTTGATAAACAAAACATATTAATGCTAAATCATTAAGTACGCCATGAAAGGGCAAGTACAACAATTTAAGAGTAATAAAAAACTTGATTGGCTAGAAACATGATAATAAACAAGAAGTAGAAACAAGGTGTGAACACATATCGATGATCTAATCTAAAAAGCGTGTTTTATGTTTCTTTATCTGTTATATCAACATATAAAATGAATTTCTCTATATTATGTTCAAGGTTTGTCAACACATTATAACCAAATGTGAAAGTAGTATTTATACGAAAAATAGCTCAACCAAGTAAGTAAGTAGCCTAGCATTCTTACGAGCATATATGAAAACAAGCCAATATCATAGTAGGGTCATGAGATAAAATGTACCCTTTGAGTAGTGAGAAAGTACAGAATTATGAGTAAAATTTTAGAGAAGGCCCAACTCAAAGGAGGACCTAAGATGTAAAAGCACATAATAGTGGGTCTTACATCAGTAGGGTCTTGAGAAGATAATCATAAAATATATCATGATAATGGTGTAACATCCCTGACCTGGGTTATGCCTTAACCCTCGGAGTTTTGCTTAAGAAAGTTAATTAGATCCTTAATTTAATATTGTGAAAAGTAATTAAGGCTCAAGAGGAACTTATATTTCAATTTCGATCTTGTTTGAATAATATTGAAGCAATGTTTGCTTATTTTGGACTAAAGTACAAATTACCCAAGTTGAGGGGTTAACTTGCAAATGTTACATGAATAAATGTTCCTCATGTGTTGAAGAATAATGAAGATGATGTAGAGGTATGGCTTGTGAAAGCCTGAGTACCAAGAAAGAGCTGATAAAGCAATGTTTGTGCATTAAAACCTAGTTTTGGTGTAATGTGCAATTTACCCAAAACCCAGGGTTCAATATGCAAATTACCACTTCAATAAGGTACCTTATACTTCTTGTCATCATTTAGAGCAAAGAAAATGAGAGGGGCGCCTCATTTGAATTAATTTGGAGGAGAGAGAATCTTGATATTAAAATAATCAAGATTTATGCATAATTGAAACCCTAATTCAATTTAATGCAAAAAAAATATATTAATTAAAGAGCCCTTCAACCAAAAGTTGAGTGATAAATTTTCAAAGGGGTTGGAATAGCTTGTACCTTGCAACGGCATGAAAATATCCAAAGGAAGTGGATAACTCACTCACATTATTAAAAGAAAAAGAATTATCCACTCACTTTAGGATATTACTATTATAAGGGTTAAGGTGCTTAATTTGCTTTTCTTTAAATCATGGATAATTGATAGGAATAAGAGGCAAAAGGGAAAGACTCATTTCTAAGGAATTGAAGGGGGAAGAGGCGGCACTAATGTTGGAATTAAAAGAAATTTTATAAGGCATTTTCCCTCTCATTGAATTTCTTATAAAAACACCCTTTACAAGCCAAATCAAAGGCTTTTCTGATTCCACTTCTTCTCCTTGCTTGGAAAACTACCAAGGGAGCTTTGGAGGACCAGGAGGACGACCCCCAACCTATTAGTAAGCTTATTGACCTTTATTCACCTTGATTCCATGGTGGAAATCGAAAATCAATGCATGAATTCTTCTTATCTCGATCCCCTCTTCAATTCTAACCATTCATTTTCACTCAAAGCTTGAGGATGAGCCTTGGGATAGTGTAAGGAGTTTCATCCACCATTGTTGACGTGAGCTTGAAACTTTGGAGCTCAATTGGAGGTGGGTTTTATAACTTGAACCCTTAATATTGTTATTTCATTCAATTCCTTATCAATTGATGATCCTTTCCTTATTCTCAAAATTTTGTTTGGTTTATTGATGTAATCACCATGAAAATCACAGCAAGTTTCGTGGGTTTAGAGCTTGATGATGATGAAATCATCATAAGCACACACCTCTCCAAATATCAATTGCAAACAGTTTCAACAATAGGGTCCAATCGGTTTCACCAAACCGTTTGGAGACCAAACGGTTTGCAAACCGTTTGGAGGTTTGGACCCTAAATTGTTTAGAGGAGTTGACTATTTGGATGGGTTGACCGTTTGAGGTCATAACCCTAATACATGTTGGATGATGATATAATGGATCCAATTGATTAATTCAATACATAGACAATCATCAAGTAACAAACCCTAATCGGGTTAAGTGTTGATTTTGCAATTGATTGTTTTAGAACATTGGGTTGATTAACCCAAATGGTTTCAAAACCATTTGGAGATCACCCAAACGGTCTCAAGACCGTTTGGAGGTCAACCAAGACCGTTTGGAGGTCTGGGGTTGAGTATGGTTGAATAATTGAAGACCCAAAGATACCAAATTGAAATTCAATCAATATATAATTTGATGATCAATCCAATAATGCAAACCCTAATTGCACATATTTCAATGACAAGTTAGGAAAACGGTCTCAAGCCCGTTTGGAGGTCATCCAAACAGTCCCAAACCATTTGGAGACCCAAGCTCATTCGGTTTCAACACTTTCCTTGCTTAAACGGTTTCAAGGGCAATATGCCCAAACGGTTTCAAACTGTTTGAACTCTGAAGTCCAAGACCGTTTAGGGTCTAAGCAATCAAAACCGTTTGAGGTTCAACATGGTTAATCCTTTTGGATACCTAATGTAATTAAAGACTCAATTCGTTAATCCACTTGAGCACCTATTGTAATTGAAGATTCAATTGGTCATTTCATTTGTATACCTTATGTAAATAAAGGTCCAATATGATCAAATCTTTTGAGGACTTTAGATGATGATTGATCCAATGATGATTATTATTATTGGGTTCAAAGGTTTAAACCCTAAAGTACCTAGATGATCGGTACTTTTAAGTTAATTAACAATAAAAGGTTATTAAAGTAATGTCTTAGTACATTATGTCAATCATAGTTGTATGTACTTGATTGAAGGGATGATATAACCTAGTCAAGTTGAGAGGATGATATAGAGGAATTCATATATGAGTATGATTCATGTGGTGATTAAGGGTATGATCCTTAACAAAGATATCATGAAACCCTAATCATGAGCATAAACCCTAATTGACAAGGTTATTGAACCCTAAACCTATTTCAGGGCAATTATGAGAAAAACCCTAATCTAGAGTAATAGTGAAACCCTAATTGAGGGTGATGACTTGAGTAATCCTAATTTAAGGTTATGAATGTAAAACCCTAATTTAGGGGAATAGTAAACCCTAATTATAGGTAATCGATTATGAAACCCTAATTGGGATGAATAGTAAACCCTAATTGTGGGTTATTGAATGTGAAATCCCAATTTAGGGTAATGTCATGTGAAACCCTAAATAAGAATGATATTATGTGGAACCCTGAAGAATGATGTGATGTGAGACTCAAATCCAGGGTGATTCCATGTAATGATATGTGAAACTCTAGTGATGGTATAATGGTCAATACATTAGAGTAGGGTGTGGCTAATATAATCAAATAAGATGAGGATGTTATATCCATGAAGGGTAAAGTTGATGAACCATATGAATGGTGATGTTGATACTCTAATGAATAAGGGTATAAGGGACAAGATGATGCCTAGATCATTATATATCCAACTCCATGCATGTGTAACAACCCTATACACCTTTCAAAGATGAGAACTTGAAATTCTTAGTAATGATGTATGGAACACTAATTAATGATGTGGATAACATCCTAAGAGTTTAAATACCTAAAGTGGTTTATAATAGCTTATTCTATATCAACAATGTTTGACTATTAGATAAGTCCATATCATTAAAAACAGCTGGACAATTCTAATATATAACATATACACTACATGATAAAAGTGATAGGTTAGTGGTTAAAGTATTAAGAGGGAAATACCTTAATACAAGGTTTGTTGATTGACCTAAGTAAGCTAGAGATAAGGAGAAAAGTGATACATCAAGAAATGATAGATATCACATTTAGCAATTCAGGGTTGATATACCTTGATGCACCTCAAGTCCAATATACATGGATAAGAAACACATGAAGTGTGTGTTATGTAGTTGTTACAATAAGATTGTAATGAGCTTGACATACTTTGATAAGTATAGGCTAATATATATTGTGAAAAGGGATAAGCCAAACTAATGAGTATGATGTAATCATACCATGATAAGAATGAGAAATGAACTTGTACCTTGTATTGATAATCCTTAAATGATATATGATGAGAGTAACAAGCATGAGTGAATACTTGTAATATCAATAGATGCTTCTAGAGGAGTGGAGCAAGATATTAGGGTTGGATAGATAATATAAACATGAAACCCTAATTAATGTGAAAAGGGGAAATCCTAACCCTAAATTGGGTAATGGAATGGAAACCCCTATTTGATAGTAAACCCTAATCCTGATAAAGGAATGGTGGTGTTACTATTGTATCACATGATGTGATAAATAATTTATATGGTTGTTATCATGTTTATTAACCCTTCAAACATCATGAGATGATGAGCATAGCCAGATTTGAGATATGACAATTATATAATAAAAATGTTGATTGGCCTTATGTGCCTTAATGTTGTTGTTGCTTAGTAAAAGTAACAAAATGGGCATGGACTTTATAAGTCATATGAGTAATTTGTTGCCTAGTGAAAGGTGACAAAACACTTAACGGGCCTTGTGAGTCATGTGAGATGCTTGTGTAACAAGTATCATGTATACCTCGGTCTAAGGACCTAGAGGTAATAGTTGCCTAACAATTGGTAATAGTGATTAGTGATGAACTGAGGGTATGAATACCCAGTTTTGATAAGTAAGATAATGATGTTTTTGTAAGATATGAACTTTCAAGTAATAAGATGAGGGATTAAGATCCCAATGTATTATAAGTTTTGGTAAAGCTATAGATAAGAGCTTACATGTTTCTTTGTAACAATTGTCATAATAATTCCTATTTGAGAACTTGACTGATGCTAAAAGAATATGCTATACTTAATTAATCAAGTGAAATCATATCATGTAGAGCCCTGATCATAGATCCATCATCGTTAGTAATATGGTGATGGTGAAACGGGTGCTCTGCGGAAAAACCCAGAACGCATATTTTGAATATGTGGGGGCAATGGGCGAATGTATCCTGACGTCCTAATGAGGGAATTGATAGAAGGTAAACATTAAACCTCTCAATCCTTCATTATTGTACCGGGATGGATGTATCACAGATCTCCCGATGATTGGGTTAGATGCAGTACACATCTCCCAATAATATTAATGCTAGATCGATGGAGATAAACATGAGATCTCACGATTGCGAAGAGAGTACAACACGCCACTGTAACTCTAATAGCAATGTTGCCAGTATACCGTGAAAAGCTATATAATAGAGACACGAGATGTCCTGCATGTGATCTCACACTGACCGAGATGTGGGAGGTCTTAGTAGCTGGCTCTACCATTGACCTTATATGGTACCGATTTCGAATTCACAATGGTCGGTTGGAATATGAGCGGTATACCTCATCTCCTAAGGGCATAAGTGTGATTGTAAAATGTAATCAGTCGTATAGCATGTTTGCTTAAGGATTGAATACAAAAATTCATTGGCTGATGCTACATTTATTTTATGCATCTCTAGTTGATAGATGTTATTCATATCTCTTTATACTCTTTGCAAGTAGATGGATGAATTATGATTCTACCATGGATAGATGCAATACTCTCCTTAGGAAAGGAGATTATTTTACTCTATTCATTCAATGATTAATATTGTTGTTAAAATATAAGAACTCCTGCTCATTTTTATTATAATAAACTGTTATAATAATGTTTTGGCGGAGAGTTATATCTCTCGTTGGAGCAATTTACAATTGTCTCACCCCCGTGGGATCCAACTTTTTAGGTAAACGCAGAAGAAGAAGCAGGAACCCTATAGCAAGGGAAAAGTAGTAGCAGCATTAGGGATAGCAGTAATATCTCAGGTGGAGATACTGCTTGTCAAGTCATATAGATAGTAGTCCTATGTGTTGTCTCTGTACTCTCAGGTCCTCGGAGTTTATAGTTAGTGTTTTTAATGATTCAATCTGAGATTTTGGTTTGATGCCTCGAGGTTCTTATGATGTATGTATATAATGCTAATAGGGTAGTTGATGTTGTAATCCTTGAGAAGAGGTGATACAAGTTATGTACTTATGAACCGGGATGTAAATGTTATACTTTGGTTCATTATGAAAAAGATTTCCTATGTGTGGATCTCTTTGCAAAAAGTTTTAATTTTTAGTGATTTTTAGTAATCCGCTACAAATGATTCTCTTCCTCTTAAGTAAATCTTGTTTTCATAAGTTGGATGCCACATATGTTCCCATATATCTATGTTTCACTTAGTTCAAAAATAGTTTCCAAAGTCCCAAACATGCGTGCATTATACAACATAGTCCAATTATCATGATTAAGCCCTAGTTCTAGGTGAACCATCCAAATGATGAGTGATACTAGATAGAGATAAGTCTGAGTCAGATGTAGGAAAAATGTGAGATTTATATTATCATCAAGGTTTAGAAAAGAGAGATCATAACTACTCACATTAGATTCATTTCATGCAATAATGTCACATTTCTAAGTCATACAAGCATTAGGGTGCATGGAGTGTAAAAGCTAAGATATAGTGCTATTGTACAATAAAGATATTGATCTAAATACGTGAAGATAGCATGGATATTGTTAGGGCATGTTCTTAGCAAGGTTAGAATCCAAATAAACAACATATGCATTTAGACCCACTAGGTGTTACATGTATGTCACAAGTGCATATGAGCATGTTGAATGGCAAGAAGTCTTAAGATCTCAATCAAACATGTCATTATGAATATCAGGGATTACTGATTTCAATGTAGGTTACACATATGATAATCAAATATATTAAAGTTCCAAGATTAGACAAGTGTCATCATGTACATCCATAAAAGGGCATGTTTAGGGCAAGAGTAGACATAGGTTCATCAAGTTTGTCCATTTCATTATTCAATCTAATAGATGAATAAAAGACTTTGATCTAAAGTTTAAGAGTAATATTTTAAGTAACATCACCAAGAGGGAGCAAGATACATCATTTATTATTCAAAAACTACATAAAGATATGCTTTTTAGGATATCAAAAGAACGTTAAGAGGAATTAGACTATTAGAACACTTTTAAGTGATAGTTCTTGTTTTGCTAATCATTTTGGTATATAAAAAGTCCTATTTTGGTCAAGGGAGTGGAAAGATAAAAATTTTACAAAGTTTACCTTGACATAACCCCCTTTGGATCGTTGAGTTCAGAAGGTTAGGGATGCCTTTGGGTTGGGGAGCTCATGGTCTAATTTTTATGTCCTTGGGGTCTATGGTCTTGGTTTGAACATGCTCACAAAAGGATATGACCCCTGTTCACTAGCCCCGATAGGTTAAACTGCCAGATCAATGATCCACACTGGTCCACCCCATCTGATTGTCGGGATGGGGCCTTCTCCTTTACGAGCATCTCGTCGTGACCACATAGGCAAGCCGTAATGATGGACTGAGACTGGGTGTTGATGTGCGTGAAGATGGCCATGATCATCCCTAGAACTGTTCGCTCATTCTTAGAATGGCCTCACAAGTGATTTGGTCATCCTTGTTGTGGATGAGGGATTTTGGGGAAGAAACCCCCAACTAAGAAGTGTGGTGGCACCGCAAAGAGTAGGAGGGGAAGGAGAAAAGAAATCAGGGTGTTAGGGTTAGTGACGGGGCAAGAAAATGAGGGAAATGAAATGGAAACAAAGGAGCCATTTACTAAACAAAAGAGGTAAGGAAAAGTTGGGGTAGGTGTGGTGAAGCACCATGGCCTTCGGCCAAGGCACCTTTGAAGGAGGAGAGTGCTTATCCTTTAGATCAAATCTTGGATCTGAGGTTAGAAGATCCAAAGGTTGGAGGCTTCCATGCACAAAAATAAGGCTTTTCATTGGTTGTGGTTCAGTTGTTTGGATCGTGCTAGGAAGAGGGAAGCCAAGCACACCCTCACCCAAGCTTGACTGGGCCTCGTAGGGCTGACCCAAAAAACATTATAAGCATTGAAATGAGGGGTTTTCAAGTTTTTATGTGAAACAAAAGGCATAACTTCCTCATATGATCTCTGATTTTAATGAAACAAGATGCATTGCAAAGTGGGAGAGATATCCTCCACATGAGTATAAAAATAGGGTACCAAATTTTATAAGAATATTATCAAAATTCAAAGCAAATGTGATGATGCATTACATGAATGTAAACTTGATTTTTTTCAACTTGAGCATCACCAAGGTGGTACATGTATAGTAGATGGACTTGGTTGTGTATCAAAACACATACAAACACAAAACTAACAATGATAAAAAGACGAAGGTCAAAATTAGAAGTCATATTCAAAGTGTGAAGTTCTAGGTTATCAGATCATCCACATCTTAAAAGAAATGTTATCCCAAAATTAAATCAAGTCATCAATCAAGATTGAGTTTTCATATTACATATAATAATCAACATGGCACTCCTCCAACATCAAGATATTTCAAAATCAAACAACCGAGCATAATAGTCAACACATAGTCACATAGATCATAAAATAAGAAGTTTCATCACATGAGTCTGAACTTTGAGAGATTATTGTATATATCACCAAATTTGAGGAGATCACATTTCAAGTCAATTAGATAGAGTTTAAGAGTAAGGAATGACTTTCATTCCCAAAGTTGGCCTAGGTGGGGTTATACAACAATGATTGATATTTCATATTTCAACACTTTGAGACAAACATCATATTTCAACATCGTGTTTTCTTGCTCAAAATCTACGGAAGGTCCCACTCGAGTCCACATGGAGCTCATCCGTAAGTCATAAATCAAGTGATTTAACATAATCATCATTTTAAATTTTCAAGATTTGGGAATATTAAAGTCATCAATCATATATTGTGGGTGCTCTCACGATCCAAATAGGGTGATCATAGGAGTCAAATAAAAATCAAGTTCAATGATTATGAGTCAAGATTTTATACCTTTATATCAAGAGTTAAAGTTTTAAAACCAAAGTCAGTCATCCAATACATTTTGAAGGTAGGGTTTAGGTTCCATTCTAGACTTTAGGGGTGAATTGTGATTCTACCATCCCTAAGGTTTTATTGAGATGTCATAAACATTTTTCTTGAGGTTTATCTAACAATATTGGAGCACATTATCTTTTGTATAATTCCTTAACCCAAATTCTCTCCATATTTTAGGTTGCACATCACTTACTTTATGTCACTGCATTAGGCTCATGGCAACCTTCCCTCTTGGGCTTGGTCTTTAGGGTAGCCTTCCCTCCTAGGCTTGGTCTTCAGGGTAGCCTTCCCTCTTGGGCTTGGTCTTCACGGTGTCCTTCCCTCCTGGGCTTGGCCTCTTGATGACCTTCCCTCCTAGGCTTGGTCTTCATGGTGGCCTTCCCTCTTGGTGTTGGCCTTTTCGTGGACTTCGCTCTTAGGCTAGGTCTTCATGGTGGTCTTACCTCCTGATATTGTCCTCTTGATGACCTTCCCTCTTGGGGTTGGTCTTCATGGTGGCCTTCCCTCCTGGGCTTGGCCTGTTGGAGACCTTCCTTCCTAGGCTTGGTCATATACTGTTAGTCACTTCCTTAGTGACTTTTCATTTTGTTCCTCAAAGATTTCATGATTGTGTTCAAATAATTATACTCATTATATTTTCTTTCATGCTTTGTATACTTAATCCTTCAAACTTTAGGTGATATTCAAGGTCAGATTAATTATTAAATTGATTGGTTAACTCATTTATCTAGGGGAGATCCTACCCTAGGGTTCCTTCTTGGCTCATAGAAGGAGGTTAAGCTTTCTAGCCACAACATGATTGTACATGTTTAGGGTTATACCTCCCCATATGTTTTTTTCCTATTTTTGAGTTGACCCACCCCAGGTTGGAATACCATCCCTAATAGTCAGTTGGGGGTCTAATATTGTTATGTTCCTTCTGTAGATAGAGGAAAGGAAAATGTATTTTGGAAATCAAGAAGTCAAATTGGGAGTTCAAGATTTTCGGCATTATTGGGCGATATTGAGATATAGGTACATCATATTATTCAAAATTGAACTTTAAAAAGGAATAATAATCAATAGTGGATTTTCTCTTGTAACAAGTCTTCACATCATGATCTAGGATTTGAAAGACATGGTCATTTTGTGGCGTGATCATTGAACATATCAAATAGGGGAAATTTTTTCTTAACTATGTTTGAGGTTTGATCAACAATAGGGAAACATGGGCTTAATCAATAGGGACCCCATCAAACATGGTGTGTAAAACACGAGTTCCATCTTATTTCACCATATCAATCGTTTATATTTGATTTGGTATCATTGAGTTTGCATACAATTTATACATGACTACATAACCTCCAAGAGTTCATTGACCACTATAGGATTTTTCAAGTTAATGTCAAATCATGGCATTACCATATTAATCATATTCCATCATTTCAAATGAATTTTAGTTTCCCCATGCATAAGCTACCCAAAATAGTGGAATCATGTGATTAATAGTCATGAGAAAAGAGTCACATGTGGAGATGAGAAGACTAACTAATCATCATCTACTTGGGTGGCTTAGGTAATCCTTAAATAAGAGGTAAGATGATAGAAGATTGTCAAAGCTTTAGGGGAATATGTGTCATGTGTGTATCGCTCTGATACCATTTGTTACAAAATTGTTTATTACCCAAAGTCTGCACTCCTAATTAGCACATAGACAAAGGTGAGTGGACGTGGGCATCCATCCCTAGAATGGAACATAGTTTCACACAAGCAATATATATGAAAAGGCAATAACAAAACTAAGAGATAAAAAGATATTAAACATATAAATAAGAGATATGTACCCATTTCTATATTAAGAATACCCATAGGTGTTCATTTCAAAGCTTAGAGTCTTGAGTGCAGTGTATCTTCAATTGGAAACTAAAATTTTGATAACAAAACATATCAATGCTAAAGAATTAAGTATTCTATGAAAGGGAAAGCAAACAAAATTTAAGAGTAATACAAAACTTGATTGGATAGAAACATGATAATAAACAAGAATTACAAACAAGCCAAGAATTTATGACAATACTATTTTATACAAAGCGTATTTTAGGTTTCTTTGTCCATCATATCAACATATATAATGGAGTTATCTATATAATATTCAAGGTTTGTCAACATATTATAACCAAACATGAAAGTCGTATTCATAGGAATAGTAGCTCAACCAAGTAAGTAAGTAGTCGTCTTGGAATTGTTTGTTACCCAAATCATAACTCCAAATGACTATAAAGTCAATGGCAATAGGACCTAGGCATTCGTCCCTAGCATGGTATTATCAAAGTGTGAATGCAGAAGCGTAAATCATAGCATACATGAACATATAACAAGATCAAGCACCAATCACAATCTCAACATTTAACAAGATATATTAAACAAAATTGTTTATTACAAGCTTTCAATCACATATTCATGAGTAAAATCTGTACAAGTCTTCTCATGTATACTAGGGATTATAGAACAATAATACCTGACATAGCTAAGCAAGCCCATAAACTTCTCGCCATCTTTGAACCTATAAAATATGTGAAACAAGGTGGGTCAAGCACATGAGGTGTTGAGTATAGGGCTCAAAGATACATATACATAAGCTTTGCATAATATAAAAATATTTGCAGAAGTAATGAAAAAATATAAACAAGTTTAGTGTTTAGAAAAGTGAGAGCATGTTTGTTATATCATTTCACTTCAATTATACCAACACCATCATATATTATAAAGCCTTTGACCAACTTTCCATCAGAAGGGTCCTTAAGGGTACTCAAGATTAGTTAACCCTTTTATCGACATGGTCTGTCCTATTTTGACAACTCACGTAGGACGTCCAGCCTCGTGTCCTTACCCCCAGAATATAGACAAGTGTGTAAGGTTTGTATAATGGAGTCTCTATATTATGTTTGCAATTTAAGAAAAAAATAGTATGAGACAAACATCGAGTACAATACTAGACTATTAAATGGCAATATTTGAACAAGTAAACAAGCATACATATATATCACATTTCAAGTAAGAAGGCCATAGTCATATAATTATTTAAACATCATACCTGATTTAGAGATCTTAACTTGACCATCTACCCACAAGCCATACCTGATTAAATACAAGATTACATGCATGCATTAGATTCTCATTATTAACTATAGTTAGATTCATGTTAGGGTTTTGGCCAAAGTAGGTTCAAGGTTGATTAATAGTATATTAGATGGTCTTGTATCAATTTAGAGGTCATCATGGAGGTGGGGTTCAAGTTTCATGTCATTTTGATGCTCCATTCACTTTATATGATCATTTCAAGGTATTGAAAACTTACTTGCACATTTCAAGGCCAAAAAACTCATAATAGGGCAAATATGGTCAAGATTCATAAAGGCACGAGAACCAAGCATAAAAAAATGTGTAGATAAAAAACATTAGACCATTAGAAACACATTCCAATATAGGTGGATGTCCCCCTAGGATCTAGGAATTCCTAACCTTGGGTATCAATATATCACTATGCATTCATCCATTACATAAGACTTTTAGCACTAGGGTCCAACATGTGACCTAAGTGGGACATCCATATCAATGATACCATAATTATTAGATTCATGCCATGATTAGGGCACAAGGAAGACAAGCAATATGTGTTAGACTAGGTCACCACTAGTGGAATTAGGGTTTCAAACACCATCATAGCACAAGGGGTTGATCGTAGTCATGAAGTCTCAATCAAAACAAGGTTATTTATTTTAGGTATCTAAAGAGTTTGATACACGAATTAGGTCAAGGACCTCATATGATCGAAGGTACAACAAATTTGAAACATAGTGGGACACAAGCATGCATTAAGTGTCATGTGGAACAAGCATTTTCAAAAGGGGATTATGTAATTATCTTTGTATCAATGATGGGTCATAATTACTAGTTTCCAACTTGATTAATAATTTGTTTTTAAAAAGGAAACAAGATTAGTATTAAAAGGTTAAGGTACATCATTAAGTTTGAAACAAGCCACATATGCACAAAATAGGTCATTCATGAGCAATAGGGTGATTAGAACCTTCATTATGGTCACAAAAGCATAACAGGTACCGATTTGATACTTAGGAGGGTAAAATGGTAACAAATATCCAAACTTCATCATAATAGTGCATCAAAATCATTTGAAAGATTAAATTTATAGTCTTTTAGGAAATCACAGAATAAGAAAAGAAATTAGTGTTTGGAACCATGCTCAAAGTGTAGGTCTTGTTGAGTTGTTCGATTTGGAAATATCGGAACGTAACATTTGGCCAAGGGAATTAGGAGATATGCATTTTACAACTTTTGCATCAAAAGACTATAGTTCGAAGCAAGGGCATTACCAAAATCAACTGATGCTTCATCTGCATTGTTGATCTAAGATCCAGCACTGTGGATCGTCCCTTCTTACGCCGAGGTCTACATCGCCCACCAGAAATGCACTGTCGGGCTCTGTCTCCCTACTGCGGAGTCGTGGCTGGTTATAGATTTACTCGAGAGGGGATGGAAAGGAAATCCCAAAAACTAGTCACCGGGGTTCAGCCATCGACAAAGAAGGAAGAAGAATAGGAAAGGGGTGAGTTGGGGAGGGTGTAAGGGAAGAAAAGTGAGGAAAATGGAAGAGGGAAGCAAAGGAATAAGAAAGCGGTTTCCAAATTTCATTCAATCTGTCCAGAAAGACGTATTGGTGATGCCAAGTTGGTGGTAGGTAGCGGCAACGCCAATGCTGTCAATCCTCATACGGAGGTAGGGGAAGGGGGATCAGTCGTTAGATCAAAAGGGTTGGATCTGTGGGCTCAAATTTAAGGGTCAACATCAGCCTAAAAGGGCGCACGATGGTCGGATGGGCGAGATCCCAGTGGATAACTGACATATTAAGGGGAAGGGGGCGCCATCCCATATGGGTTGCATGCCCAGATTAGGCCCAAAAGGCTCTGAAATTCGATTAAAACAAGGATATTTTCAGCCAAACTTCATAAATTCATAACTTGGACTACCAACTATCCCCAATTATGTTCATTGTGTCTCATTTTGAATATGAAATTAAGCAATTTAGTCATCATGTTTGTTTGAGTTACGAACCCATCTACATATTGAGTTAATCATTTTTTCATTTGGGTATGAGATTAGGCATGTTACCCCTGATTATTCAAGCTAAGATCTCTAGGCATCATCGTATCAAGTCCATGATTCCAAATTATATTTTTCATGTACAGTATGATTTCATACTATGTCTAGATTATGAGGGTGGCGTATCGTGCCTGTATCACATTTGTCACATAAATCCTTTTCATGTATTATTCATCATATGAGGAATGACATTATCAACCACGTCGAGGTTTTATAATTTTCTCTCTTGTATCTCAAAAGAGATCCACAAGTCCGAGCCACTCAAGCTAAGACCTATCTATGTCTAATAAAACATGCTAACCACAACCATCTACCCATAATAAAATTTCTACCCAACAATCAAAAACAAGGGAAACCAGTAGATTCCTTTACATATAGCCACTATCTCGAGTATGAGGCTCTTCATGGAGATCACATGTCATGTACATCATCTTAGGGTCTTGGGACATCTTCCTCACCTATATAGAAAGCATCATATATTCAAATGCCTCGTTCTCTAGGGTTAGGCCTTTTCATAAGAAATCTAGGGTTCAACATTATCAAGGGAACCACACACTAGGTGACTCAACTCATATGCTTAGAAGTATTCTAGTTAGGGACTCATCATGTATATTTTTCAACATATCACATACTTTGGAGTTTGGGAACTCTAACCTTCTCTAGTGGTGGGTCAACTCATATCAAGAGGTCACCCTTTTTGTATGCCCCATGCTAGATGTCCTCCTCTTCAAAAAGATTGAGGCCCATGTTGGCATCAAATCATATATAACATATTTATATCTCAACACGTACAAGACTAGGCACAAGCAAGCATTCCAACCCCCCAACCATGTTTAGCACATCGACTAAGTCAAGTGTACCATACATGGTGCTATGTCTAGTTAGGGTTGCATGGTCAAACTCTTCTCATACCATCGAACGTAAATTAAATGATCTTGAACATCTCATAACTTCACATCAACATCACCATTGTCGAAATCATCATCATCACCATCATCATCATCATTATTAACATCATAGATCATCTAGGATTAACAACTAGCCTATCCTTTATAATGGATCTAGACTACTCTAAAGACTACAACTATCATCTAAACACTCTCATCTAGATTGATGTTACATCTCTTTCTCATAGGGTAGATGGACACTCACTGCCTATTTGCATGTGGTAACATTTTTCATATGTACATACACTAATATTTGGAATATGATTTCTCACCAATGGGCATTAAATTAAATAAAATTCAAATAAAACAAAAACCAAAATGATTTACCACACTCAGTAGGTAGTCTAGTACCATGACACCTAGATAACTAACAAGAACATGGTGCATACCTGTGTACCTACCCTAAGCACATGCCCAAAACATATGTCTAGGATGGTAATAAGAACCCCCTTTTCTCAACCTCCTGAACCTACATCCCATACTATAGGATAGAAGGAGAAGAAAAGAAAGATTCTAGGGCTTACACAAGCCTACACCTAGTTCTAGAACATCTGGATTCTAACCTAGAGGATAACTCAACGTATTCCATACATGGCATCTTATTAAGTTTTTAGGTTTGAGATGTAATATTATGTATAGTTTGTGTTTCATGTGAGTAATTTTTGGTGTAGTTATTGTTCATTCTCTGATACCATCAATCGTGGAACCGTTTGTTACCCAAATCCTAACACCAAATATCTATAAAGTCAATGGCGATAGAACCTAGGCATCCATCCCTAGCATGGTATTATCAAAGTGTGAATGTGGAAGAGTAAAGCTTAGCATACATGAACAAATAACAAGATAAAAGCACCTATCATAATCTCAACATTCAACAAGATATATTACACAACATTGTTTATTACAAGCTTCCAATTACATATTCAAGAGTGCAATTATACAAGTCTGCTCATGTATACTAAGCATATTACATCAATAACACCTGACATAGCACACCAATCCCATCAACTTCTAACCATATTTGAACCTATAAAATATGTGAAACAAGGTGGGTCAAGCACACGAGGTGCTGAGTACAGGGCTAAAAGATACATATACATAAGGTTTGCATAATATGAAAATATTTGCAGAAGTAACAAACAAGGATAAATAAGTTAATTATTTAGAAAAGTGATAGCCAATTTTTTATATCATTTCACTCCAATTATACCAACAACATCATATATTATAAGGCATTTGACCAACTTCCCCTTCGGAAGGGTCCGTAAAGGTGTTCAGGGTTAGCTAACCCTTTTATCTACATGGTCCGCCCTATCTTCACAACTCATGTAGGATGCCCAGCCTCGTTTCCTTACCCCAAGAATATAGGTAGGTTCATAAGGTTTGTATAATAGAGTCTCTATATTATGTTTGCAAGTTGCAAAACAATGGTACTAGACAAATATTGAGTACAATATTAGAGTACTACATGGCAATATTTGTGCAAGTAAACCAACATACATATGTATCACATTGCAAGAAAGAAGATGCTAGTCATATAATTATTTAAAGCTCATGACTGATTCAAAGATCATAGCTTAACTTTGATTATCTAGCCACAAGTCATAACTGATTAAGCACAATATTAAATGCATGTATTAGATTCTCATCATTAACCCTAGTTAGTTTCATTATAGGGTTTTGGTCAAACTAGGTTCAAGGTTGCTTATTAGTAAATTAGATGATCGTGTATCAATTTAGAGGTCATCATGGAGGTGGGGTTCAAGTTTCATGTCATTTTGATGTTCCATTCACTTTGTATGATCATTTCAAGGTTTAAAAAACTTACCTGAACATTTCAAGGCCAAAAGACTCATAATAGGGAAAATGTGGTCAAGATTCATAAAGGCATGAGAACCAAGCATCAAAAAAGGTGTAGATCAACAACATTAGACCATAAGTAACACATTCCAATATAGGTGGATGTTCTCCTAGAGTATAAGGATTCCCAACTTCAGGTTTCAACATATCAACATACATTCATCCATCATATAATACTTTTAGCACTAGGATCCAACATGTGTCCTAAGTGGGATATCCACATCAAAGACACCATAAATGATTTAGAAACTCTAATTAAAGATGGAAAAGGATAATTATTAGATTCACACCAAGATCGGGGCACAAAGAAGACACTCAAGCAACATGTGTTACACTAGGTCACCACTAGTGGAACTAGGGTTTCAAACATCAACATAGCATGAGGGGCTTATCATAGTCATGGAGTCATCAATCAATACAAGGTTATTGATTTTAGGGATCTAAATAGTTTCATACACCAATTTGGTTAAGGACCTCATATGATCAAAGGTACGACAAATTTGTAACATAATGGGACACAAGCATGCATTAAGTGTCATGTGGAACAAGCATATAAAAAGGGGATTACAAAATTATCTTTGTATCAATGATGCGTAATAGTTACTAATTTCAAAGTTGAATAATAATTTGCCTTTAAAAAGGAAAGAAGATTAGTATTAAAAGGGAAAGGTACACCATTAAGGTCTAAACAATACACATACGCACAAAGGACGTCATTCATGAGCACTTGGGTGATTAGAGCCTTCATTAGGGCCACACGATCATAAGAGCTACTAATTTGATACTTAGGAGGGTAAAAGGATAACAAAGATATGAACTTCATCATAATAGTGCATCACTTTCATTCAAAAGATTAAAGTTACCATCTTTCATAATTCATGGAATAAGAAAAGGAATTAGGGTCTAGAACCATGCTCAAATGTAGATCTTGTCGAGCTGATCGATTTGGCATATTGGATCGTTACATTTGGCCAAGGGAATTATGAGATATGCATTTTACACCTTTTGCATCAAAAGACTAAAGTTCAAAGCAAAGACATTACAACAATCATCTGATGCTTCATCTATGTCATGGATCTGAGATTCAGTGCTACAGATCATCCCTTCTTATGTCGAGTGACTCACGTGGTCACATGCCATGTGGCGCGCACACATTCGTCAGCGCCCCTCGCCTTGCGTCAATTAACTGCTTGTGGCAAGGTTTGAGTGCGTCCCAATGACCGTGCACTATGTACCAATGCATTGTATCACTCTCCCTCTACATGCACCTATTCACGTAAGGCCACCTGACTATGGTGGCTTGGCATGGTACTACTTGTCGGAGCACTCGGTGATGGCACATAAGTCAAGATTGCCCACCTAAATTGTGCCACCAGGCTTCATCTCCCTACTGAGGAGTCATAGCTGGCTACTAGTTTGTCTGAGGGGGGATGGATAGGTAATCCCAAAAACTAGTCATGGGCACGTCGCAAAGGACAAAGCAGGAAGAAGAAGAGGCAAGGGGGTGAGCTAGGGAGGGTGTGAGGGAAGAAACGTGAGGGAAATGGAAGAGGGAAGCAAAGGAATGAGAAAGGGGTTCCCAAATTTCATTCAAGATATCTAGAAGTGGCATATTGGTGACACCAAGTTGGTGGTAGGTAGCGGAAGTGCCAACGCTACCGATCCTCATACGAAGGTAGGAGAAGGGTGGTCAGTCGTTAGATCAATAGGGTTGGATCGATGGGCTCAAATTGAAGGGTCCACGTCAGCTTCACAAGGCGCACAATGGTTGGATGGGTGAGATCCTAGTGGATAGATGATGTATTAAGGGGAAGGGAACTCCATCCCATATGGTCTGCGCACCCATATTGGGCCTAAAAGTCTCTGAAATTCGATTAAAACAAGGATATTTTGAGCCAAACTTCATAAATTCATAAGTGGGCTGCAAATCTTCAATTCAGGCCATTTTTGCACCGTTGGATTCATAATTGAATCCTATACATAATCATATAAACTAGGGAGAAAAAATATCATAGTGATGAGTTTTAATCTATATTGCAAGATGGTGACATGTTAAGGAATGATGCTTAGTTCAAAAGTGCAAATTAATGTCACACATTGTGTAATTGATCATTGTTGTGGCAAAATTGGAATATCTCAACTCTCCAATTATGAAATTAATAGAAAATTGAGTAATTGGCCACTTGATGGGAGATAAAATGAACAATATAGGAGAGAGAAATGTCAGGTTGCCACAATAGCCAAGCATCCATATGAGCATACATATAAACAAGCCAATATCATAGTAGGGTCAAGATATAAAACGTACCTTTTGAGTAGTGAGCAAGTCATGAATCATGAGTAAGATTTTAGAGATGGCCCAACTCAAAGGACGACCTAAGATGTAAAAACACATAATAGTGGGTCTTAGATCAGTAGGGTCTTGACAAGATAAAAATAATATATATCATGATTATGTTCCCCTAGATCTATGTTTCACTTAGTACAAAAATAGTTTCCACTGTCCCACACATGTGTGCATTATACAACATAGTTAAAGTATCATGATTAAACTCTAGGTCCAGGTGATACATCCAAATGTTCAGTTACACTAGATAGAGATAAGTCTAATTTACATGTAGGGGGGACATGAGATGCATGTTATCATCAAGGTTTAGACAATACAGATCATGCCTACTTACAGTAGATTCATTTCATGAAATAATGTCACATTTCAAAGTCATATGAGCATAAGGTTGCATGGAGTGGAAAATGTAAGATATAGTGCTATAGTATGAAAAAAGATATTGATCTAAATTCGTGAAGATAGAATGGATACCATTAGAGCATGTTCTTAGGAAGGTTAGAGTCCAAAAAACCAGCATATGCATTTAGACCCACTAGGTGTTACATGTATGTCACAAGTGTAGTATGAGTTTGTTAAATGTCAAGACAGAAGTGTCGATATGTATGCCTAGAGAGGCAATCATAGATTATTGTAATGGAATAACTTGTGAATGATTTGATTAATTATAAAGGCACGCTTCCAATTTATTCTGTTTATTCAGTTTTAAGATAATGGAATAACATAATAAATGTCTAGAGAATGATATTACTTGATGACATATGTCTTTAGGTTGAGGACCTGAAAAAATGAGATCATACGGATGTTAAGTTTATATCCATTCTTGTTATGTCCCTGATCGGTTGTTATTATGGAAAGTAAATAGACAACAATGACATATAAGATCGGACTATGAGTTGGTTGATGACATAATCTCATTAGAAATGATATGGCGATATCAAACCAAGCACAGAGATAGATGTTAGAGAGAAGTGTATCAGACAGACCCACCATGATACTGACACAAGGAAACCATTAATATGGTAGTCATAATCAACTCTCATAGTGATGGTGGTGTTTGTGGTTCTTCGACCTGAAATCACTACACTCGTTACATGTCGTTCGATATGCTTTGACATCATCTAACACAATCCTAAAACATGGGTTGTTATAAATGTGATGATTGGGTAACTGTGACACATGTGGACTAACTCTGAGTGATAGAGATGGAATTTTTCCCTCCTAAGGGAGTATGATATCAAAGGCCTCTTGATTAGCAACACTGAGAAATGTGTGGCCACACATATGTGAGTCAATATGTGATATTGAGCTTACATATATCTTAGATAGTCTTCTCTGGTTCAAGAAACAAGATTGAATAATAATGAGGATGATTGTTCCATGCCTCTAGTTCAATCTGGATATCAGTGAGAAAGGAACTATACAAACATTGTAACACCATACACAGATTGTAGGTTGAAGTTGTTCTCCAACTTTCCATTTACTTGGGTAGCAATGATGTGTGACTAGACACCGATCATTGCTTGTGATGTCATAAGTTGTTATCTACATTCACTGCCAACATAATATGGAACCTATAAGTTCACACACATAGGAACTCATCTAGAAGAGGAGTTTAATGTTGAATGGTGATTGGATTGATTGCTAAAGTATTTAAGTATTTAGTTCCCACAACAATTCAACTGACTAGACTGTCAAATGATTGATTCAAGTGTTGAGATAGCTATTTGGAGTGTCATGCTGATTATATTATACATTGGATGGAATTTAGACTGAACTGACCTACGAGATGCCTATCTCACGTGTATGAGATTCCCTCTCAAGTGGTGTGATGTGCCCATCTCGTCTGCACCAAACGGCCATTTCGGGGGTGCAGTTCTGCATCAAGGATTGGTGTTGACGTCATGTTATGCATTAATTGAAATTGAATTGCCGACATATGTACAAAATTGGGAAACTGCAAAACGACCATATCATATTGCGAGATGGACATATCACATGCCAGAAGACTGTCTGGGTTGCTAGATAGCCATTTTGTATGTTGCAGGTTTTGAAGTTTCTAGAATTGTTGTGAAAATTTAAGATTTCCAGTCGCTTTCACTCCCGCATAGACTAGGAACCCTAACCCTGACCTCTACTATGAATAGAAGGGTACTAGGGGCTTCCCAGAGCACAACACAGATAATTGAGAATCAGTTTCTCTAACAATTGATGTCCTCTCTGGTTGTGGTAACCAAGAGAGCTTAAACAAGTCCTACCCGACTAGGGAGGGATATCTACGGGAGAGAAACAATAGAGGATCACTATTGTGGGAGAGCAGGATGGTGACTAGTACACCAATGGGAGGGAGAACTCCTTCATGTCCATTCTAGTAGTAGGAAAGAAGTTCTAGTTGGTCTATGTAG
Organism: Alisma plantago-aquatica; assembly: GCA_963693085.1. Classification (NCBI taxonomy): domain Eukaryota; kingdom Viridiplantae; phylum Streptophyta; class Magnoliopsida; order Alismatales; family Alismataceae; genus Alisma; species Alisma plantago-aquatica. The sequence goes on from OY856410.1 coordinate 872,490,533, forward strand.
ACTTATTTAGAGGCAAAGTTGCCTTCGCCTGTTTCTAAGGAGGACGATGTTAGCCAGCTATCCGTGAAAAGAGGAGTTGTTGCAGACAACGACGTTCGAATATGTTGTCCATGGAGGAGCATTCAGATGAGTCCCGGTGCAACTAGGAGTTGCACAGACAATGTCCAAGATAGAGTGTGCATCTACATCAATGAGGATTGTCACCAGACTTTCTCCAGGCCCAGATATATCTTTGTGAAACCATCCTTCCCATTGCATAGTTATTGACGTGATCCGATGTTTAATGAGAAATATGTCAATAATTTTTTGTTACAACTGCCTATCTAATGTCATGGTGCCCTACAGGAACATCACGTCTTGCATGACAATGCTTTGTATCACTATCCCTTAACATGCTCCTTCTCACGCAAGGCCACTTGATTTTGATGGCGTGGCATGGTACTGCTTGCCGTAGCACTTGGTGATGGCACACAGATTCACATCGCTCGCCAGAAACACACCACTCGGCTCCATCTCCCTATCGTGGATTCATGGCTAGCTGTCGATTTTCCTGAGAGGGGCTGGAAAGGAAAGCCCAAAAACTAGTCATGGGGGTTCTGCCATGCACAAAGCAGGAAGAAGAAGATGCAAGGGGGTGTGTTAGGGAGGCTGTAAGAGAAGAAAAGTGAGGGAAATGGAAGAGGGAAGCACATGATGAGAAAGGGATTTCCAAATTTCGTCCAACCTATCGAGAAGAGTTGTATTGGTGATGCCAATTTGGTGGTAGGTGGCAGCAACGCCAACTCCGTTGGTCCTCATATGGAGGTTGGGAAAGGGTGGTCAGCCGTTAGATCAGAAGGGTTGGATTTGTGGGCTCGGATCGAAGGGTCCACAACAGCCCAATAAGGCACACACTAGTTGGATGGGTGAGATCCCAATGGATAGATGATGTATTAAGGGGAAGAAGTCTCCATCCCATATGGGTCATGCACCCATATTGGGTCCAAAAGGATTTGAAATTGAATAAAAAAGCAAGGATATTTTGAGCCAAACTTCAGAAATTCATAACTTGAGCTACACACCTTGGATTTAGGAAATTTTTGTGTTGTTGGATTCATAATTGAATCCTATACATCATAATATAAACTAGAGAGACCAAATATAATAGTGACGAGGTTCAATTTATATTTCAATATGGTGACATGTTAAGGAATGAAACTTAGTTCAAAAGTACAAATTAAAGCCACACATTGTGCAATTGATAATTGTTGTGGTCAAATTGGAATATCACAACTCTTCAATTATGGAATTAACAACCAATTGAGTAATAGGCCACTTGATGAGGTAGAAAAAGACCAAGATAGGAGAGAGAAAATTCAAGTTGTCACAGTAGCCAAGCATTCATACGAGCATAGAAACAAACAAGCCAATATCATAGTAGGGTCAAGAGATAAAACATACCTTTTGAGTAGCGAGAAAGTCATGAATCATGAGTAAGATTTTAGAGAAGGACCAACTCAAATGAGGACCTAAGATGTAAAAATACATAATATTGGGGTTTAGATCAGTATGCTTTTGATAAGATAAACATAAGATATATCATGATTGTGTTCTCCTAGATCTAGGTTTCACTTAGTTCAAAAATAGATTCCAATGTCCCAAACATGCATGCATTATACAACATAGCTCAAGTATCATGATTAAGATTTAGGTATAGGTGAACCATCCAAATGATGAGTGATACAAGATAGAGATAAGTCTGATTTACATGTAGGGGGAACATGAGATGTATATTATCGTCAAGGTTTACACAATAGAGATCATAACTACTTATATTGGATTCATTTCATGCAATAATGTCACATTTCTAAGTCATATGAACATTAGGGTTCATGGAGTGGAAAAGCTAAGATATAGTTCTATAGTATGATTAAGATATTTGATCTAAATCCATGAATGTAGCATGGATACCATTACAACATGTTCTTAACAAGGTTAGAGTCCAAACAAACAACATAGGCATTTAGACCCACTAGGTGTTACATGTATGCCACAAGTGTAGTATGAGTGTGTTAAATGGCAAGACAGAATATGATCTTAGTCAAACATATCATAAATAATATCAGGGATTACTAATTTCAAAGTGGGGTACACATATGTTGATCAAATCTGTTAAAGTTCCAAAATTAGATAGATCACATCATGTACATGCATAAAAGGGCACTTTTAGGTCAAAAGAGTAGATATAAGTTCATGAAGGTGATACATTTAATGATTTAATCCAATATATGAATAAAGGTTACTGATCTAAAGTTTAAGAGAAATATTTCAAGTAATAGTACCAAGAAGAGCAAGATACATCATTTATTATTCAAAAACAACATAAAAGATGTGATTTTTAGGATATGATAAGAATATCAAGAGGAATTAGACTATAAGAATATTTTTAAGTGATATATCTTGTTTTGCTAATCATTTTGGTATATAAAAAGTCCAATTTTGGCCAAGGGAGTCAAAAGATACACATTTGTAAAGTTGACTCGACATAACCCCCTCTGGATCATTGGATTGAGATTAAAAGGCTAGGTATGCCTTTTGGTGAGGGTGGTCTTGGTTTGAGTTTTATGGCCTCATGGTCTGTGCTTTTGAGCCAGATGTGCTCACAGAAGGGCGTGGCCCCTACCCACTAGCCTTGGTAGGTCGAACCATTGGATCAATGGTTTGTGTTAGTCCACTCCATCTGACCATCAAGATCATGTCTTCTCCTTCACGAGCATCTCATTGTGACTAGGTAGGCAAGCCACTGCGGCAGACTGAGACTAGGTGTCGATGTTTGGGAAGATGACCATGATCGACCCTAGAACTAGCCGCTCATGCTCAGAATGGCCTCACAAGTTATCTAGGCATCCTAGTGGTAGACGAGGAACCATGGGGAAGAAACTCCTAACCAAAAAGGTTGGCAGTGCCACAAAGAGTAGAAACACTTAAGGATGAATTCTAGTCATTTGTGGTGTTGCAAAAGATCTAAATTTGATGTTTGCAACACTCCAACGACTAGAAACACTTTATTTACACACTTCGTGCAATGCATTCGATTGATTTTTGTTTTTGGGAACTCAACCGATAGTACTATGTGACAAATGAAATTTGAAGTATTAGTTGAGTTTATCTTGGATGAAACTTGTCCGATGGCTTAAATTTGGTTTGAATGTACAGGGTGTTGGTTGAGTTTGTCCTGGGGAAAACTTGTCTGCACCTGGAAAATTCAAAGACTCATCCTAGACTTCAGTTGAGTTTCTAATAGGGAAACTTTGCCTAACAGACTGCCTATGATGTATTTAGAAAATTGTCATTGAAGTGCTTAAATATTCATTTTAAGTTCTGCTGAATTTTCCTAAGCTTAGTTACAAGTGATACAATAATTACAAGTGATTTACAACATGATTATAATAGAGATACTTCATATTTCACAAAAGTGCATTTGCATTGATTTTGACTTGTCTTTTCTGCAAGGTAGGATGTGCAAGTTAGGGCATTTGGAGTGTGTTTATAACTAATCTGAAATGACTCAAGTAGAAATGTTAAACACAAATAAATGGAATGGTCAGTCATCATCAAAACAAGGGTTTAGTAAATTTATACTATGAGTCAACATTGACCTTGAGTTAACAAGACGGTGGCCATTGAGCTGTTAGAGGTGAAGAGTGGAGCTCCTTCATCCACTTCTATGGAGTTTCTACCGTAATTTCCCCTAACTTTTATTTATTTCCTTGATTATCAGTAGATGAGATCCTTTGCGTGTTGTTTGAAGGATATAACATGTATCTATAATACCATGTTGGGAATTATTTGTGCACCAAACTCTTATTTTGTTGTCGAATGCTATATTTTTGCTGGTTCTATATCCCTACCTCTTGCTTTGTTTTTTAGCTATGGAATCATCTAACATATAGGGAAATGAATGATTTTGGGCTTTGAAAAAAATCCTATGTTCTCTAAAGGAACCTTGAGTAGTTTTTCCTCCCCATTCCTCTAGCCTTAACAGATAGATCTAAGTGACTATATGTGTTCTTCTATATATACTTAGTCAAATGGCTTGCTCAGTAGTTAGATGGAGATAATGGAAGGCAATTCACACTTACCCCATATTCTACACCATTCCTTGCCCCTAACTGCATTAAGAAGACCATGTATAGAAACCTAGAATTGGATAACCTAGGTCTATGTCTATCTATCCCTTGGTTATTGAGCCTCGTAAGGATAGATGGGAAGTGATTGGAACTAGTTCCCCTATGCACAACCATGACATCCATGGAAAACTAATAAAATAGAAGACATACCCTGAATTGATCCTTATTTTTTTGGTTTATTAGCTACTTGTGGAATATGTGTGCATGAATAGTACGCCATGGAATGGTTGATTGTTACATCCCCCCCCAAACAACTTACAACCCCATCTAATTTCATAAACCTTGATTTGTTCCATTGTTAAATAGTTGTCTCTTACTTGTTTAGTATACTTATTTCACTTGTTGATGCTAATTAGTTTTTTATAAAGTAGCTCTTACTTAGTCCTTGTGTTAGTTTAGTCCTTGTGTTATTTTTACTTATTGAATTACTTAGTGTAGTTCTTGCTTGTTTCCTTAATGTAATTGCTAATTTAGCTTAGTTAATTCCTCTTGATTGCTCTCACTTCTTAGTGATTGGTTTAATCTACTTCATTTTCTCTTTTAGTTTGTCTAGTTAGCATTGGTCAAGTAGGGTTGACTTTTGTTTGGTTCTTGCTTTCTTGTTCACCCAAGTATAATTTAAATCCCCCATCAAACCCTAACTCCCCTCTCTAGAAATATAAGGAAATCCCTAGCTAGTTGCCCTATCCTACTCCTTGTAGATTGTGTAGGGAAATATGGCGATAGATATTGCAATGGAAATAAAAAATGTACTTGCCATATTCCATTTAGACAACAAATTGCGTCAACAACTATCGATTAGGAAGGAAAGGTTACATGGCATATACCTAGTCCTGGAGAAAGTCCAATGATTATCCTTGCAATAGTGTACTTATTTTGTAAGCATCACCTGGACAATTATCGGTGGATACCTTTTGGTGTAGCAACATAGAAAGTGGTTTATGAGGTCTTTCTTGTGGGTGGCAAAGGCCTCCTCGCCTCTATGTGGTCCACACAGACCACCAGGATCTCCTATCATTCTTTTAGAACAAACAATAAGGAGTTGTCCCTTTGATGTGAACGCCCCATCGTTGACTGTTCTCCCTTATTGGCTCTACCTTGATGTCTATCCCTTTCATAGCTAAGACTTTCTTGGGTTCTCATGTTACCATAGCTATGAAAAGACAACAATTGTGAAATGTTTGTTGTGTCTCTTGAAAGCTTGGACTACCCATGTATTTATAGGAGGGCTAGGGCCAGGGTTTCCAGACCAACTGAGTCAAAGGAAAGAAATTTCATGATTTTTCTACAACATGCAAACCATGACCTAGTCGGTTCATCATTGAACCAATCGGTTCAGATGTGAGTCTATCGATTCAACACTTGAATCACTCATCTCTTCATGTTTCCTATTCTCAATTAAATTGGCTTTTGATATTCGATTTATTGCACAACATGACGTCAACATCAATCCTTGATCCAGTCTTACTGATCAACCAACCAATCAGATCACAACCTAAACTGGTCGATTCATACATCTAAACAGATTGGTTCACTTCTTGTACTGGTCGTTTTAGACTTCTGACAGCCAATCATGTTTAAATTGAATACTTCACACTTTAGTCATCAAGTTTAAACTAAATTAATGAGTAAACTCCTATCTAGGTAAATCCTATGTTTGTGACCCTATAGATCCCAAGTTGCATTGGTAGTGAATGTACATATCCAATTTTTATGACATCACAAGCAATGATCGATATCTAGAAACACATCATTTCTACCCAAGTAATTAGATTTTTGGAGAACAACTTTAACATATAATCTGTGATTAGTGTTACATTGATTGTATAGTTCCTTTGTCTCTAATATCCAGAATAAACTCGAGGCATGGAATCATCATCCTATTCAACTTTCTTTCCATGTTCATTGAATTAGACCAGACTATCTAAAATGCACGTGAGTTCACATATCATATATTGTTTACATGAGTATGGCCATACATTTCTTAGTCTCACATATCAAGTGGCTCGAATATCAACTCTAGTAGGAGGGACAAATCTCATCTACATCACTCACACTCAATCCCCATGTGTCACAATGTATCCAAACATCACCTTTATTGTAACCCCTATTGAAGGTCATGTTGGATGATGTAAAAGTTCATTGAATAACATGTGATGAGTGTAGTGATTTCATGTCTAAGAACCACAATCACCACCATTACTATGAAAGTTTATTCTAACTCCCATTCAATGGTTTCCATGTATCATTCTCAAGGTGGGTCTGTCTGATACAGTTTTCTCTAACAAGTACCTATATGTTTAGTTTAATATCACATATCATGACTAATGAGGTTTAGTCATCAACCAACACACACTCTAGTCTTAGGTGTTATTGTTGTCTAATAGCTTCCACAATAACATCTGACTAGGGACATAATAAGAATGTATCTACTCTTATCATTTGTATGATCTCACTATTTAGGTCCTCAACCATAAGGCATACGTCATCGAGTAACACCATTTTTTAGACATATAACATGTTATGTCATTATCTCATAATTGAACAAACATATAGAAGAATATTGTCTTTATTATTAATCAAATCATTTATAATATTTCCATTACAATCATCATACTCTGGACATACATACCAAAAGACTTCCACTTGCACTTAGAGACAGACACCCATTAACTTAATCCCAAGTGATCTAAAATGACATTCATGCTTCTACTACAAAAGTGCTTTTATCAAGGGGTCAATTACATTATTTTCGGTTGGTACTCTGTAATCTTCACATGTCCTCACAGTATGATCTCTCATATGAGATGGAATCATTGTTGTATGTGCTTGGGATGTTGATGAGATTTGGGTTCCATATCTAGTGTAATACATACATTATAGTTGTAATATATCTCTACTACATCATTGATGCTTGGTACCACTGCAAGTTCATAAATGAACTTCTTGACCCCAACAACCTCCTATGTTGCTTTGTAGGTAGCTATATTCTCATCCTCTATTGTAGAATAAAAAACTATCTCTTTCTTGGAACTATTCCATCTTACAACTTTGTTGTTTAGGTAAAACACAAATTGAAACTACGATTCATAGTCATCTTTGTCAGTTTGGAAGCTTGCATCGGTGTAACCCTTAACTATCAACTCCTCCTCACCATCGTAGAAAAGGTATTCATATTTAGTTCTTCTCAAGTAATTAAGGATGTTCTTAACGACATTCTAGTGGGATTCACTAGGATCTGACTGATATCTTCTCATCAATCTCAAGGCATACTAGACACCAGAATAGGTACATTATATTGTGCATGATAGATCCAATTGAATATGTATATGGAATCTTAATCATGTGTTTTCTTCCTTCACAAGAATAGGGAGATTCAGATCTAGAGATAGTAACTTCATGAGAAATGGGTAGGTTTCCTCTCTTTGAGTTCTCCATGCTCAAACTCTTCAACATTGTTTCAATGTATGTGCTCTGGCTTAGACTGAGAAGCCTTCTAGATCTATCTCTATAGATCTTAATTCCTAAGATATAGAATTCTTCACCTAAGTCTTTCACAGAGAATGTATTTCCCAGCTAGGTCTTTACCATATGTAAAGTAGGGATGTCATTCCCTATCCATAGTATATCATCTACATAGAATATGGGGAATACAATCATGCTCCCACTACCCTTCTTGTAAACACATGTTTTTCTTCATTATGACTAAAGACAAACTCTTTAATTGCTTTGTCAAATCAAAAATTCCATCTCCAAAATGCCTACTTCAATCCATAGATTGACCTTTGTAGCTTACAGACTTTACTTGCATCCTTTATATTTATAAAACCCTCAGGTTGTGTCATATAACATCCCCAAGAAATTTCCCATAAAGGAATGTGGTTTTAACATTCAACTGCAAAATCTCATAGTCATAATAAGCTGCAATGGCAAGCATGATCATGATGAACTTAACCATGACAACTAGATAAAAGGTTTCATCATAGTCAACATCTTGAACTTGTTTAAAATCCTTTGCAACCAACTGACCTTTGTAAGTTTGTACATTACCATCCATGTCACTCTTCTTCTTGAAAACCCACTTGCACTCTATGGGTTTTACCCATTCAGGTGGATCCATCAAGGTCCATACCATGTTGGTGTAAATGGATTCCATCTTAGATCTCATGCCTCAAGCCACTTCTCTGACTCTGGTCCCTTAATAGTTTCTAGGTAGGTTGTTGGCTCATCATCAGTGACCAAGTCATCACCTTTTTGAGTTACAATATAACCTAATCTTTCTGGCTCAAGATGTGTCCTACTAGATCTGGGAGGTTCCTGTGTTACATGAGGAATTTGAGATTCCACAACAATTTTTGATTCTCTACATTCCTCTTGTACCTCGGCAAGTTCAATTCTTTCTTGTTGTTTTCAAACCTCTTCAACTTCTACTTTCCTCCCACTAATTCCTTTGGAAATAAATTACCTATCTAGCAATACAACATCCCTAGAAACAAACCCTTTGTTGTCAAATGGAGTATAAAAGTAGTATCCTTTGGTTCCCTTAGCATATCTAAAAAATAACATTTATCTGATTTGAGTCCAAGATTTTGGAGAAACTACTTTCTCACATAAGATTTACATCCCCAAATCTTCATCAAAGACATATTGTGATGCTTCCCAAACCATAACTCATATGGTTTTTTTTCAATCGATTTATATGGTACACAGTTTAGTGTAAACCATGTGGTTTCTAAAGAATATACCCACAAGGAATTCAGAAGATCAACAAAACTCATCATTGATCACACCATATCTAGCAGTGTGTGATTCCTTCTCTTTGATACACTGTTATGTTTTGGTGTTCTAGGTGGAGTCCATTGTGATACAATACCAAGGTCTTGTAGAAGGTCCTCAAACTCTTGGCATAAGTATTCTCCAACTTAATCAGACCAAAGTGCTTTAGTACTTTTACCAATTTGGTTCTATACTTCATTCATAAAATCCATGAACTTAATTTTCAAGGGTTTTGACATATGTTTCATCAAGTAAACATAACCATACCTACTGAAATCATCAATAATAGTAATGAAGTATTGAAAACCACCTATAACATTTGTTCTAAAAGGTTCACATACAATGATATGTATAAGCTCTAATAGATCACTATCCCTCTCACTGTTACCAATGAAAAGAGACTTTGTCATCTTGCCCAACAAACAAGACTCACATGTCTCTATTGATGTGAAATCAAAAGAGTCCAAATATCTATCTTTATGGAGTCTAGAAATGTGTTTCTCATTGATGTGATGTAGATTACAATGTTGAGGGTATGTTTTATTTGAGTTATCAAGTTTAAATCTTTTGGTATTTACATTATAAATATTTGTCTCTCAATCTAGTAAATAAATACCATAGGACATTGGGGCACTGCCATAAGAAATCTCATCTTTTTAAATAGAACATTGACCATTCTTTATATGCAATTCAAATCTATTCTTGTCCATACAAGATATAGAATTAATGTTTCTATTAATGGAAGGTACAAAATAGCAATTCTCTAACTCTATTAGAAGCCCCACTGGCATAGTCAAATTATAGGTTCCAACTACTGTGGCAGAAACTCTTGCTCCATTTGCACGTGCATGTGACAACCTATCACACAAAGCGAGATTACTCAAAAATCAAACATGGTCAACCGCTAATAAAACAAATATATAAAAAGAGGGTTAATTAAAATAAATTAAATTTTCACAAGCTTTACTCAAAAACATTTGCATAAAAGCCCAAAGTCTCATATTATTTCATAAATCTTATCAAAAATCTCTTACAAAAGGCTTCGTGACCTTAGCCAAAATGTATACAACTATACACATGAGATATTATCTACATGCAGAACATCAGAATACTATGAAAGCTCAAGTCGATAAAACACTACTTAGAAAACTTTCCAATACGGTCCTAAGAGTACATGGACTTCTCTAGGAAATGCTAGACATCTACTCAACTCCTTTTGTGTTCCTTTATATTAGCTCCTTCTAGCTGCCATAGGTCCACTACGGATGCTGAAGATCACCTAATAAGATTATGGTGACCCACTGGTAGACCAATGTCCCAGCAAGAGATATATCTCTCAACAAAGCTTAGTATTACAATAGGTAATCTAATTCAACTGGTTAGGAACATGAAGAAGATTAAACAGATTGACAAATAGAGAAACAAAATAGAATTATTGATCAGATTGATACACAAGGAGGGAATAATTTGCTAAAAACCCTAGGAAAAACCACCATTCATGAGGCTTAAATAACCGTTGATCATTTAGTGATGGAGACAATGTAAAAATCATTTATTGAGCTTACTAAAGTTACAAAAATAGTAACTAAATTACCACCATCATTCCTACCTAAAATCCAACCCATCATGTCACACAAGAAGGGAGAAATCAGTTCAAGGCACTAAGAAAAACCCATTGTTTCAACTACACAACTCCATTAACTATTATGATTATGGAAACCATAAAACATACAGAGATAAGAGTATTATGAACATGGGTTTTTAGATATAACAAGACCTTAAAAATAATAGCAAAACACCACCATCGTTCTACACAAAAGACTAGCCATAAGATCATGAGGCAAGGTAGAAATAAGCTAAAAATAGGTCAAGGACAACCATCACTTTTCACTACAACAACACCATCGATTCATTGACAAGCAAGGTATAAGGCTCATATCCCAAAATATAGAACATGCACAAGAGTAAGGAGAGTAACAAGAATATTATCTACTCAAACATCCTCGTATATATGCACCACTTAACTAAGGATTTAAATTTTCTACTCATTGCTATGTTTTAGAGCAAGATTTGTTCATGGCAAGTTAAATGTAAGAAATAAACATGAAGAGAGTTATATAACTCACCTCAGGGATGAATATGAGGGTCCAACAAGAAATATGGATCAAGCATGAGAGGAAGAAAATCCTAGCTTTGAGCTCCCCATTTGTCCAACCTAGATTTTCTCTAAGAACAAGCAACCCTAGGTCAAGGAAGCAAGAAGAAAGGTGTTCTTCAAGAGTTCTAGCACAAAATCCACCATGGAAACCATGGATCTAACCAAGAAGAAGAGAGGGGAAGGTAGTAAAGTAGGGAAAACAAAGGAAAGAGAGAAGTTCTTACTTGCTTGGTTCAAGAACAAACTAAAGTATCTCAACAAGCTTGAAGAGATGGTAGATCAGAGTACTATATGCACATCCAAGTAGATCGACTAAGCTCAATCCACCTGGGGCTCCTTCTTTTCCACTAAGTAGGGGGACGAGATCTGGAAGTAGGGAAGAAGAGAGGTTGAGCTGGGTGAGCAAAGAATTCTTTGGCATGCAAGGATGGAAGCATAAGAAGCTAAAAGGGAGAGAGAAGGAAGAGGTAAGGTGTCTAGCCAATATCGCCAAGTGTCCAAGATCAAGAGCATATTTTCCATGTAAATTGGTGGCCAAAAATTAGTGGAAAGTCAAGAGGCCCACCAAATATTTATTCTTAGGTCATCCCTCATCCCCACTCATAAGAAAACCCATCGAAATATGAGACGAGGTAGTCCATCTATGAGAGGAAATCCTAAGTTCAACCTTAGGTAGATGTCACACATAAAACCAAGGTGCATCTGGGTACCCCACGATACAACTAACTCCAAAATGATATGAAAACATGTGAGGAACAAAAATCATGTGACAATTTCAAGAAAAACCTTATATGTGGTTACATTGCATAAAAGTCCAAAATGTGCACAAAATTGCATAACTTGCTCAAACAGTGTCCAAACTGGACAAAACCTTGAAACATAGCTTAATTAACTAATATCAAAGTATAAGTTAGAATTTGATTAAGCATATAAGAATCCAATTAGGTAAATTAAGAATCATTAGGGTTTATTCTAGGTCAGGGGTCTTACAAACATAAACCCTTAGTAGGGATTTTGCCCCCAAAATCCAAAGCAAAACAAGGATGGTTACCTCCTATGCATCTAATCCTCTATCCCCCATAAGGTTTTGTCAAGCCATGCTGATATCACAACATATCCACTAAATCTGTTACCTTCCTCCCCAACATGTATGTGTTATATAGGACCAACATAGAATCCATCCCACCAACATCCTCATATAACTCCATCTCTGTTATCTGTATCACTTATTCAGGTATCAGGATGACACTTCCTCCATCATGGAACATGGAACTACAGTATACCTTGTGTAACTCTGGTAGTGACTCCATCCTATAACTTTATTGGTCCACCATGGTTACCAACGTGTGATTCGTCCCATCTCAAACTACTTGCATCTATTGTTGAAACATTGTACCTTCAAGTTTATACTTTCCTACTAATGAATCCTCCAGATTCACCCTCTCAGTTGCCAATTCTAGGGATTTTGTGCCGCATATCGACTTATCTACCCTTGCTTTGGTTTACTTTAAGTATCTCTTTAGTTTCATGTAAATAATGCTTTACTAGTTCTAATTACCCTACTTTTCAGTTTATTTGATCTTATCCTCCCTTACTCACTTTCCTTTTTCCCTACAGATCACTATCAACCATCTGATCGAGATCCAACGATTCCTTTTCATCCAACCAATTGGTCTTGACCTCATTCGGTCTTGACCACCATTCGGTCTCAACCTTATTCAGTCTTGACCTCCATTCGGTCTCAACCTCATCTGGTCTTGACCTCCATTAGGTCTTGACCTCCACACGGTCTCGACCTCATTCAGCCTTGACCTTATTCGATCTTGACCTCCATTCAGTCTCAACCTCACTAGGTCTTGACCTCTATTCGGTCTTGACCTCCATTCAGTCTCGACCTCATTTGACCTCGACCTTATTCGGTCTTGACCTCCATTCAGTCTTGATCTCCATTTGGTCTTGACCTCATTCGGTCTTGACCACCATTCAGTCTCAACCATATTCAATCTTGACCTCCATTCGGTGTTAACCTCCATTCGGTCTCGACCTCATCCGGTCTTGACCTCCATTCGGTCTGAACCTCATTCGGCCTCGACCTTATTCGGTCTTGACCTCGATTCGGTCTTGACCTCCATTCGGTCTCGACCTCACTTGGTCTTGACCTCCATTCGGTCTTGACCTCCATTCGGTCTCGACCTCATTCGACCTCGACCTTATTCGGTCTTGACCTCCATTCGGTCTTGATCTCCATTCGGTCTCGAACTCATTCAGTCTCGACCTCCATTCGGTCTCGACCTCATTCGGCCTCGACCTCATTCGGTCTTGACCTCCATTCGGTCTCGACCTCATTCGGCCTCAACCTCACTCAGTCTTGACCTCCATTTGGTCTTGACCTCCATTCCGTCTTGCCTCCACAACTACTCTCACAGTCTCTAGACCATGTGAGCCCTCACAGTCTCAAGACCGTGACAGTCCTCATGATCACAAAGGCTGCATGGTCATGTGTTCACTTGCAAACCGTGGCACCACCTGCAAACCACTGTCAACCTGCTGCTGGCCATGAAGACAAGCATGGTATATGTGAGCATCCTTCCGCCATGACTAGCAGCACTACCTAAACATGCCAGCACGTGGTGGCTACCTTGATCTTGGACGTGAATCCCTAGTTGTCAAAGCATCAACATCACTCAGTAGCAACAGCACACCGCCTTGATCCAGCAGCAGCGTCGCCAAGCGTCACCCGGTAGCACCTGCACCGCAGTGACTCTACCAAGCTTCTGTACGCAGTAGCACATCTTTCCTCATTGCCAAGAAGTACCTGTGACCTGCTCGCCGACACCACTGCCGCCCAAGATGGCCTGCACATCACGATCGCCGACATCACCAACAACAACTATGATCCGCGGTGTCTCCTCTCTGCGCCGATCACGTTTCACCTACTCAACAACAGTGCTATATCACTTACAGCGCCACCGTCATCCTCTACTTCTCATAACTTGCATGCACGATCTGTAGTAGACCTCGACGACGACATCTTGTTCCTCACGCTAGCAGCACCTGCAACCTACTCGCCGACACAACTGCTGTCCACGATGGCCGTCGGTGCCATCCTCTTTCACCAGCAACACCGCCGTCCTCATCACCAATAGCAAGGATGACCTACATCACCTCTTCTCCGCCCTTCCATATCCATCAGCAGTAGCCGCTACACTGCCATGCCACCGCGGCCCTACACCAATGACTGTGGTGCCTCCCGCACTGTCCTGCAACAACGATGGCACCCGCGCGTCCGCCTTCAATCACAGAGCTCCATAGCAACGCCCCCAAAACCACGAGGCGAGGAGAGTCTCTGGCTCCCAATACCGATTGGTCGCAAACATTTTCAAGACCGATTGCTCTCAATTGATCTTCCAAGACTATTAATAGGTGATTGTTCTTTGAAGATCGCATGAAGGTTCAAATCCTTGCAAGATCATGAAACCGAGTAGGCAGCAGATGTGTTAAAACCAATTGGCGACAATGTGGTCCCAAACCGTTTGAGAGCGTTCAGTCTCTCCAGGATCGCATGATGGCCTTGTGTTCCCAAACCGCAAGCACCGAGACCATTTAGAAGCCTGACCTAAGACCGTGAAGAGTGTATGTGCAAGACCGTGAGGAAGAGACCAATGTGGATGCAAACTGAGAGAACACAAAACCGTGAGGGATTATCAGTTTCCCAAACCGAATAGAAACCCAAACCTGAGACTGTGTGAAGGCCCTTTCAGTCTCAAGACCAAGAGAAGGACCGCAAGCACTGAAACCGTGAAAGGAAGGAAAGCCAAGACCGAATGGACTAAATCGAAAGAAGAGCAATCGGTTTCCAAGACCGAGAGAAGAGAGTATTGCACCCTCTCAAACCGTTTAAAGCAAAAAAAAGGTAAGGCTGGAAACCAAATAAACAAAAGACATGCACAAAGTGTGACTCCTTGGCCCAAGATATTTTGGGTAATTTGCAGATCTAACCCAATTCGTCCAAGACACATGCCAAGCCTATAAATAGAAGGGTAGAGGCATGGTCTTGGACATCTATCTCACCGCGGCCCAAGGCTGCCGGACTGGGAACAGATCCGGAAGGTTGCTCCACTGCCATCTCACCTCCACCATTGTTCTACCATCATTCCACCTCACTTTACCCGTGCAATCCCAAGGGTGGACACGAGGATCAAGGCAGAGAGATGGACGTCATCGACCATGACAGAGCAGTCCTGGAGACTACGACAATCTACATCGGGCTGTCACAGATCTACTCTTCTGCTCTGATGATGCTTTCTCTCTCTCTCTTCTCTTTCCTTGTTGCTCCCTCTATGAGGAGCGAGTAGTGTCATCCACTGGGGCGCGGGGACTAGCCCCGCTGCCCATGTTTTGTAATCTGTACTAAAAGATGTTATCTTTCCGATTCAATACTAAATCATTTCATACATGCTTGAATGTTGGCCGCGTTCTTGTATGTATCTATTGTCTTTCATTGTGGTTTGTCTATGACTACTCTTGGGACTCGAATACCAATTTAGTGTTGGTTTCTGGTGTGCGTATCCACCGCCCATCCGCTTCAATATCTAGGAACGCCTCCCGAGGGATGGAGTAACCTCACCTCCATCATTGCACTTCCATACTATGAAATGGAATCATTTGACGTACGGAAGTGCAACCTTGATGGGTCGAGGAACACATTCTGTAGAGGGAGTGGTGCAAGGTATTTGACCATTCATCCAGGAATGGATGACATTGCAACACTCCCATGTTTCTCGTAGCTATTTCCTTGAAAGAGGGATAGTCTATAAGGATACTAATCAAATTGATGATTATCGTTCGCTTGTTAGTTTTCCGATGCACGTTTGATGAGGTTGAGTAAGTTTCTCTCTTCAGAGGCTACATCTCTTCATTGACACGTAGACATGTATCGGATGAGAGTTACTCAACCCGTGAATGATGTGTGCATTACTCTTATCCTACAAGACATCAGTATTGTATAACATCCATGTATCTTGCTTGCAAGTCTTGCTATGATTGGTACAGGTAAAATACATATGTAGTGGTGGTGAAAACCCGCATCACCCCAATGATCCATCATCATTTAATAATCTTAGACTTTAATCCTCAAACTAGTTTTTATTCTTGCCTTTACTTTTGCATGTTTTAGGTTAAATAACTGAAATCAAACTTTTGGTCTTAGATGATTGTCTTAGATCGATACGAAACGAGAAAAAGACACTCAAATTCTTAATGTTTTCCTTTGGGTTCAATCCTAAATCTTTACTATTATAATGCTTCCACACTCTTGTGGGGTTCGAGCATTTATCTAGCACCTGTTATAGGTAAACCTAGAGAGAACATCAACTCCCTAGGGTTTTTGGTGCACATTAGGACTTCCATTGGAAGAACAATCTTTTGGTGTAAGTTCTAGCTCCATCAAAAAATGGCGCCGACTTTTTTGATTCCGTGTCGATTTAGGTTTCTCTAGGGTTTTCCATTTTTTTTTCAAAAATATAAAAAGTGAAGGGCATAATCTCGCATATCTTCTTGGATTTGAAGTGGTAGGTCAAGCCTAATAAACTCTTTCTTTGATTTCAGGTAACAACTCTCTTCAAAATGAAACATTCGACACCACCAACCGTTAGATGTCAACTATGTGGTGACTATTCTCATGCATCGATTTACTTCTTCAATGTCCCTCCTCTCTACGTGATGGCTCTACGTCAAGTAATCGTAAATCATATAGTTGGGAAACTCAAAGCAGCCTCTTCATACAACTATGGATATAACGCAAGTTATAATCCGTATCACCCTAGAGGCTACTACAAAAGACCTAACTATGGTGGATTTGAAGGCATGGACTACAATGTAGAAAGGAACCTGGAAAACAATGCAATTCAATACTATGATGAGGGGAGCCATTATCAACATCAATCAAATAGATATAGGGAAGAGCTTTTTCATGAAGATCAACGCACATTGATGGAAGAACTACATGCTTTACAGACGTCGGTGGCTCAACAACTAGCTGATCAGACAGTCACGACCAAGAAGTTTATAGCCGATCTTGATCAACTTATGCAACTTGTCAACGCTCCTGAGCAACATGTAGAACATCCACCTATTTCAACTAAGCACATCCCTAGTCCACATGTTGCAATCGATTACAATGATGATTATGAAATCATGTAGATATGCCTTCCAATGATCTTCAAGCATCAGTGCATGGTGAGGAATCATCTTCAGAGTTAATAACTAAACCCAATGACGATTTCTTCACAACATTACAAGAGAAAGAATCATCCTTCGAGCCAAGACCTGACTTAGAGAGTGATTCCTGCACTATTCCCTTAGGTGAAAGATTGAGTAACCAATATGAGGATTTTCTACAGTCAGGAGATCAATGGGGGATAAACTTCAATACTTACCCACCTTCTAACTTAATAGACTCAAATGCAACCATTGAAGAGAAATTGGCGATAATCGACTCCCTCAATGACAAAATCTCTTCAACTTCAACTGTCTCATCAATAAAGCCCATAAAAGAAGGGTTTTGTCACAAGGACTCTACACTCCTTCACAGTTAGACTCAGATGGATATGTGACCGATTCAGATAAAGATATGTCGTTTATGCATGAGAATCAAATGTCTCCATTTCTGGAACAAGATCTAAATTGTCCTTATGAAGAAATTTCTAATTATTCGGCTGATCTAGGAACAGACTTCGAGGATAGGACTGATCAAGATCTTGATTCAGGAATGGACCATACCACTCTCACTGATGAAGCAAAATCAACGGAGGATACGGGTCTCAAGATGACAATCCTATGACCGTTCCTTTTCATGAGATGATGTTACCTGAGTTACCACCACCACAAGAAGTCCAGATGGAGCCAGTTCTCGAACAAGAGCATGATCTTTCTATTCAATCTCCTTCTAGTCACTTGAACGAGTTGACAGTGCACTATGAAGAGAAATATGAACCACCTCTTGATTTTGGAATGTATTACGATATTTCCGTAGACTCTTGTAATGACAAAAAGGGCCCGTGGGAGGACATCGAGTCACAAACCCATCCACTTAGAGCAATTCACCCCTATGAAGAAGACCTTCCTAACATTCAAGAAACTGAGATATGTCTTTTACCTAAGCCAAGTTTCAATCTTCCCATAGAAACTCCTCCCGAGCACTCAATAGAACCGGAGGAGTACTATGAAGAAGTACTCGAACAACAATCTGACTCATAAATTGAGTACTTTAGTCCCAACATTGAAGAAACAGAGTCATCGGGATATTCTAGCCTGCAAAACATTTTCTCATGGACTAATCCCTCCCATGAAGAGACATCATTGGAACCTCTACCATAGAATCCCATGATTTCCTCAACTGAGCAAGAGTTTGTCCCACCAGTCGAATCCTCTTCTAGTTACTTGGATGAATTAAGGGTATTTTATGAGGAAAACTCTGAACAAAATTTTGAAAAGAAGAATGATGCTCTTATCAATCTCAACATTGATAAAGATGAGGAAACTTCTCACAATGACCCCTCTGATGAAGAAACGCCATTCTGGCTACCATATCCTACATAAGAAAAGCCAGGTGACGAAATGAAGCTTGAACCAGATCCTCCACCTGATCCAGGATAGGAGGAAGTTCAAGTGGCCAACCCTCAATCAACTGCTGTGGATTTTAAAGAAAGCAGTTTTACTTTGAACTTCGAGGGCGAGCCACAATTGGAGGACACAAATAAGCATGACTTCGATTATTCACCTAGTCCCCCAGTTTCGACTGCATATATTCCACCTCCCCCGCTAATGGGGGAAGGTCTCTGGATTCTTCTGGACGGACAAAGAGGTGAAAGAAATATGCATCCAAATCATCTAGAAAACTCGTTCGAGTTGCCACGACCACCCAGTCAATAGGTTGTTCAGGATACTCCCTCGCTCTCAGCACCAACTATTGTGAGACATCATTGATGGACCTTCTTCCAACTACGAGGACCGCCTGGTTAACATTGCGCAACCCTTCCCCTCCATCTTGAACCTAGTATCTATTCAGAAATGAGAAAACTCTCAAGTTCGAGGTGGAGGGCGGGTGGTATGACTCTCACTCCACCCTCTACGTTTATTGCTTTTTATTTTTCCATTTTATTTTCTTTTTCATAATTTACCAGCCTTTTTTTAGTTTTCCAAAAATAAAGCCTTTATCTAGCTGGCTTTTGCTTTTTGAATCTATGGTCATCACCTCTTTTCGTTGCAAATCCATGAGAAATAAATGCTTAAAACTAGATGATAAATGATTTCATCTTGTATAGCCTATGAACCCTAATGTCATATCCTTAAAATGATGACAATCTTCAATAAGAATGAGATAGATCAAATGCATCATGCCTCTAACTGAATAATGGATCTATAGTATGGAATTCTCATTTGAAGTTCTATCTTGTCACTTTTTGAGCATATTGTGATGGAGAAAAAGAACCCATCATATGGACTCGCTAAGCAAATGACATTATGATCCGAACCCTCGTCTATACTTCTTCCTTCATTTTCATACCCTTCCGCTCGTCAATCATGCCAAAGCTTTAAGTTTGGTGTGGCATGCCACATTCCTTTCTAGTGAAAACTAGAACATTGTTGAACTCTAAGTTCGGTGTGGTGAACCACACCTCCGCCGAACTCTAAGTTCCGTGTGGTAAACCACACCTCTGTCGAACTCTAAAGTTTAGTGTGGTACACCACACCTCTTTTTCCACTACCACTTCTTCCATACCCCTCAATACATAAACAGGGGCGTATCACCTTCTCTTCTTGATTCAAAGAGTATACAATGATGATTGTGCACATACCGAGGTTGGTGAAAAATCTACCCCGATTCCAAAAAGAGGCTTGGCAGCCCAAATATACAAAAATACAAAAATACCCTTTCTCCCAAGCCAAGTGAGAATGAATAAAAGCCAGAGTGTGAATAAAAACATGAGAGTTGTGCCCTGAATAAGGATAACTGATAATGGTCTCGCCTGACCGGTACATTAGCTGCCCTCAGAAAGGCAGATGTGTTGTGACCAATAGTGAGATCCTAAGGATCCAAAAATGACCCCTTACGTCCTCTCGAAGAGGTAAAATAGCCAAAAGCCTTACAACCAACCTATACACACTTCTGAGATACCTTTAGAAAAAAAATCGTGCGTAAGGCTAAGTCAACCAGTATTGTGCACAAAGTATTCAAAGTGTCTTGATGAATTACCAATAATAAGAGTCTTGAGTCAATCAGAGACAAGACTCTTATCTCTTGATCACACCTCTTTTCCTTCCTTTTGTTTTTCATCATATCGGGACCCCAATCACCTCCATTTCAACCTTCCTCTTGAAAACACATGTGACAATCATATGCATGTTCGTTGATTCTGTGGGTCTTTTCAAAAGTCTCATAAAACTTTTAAACATGACTAATACAACAAAGAGTGAGAAGGATACACTTCAGTAACTAAACTCAGAAATGAGGATATCATAAGATGTATTCCGTGATCTAAGGAAGCCTTGACGCTATATCGATCTGAGCCACAAACAAAATTATGATATGACATAAGGATAAGGCAATCATGAGATGAACCATTTCATTGGCGACTGTTTTAAGTTTTCAGTTCCTCAGGACGAGTAACGCTTAAGTTCGGTGTGGTGATGAATCCTCCAGATTCATCCTCAGTCACCAATTCAAAGGATTTCTGACGTTTTTGCCCTAATATTTTTCGCCTCATTTTACTTTCTCTTTTTCGTGAAAATTCTGAAACTTGCACGATGGTGAGGTAATTACGAGATGAACGTGCATTTTGGTGACTGTCTTGGGCTTTTTCGTTCCTCAGGACAAGTAACACTTAAGTTTGGTGTGGTGATGAATCCTCCAGATTCACCCTATTAGTCGCCAATATGATAACCTCCACTTTTGTGATGTTATTTTAGTAATATTCTTCAATTTTCCACACTCTTTCTCAGATAAAGTAGATAAAATCTCTAACTATTCTCTTTTATTGCAAACATACGGCTAGATTAACTTTTCTCCCTTTTTCTTACAGAAAAAGACACAAAAAATCACAAAAGACTCAAGCGGTTCCAAGACCGCATGGAGTCATACGATCTCAAGACCGCATGGACTCAACCGGTCTCAAGACCGCATGAAGCCAACTGGTCTTAAGACCTCATGAAGCCAACCGGTCTCAAGACCGCATGAAGCCAACCCGTCTCTAGACCGCATGAAGCCAACCGGTCTCAAGACCGCATGAAGCCAACTAGTATCAAGACCGCATGAAGCCAATCGGTCTCAAGACCGCATGAAGCCAACCGATCCCAAGACCGCATGAAGCCAAACGCTCTCAAGACCGCATGAAGCCAAATGGTGTCAAGACCGCATGAAGCCAAACGGTCTCAAGACCGCATGAAGCCAACCGGTCTCAAGACCGCATGAAGCCAAACGGTCTCTAGACCACATGGAGACACACAATCTCAAGACCGCACTGAGTCATACGATCTCAAAACCGCATGGAGTCCAAACGGTCTCGGGGTCCAAACAGTCTCAGGGTCCAAACGGTTTTAGAGTCCAAACGGTCTTCAAGACCGTTTGGACCCAATACTTTCCAAACTGTTTGGACTTCACTTAAGGCCTATAAATAAGACCCAAGGGGTCCTCCCAAGGACATCAAGTTTTCAGACGTCCAGAGGCTACCTCTCCTACTCCAGAGCTATTCCATCCTCCATCCTCTGCCCAAAGGCTGCCAGTCTGAGATCCACACTCCATTCCCAAGCTGCTTTCTCTCTCATCGCCAAAGAAGGTGGGAAGGGAGTCCTCATCATAGAGCAACCTGTGAAGTGTGAAGATCGTCCTTCTCTCTCATTCCAAAAGGGTTGACTTTCCTCTCTCCTTTGTGGGGATGATGTTCTCTCTCTCTTCTCACCTCCTTCTTTGTCGTTGCTATGAGCGAGTAGTCTCATTTCACTAGGGTGCGGGGAGTAGCCCCGCTACCCATGTTTCATATCATGCAATATAATACATAGTTTGTAATAGAGATATACTTTCTTCTCAGTCCGACATCAATCGTTTAATGAATGTTTGTTGCTTGATCACCAACTTGTGTTATCTTTTATCTTTTAGTGTGAATTGTCTATGTTTGTACTATTAGATTCGAAACTCGATTGTATGTTGGTTTTTGGTGCATGTATCCACCATGCACCTATTTCGATATCTAGGAGTGCTTTCCAAGAAGTGAAGTAAACTCACTTACATCGTTACACTTTCATACTATGAAATGGAATCAGTTGACGTATGAAAGTACAACCTTGATAAGTTGAGGAACACACTTTGCGGAGGGAATGTTGTAAAGTAAGTGACCATTCCTACAAGGATGTATGGCGTTACAACATTCCCACGCTCCTCGTAGTTAGTTCTCTGAAAGGAAGCTAAGCCTACAAAGATACTAACTGATCTAACTCTAATTACAGGTTATGTTTTTATGATGCATGTCTTGATCCATGCATAGTGGTGGTGAAAACCGATCACATCCTAGTGATTCCTTATCATTGTTAACAACCTAAGTTTACTTTCATTCTTTTACTTTACTTGCACTTAGTTTAAAACAACCAAATCAAATCTCTGGACTAAATATCAACTATTAAGGAGTTAAGTGAAATTCTTACGTTTTCCATCTTGTTGCTGCCAACAAGACTGTTGTCCTGTGGATTCGATCCTTAACTATACTGCGATAAGACTTCCAGGTATCTCAGCATACGTGGGTGGAGTTTTAACCTAGTATAAGCAAGGCTAAACCTAAAGACTTACTATCTTTGGGATTTTTAGTGGTGCACGCAATTCCACGTGAGTGGAAGCTCCATCAAAAATTGGCACTGTTGCAGGGGACAACGGAACGTTTTAATTTCATTTACCATCTTGTTAGTTGGTTAGGGTTTTTCACTTTTCTTTAAACATTACTCCATATCTTCTTGATTTCATCACACCTTCCGCATTATCTAACAAGTGTTCTTCTTCCTCTACTCAGGTAGAAGACGTGTATGCAACCATCACATAACCTCAGATTCTCCCCTGATCCAGAGTACGACTCTGAGGTAGAGAGAAGCTTCCACCGCCGCATTAGACTCAACCGCCAAAGAGCCAGGCAAATGGCTGAAGACCAACGACGGGCTGCCTTAGTTATCGAAAGGGTTAATGCAGCAATAGCAACCCAGAGAGCACAACTCATCGACGACACTCATGCTCAGATTCAAGTAGAGATCCGAGCTGAAGAACAAGATCGCATCTGAGCTGAGAATGAGGCTGCCCAGTTAGAGTTGAGGAACAAGCAACTGCGAGACTATGCCGTCTCAAAGAACTACGAGGATAACCACCCAGTCCGGCCACCCATCATCAACATACCTCATTTTGAGATCTGGACGCAATGGATTCAAATCATGCAGGGTATTTCATTCTCCGGTAGTTCTGGAGATGACTGCATGGACCACTTGAAAAGATTCAAAGCACATTGTCGACTGGTCCTGCAAGCCAGAGTTGCCTTCGACGCAATAATGCTACATCTTTTTCACTTCACCTTATCTGGAAGGGCCTTGAGTTGGTACAACTCTCTAGATAGGGAGCCAATCATCACCACCTGGGATCCCTTAGAAGAGAAGTTCCTGGAAAAGTTCTTCCCTCCATCGTTGACCTACGAAATCAGGGGACAAATTAACCACTTCGCCCAACTTCCCGGAGAAATGCTCACAGAAGCATGGGAAAGATTTAAGGAGCTTTTAAGAAAGTGCCCCCATCACAGTATCTCCCAGAATCAATTGATAGAAACACTCTATAGGGGAGTGAGTAATGACATCAAACAATTTCTGGATTCCTCATCTGGAGGAAATTTTATGAGGAAAAATTACGACGATGCTTGGAAGATTGTCACTCTTAGAGCTGAAAACCATTCCAATTGGGGACGATCATCTGGTAAAGGAATCCTCAAGGTTTATAAGGCTGAAGAATCAAGGGAAATGAAAGCTATTACTGAATCTCTAAATACTATTGCTCACAAGCAGCATGCACTCGAAGCTTCATTTGGGGAATATGATAAGAAGAAAATCCCCAAATTCAGCAAGTTAAAGCTTCTACATGGACCTGTGAAGCTTGCCACACATCTGATCACCCCACGCTATTGTGTGAATTGCTTTACAATGTAATGATGGATATGCAACTGATGTAACAGCCATATGAACCAATTATCGAACAACCTGAAGAACAGATACCCGAGCAAGTAAACTCTATTCATTCCATATCGGGACGAGCCTACTATAATCCAATCCAACCAAGAAACCACCATGGGTTCCAATATGGAAATCCTGTGGGGACTGCCAATCCACATCACCAAAAGCAAGGGGGATCTTCTAATAGATTGCCACCAGGATTTCAAAGCAACTTTAACCAGAATTAAGGGAACATTAGAAATAACCTACCAAGGTCCAACTACCAAAGGAATCCCTCCGCTTACTACCAATACACCCATCCTCCTCTGCACCCACAACTACCCCCTCAGCTGCAGTAATTGCAGCAGCCTCCGTTAGCACCACCGCCACAACAGCCACTTCAAGGACAACAACAATTTCAACAGAAAATATCCCTTCTCAGCCCACTGATGAGATAACCATGATCAGGCAAATGCTACAAGCGCAACAAACTATGCTCGCTAATCAGCAAGCCCAGCAGAAGGCTGTAGAGGCTCAATTAGCACAAATTGCTACCCAGTTGAAACCTCCAGCAAGCACTTTTGTTGGCCAACCAGAGTCGAACCCAAGACATGACCAAAATAGACCGAAGCAACTGAATGTTGTCACTACAAGGTCAGGTCGTGTCTTTCGTGAGGCTACAAGGATCATTCCTGATAATGATGATACATCTATCTTTGTTCCAAATGCAAGCCGAAGTCTAGCAACTGAGAATTCTGTAGAGACTAAAAAAGGCAAGGAAAAGGAACAAACCTCCAAGGAGACAGAGGTCTCGCAATATAAACCTAGGATACCATATCCAGGTAGATTGAAAGAGACTAAGATGGATACCAGATTCCAAAAATTTAAGGTGGCGATGAAGAAAATCTATATCGACATCCCTTTCCTCGATGCCCTATCCGAAGTACCAGCTTGGGCTAAATACCTAAAAACTTTGCTATCAAGGAATTACATTACGGAAGAGAAAGAGACTGCTAAATTAGCTCAGACTACTTCTGATATCATCCTTAACAAGATTCCAGAGAAAAAGAAGGACCCTGGTTCCTTCGGTATCCAGTGCTGTATTGGAAATGCTTCAAGCAAGAAGGGATTAGCTGACTTAGGAGCTAGCATATTGATCATGCCTTATTCTATGTGCAAAAGATTGGGTTTTACAAACTTATTACCCACAACAATGACTATTCAACTAGCTGACTCTACTATCCCTACACCCTTAGGAATTATCGAAGACATCTCGATCAGGATAGGCAAAGATGCTTATGTCCCATGTGATTTTGTCATCATGGATATCAAAGAGGATTTAAAATACCCCATAATATTTGGCAGACCCTTCCTTGCCACCGCCAGGGCACTCATAGACATTGAAGCGGGTACGATCATTTTGAGACTGGGAAAAGAAGCAATTCAATTCCGAGTCCTCAATAGCATGAAAGGACCCAACATTCAAGAGGAAGTTTTTCTTCTAGATGCAATTCACCAAATGTCCCAACTGGAAATATCTGAGCCACCTGATGAGTTGGAAAATGTTCTAACTAATCCAGAAGTTGAATTCTCGGCTAATGAATTGGTTCAACAATGCCTGCAACACTTAGAAAAGGTTGAAGAAGAACCTACGGCCACCTTTGAAGAGCTCAAATCCGTCACTATTTTAGAAACAACAGAGGCGCCCAAGGCCCCCGAGATGAAGACTCTACCTTCGGGACTTAAACACGTCTTCTTGGACAAGGAAAAATTATGTCCATTTATCATCAATTCCACTCTGACAGAAGACTAAGAAGAAAGGCTGCTCGACGAATTAAAGAAGCACAAGAAGGCCATTGGGTACAAAATAACTGACTTGATAGGTATAAATCCCACCCTATGCATGCATAGGATACCCATGGTCGAGGAATTCAAGCCTTCAAGGGAACACCAAAGAAAGCTAAACCCCAACCTTAAGGAGGTGGTCCGCCTTGAAGTCCTCAAACTTCTGAAAGCTGGCATAATTTACCCAATTTCATATTCCCAGTGGGTCATCCCTGTCCAAGTGGTCCCTAAAAAGGGGGGGACCACTGTCGTGCTAAATGACAAAAATGAGCTAGTGCCTAAAAGGACTGTGTCAGGGTGGAGGATGTGTATCGACTATAGGAAATTAAACAAATCAATGCGAAAAGATTACTACCCTCTACCCTTTCTCGACAAAGTCCTTGAACGTTTAGCTCATCAAAAGTTCTTCTGTTATGTAGATGGTTATTCTAGATTTTACCAAATCACTATACATCCAGAAGACCAGGAGAAAACTACCTTCACCTACCCCTTTGGAACCTATGTTGTGGGCTCCGATCTCCAAACTAAAATATAAACATGATTAAACTTAGAGGAAGCAATCGATTAACATCGGAAGACAAAAATCACAGGAATTTAAAACTTTTTGAGATAAGAGCTTGATACCATAATACTTCTTTCATGGAAAAGGAATTAAACTGTTTTACATCTCTGACAATTACTTGTTGAGTAATTATACACATCATGATACAAAAATCTCAAGAGTCAACCAAAATCTCAGACACTAACTCCTAGGACCTGAGAGTACATAGACGGAATAGAACTATCTAACAACATGAATCAGCAGTCAGTATCTCCACCTGAGATTCACTGCTGCTCCTGGTGTTGTTGCTGCTGTTGGTTTTGGTCACCTATAGGCCGGTTCCTCCGTCTTCGACGACCACCTAAAACGTTGAAGTCTACGGGGTGAGACAATTTTAAATAATTGTCCCAACGAGAGTTATAACTCTCCACTAGAAGCTTTATATAGCAATACAAAGAATAACTTAAACAGTAAAAGCTCTCAAAGTATTCAACAGCAGTTTAGTAATAAACAGAGGTTCATCATTTAAGAAATATGAAAAACATGTGTACTACACAGTATAACATCAATCAAGTATCGTGTAGTTAATCCTAACAGATATACTATGTTGTTGATTATGTTTTACAAACATTATTATTCCCTGCGGAGATGAGGTATACTGCTCATACTCCAATCGATCACTTTCTTAAGTCACATCGATATCATACCTAGGTCATCAAAAGAGCCGGATTCTTATGACTTCATCTTCCTCAGTCAAAGTGAGGATAAATTGCAGGACATCCTGTGTCTCTGCTACTATAGCTTACCAGGGTAATCTGGTACTTCGCTATTTTTAGAGTCATAGTGGCATTTTGTACTCTCTTCGTCATCGAGAGATTTCTTGTTTATCTCTGATCGATGCGGTATTTGTGTTCCCTCGAGTGTTACAACATGTAGTGAAGGGTTGATGGATTAAGATACATCTACATCAATTCCTACACTAGGATGTAAGGATTTACACATCCATATTCCCCCACATACTCAAAAGTATGCGATCCAGGAGTTCCCTTAGGAAAACCTGTTTGACCATCATATTGCTTTCTGACAATGATGGATCTATGATAAGGGCTTTGCATGGTATGATTATACTTGATTAGTTAGGTACATTTCAGTATTCTTTTAACATCATACATGTTCTCAAACATTAATCATCAGCATAGCAGCTAAGAAAATAGAATACTAAATGTAACAGGTCTAATCTCACATCAAATAACATTTTTCAGTCATCTCATCACAAGTCATGTATTAAGCATGACCTTGATGATACTCATGGCTCTCACAGCCCATCAATCTCATAAGATGCCACTAACAAGGCATCAGGATATTTCACTATTCATAAAGCTAAAACATGCTTTCAATGAATATAGTATCATAATCCATACCTGGATATGATCATCATCTCATGACAACCTGCATGGTTAATTCAATTGATAACAGTAACCAATTCATTTCTAGAAGTTATACTTTCAAACTCTTAGAAGAGTCAAGTTCCCCAATTTTCATCAATTAGGGTTTACTATTCACATTAAATGTCATCACCCTAGAATTAGGGTTTACTATTCACCTCATGGTGAATTGAACTCATAACATCATCATGTATGAGAAACTGATGGAGTATTTTTGATGCAACACCACTAAAAATCCTAGAGATGATGAGTCTCTAAGTTTAGCCTTGCTAGTACTATGGTAAGAACTCCACCCACATGTGCTAAGACATGTGGAAGTCTTATCGTAGTATAGTTAAGGGTCGAATCCTCGGGACAACGGTCTTGACGAAGTCAAGATGGAAAACGTTTAGCCTTTACTTAATAACTTAAAGATTGATATTTAGATCGAAAGTTTGATTTGGTTGTTTTAAACTAAGTACAAAGAAAGTAAAGCAAGAAAGTAAATAAAGCAAGTAAATCTTAAGAGTTAACAAATGATGATGAATCACTGGGGTTAAGCAGGTATTTACCACCGCTACACATGCATTGTATATGTACTAAGCAAGACTTATAAGCTAGATGCATGGATGTTTCCACAAGACCGATGCCTTATAAGACAAGAGCGATGCGTTGCATCCAAGGGTGTTCCACAAGACTGATGCCCATATAAGACAAGAGCGATGCATTGCACCCTTCGATGTTCCACAAGACCAATGCCCATATAAGAAAAGGGCAATGCATCTCATCCTCCAAGGGTTAAGTAACTCTCATGCGGTACATCACTACGCGTCACTGAAGGATGTAGTCTCCGAAGAGAGAATCTTACTCAACCTCAAGAAACGTGCATCTAAAACTCACAAGCGAGCGATAATTACCAAATCGAATAGCGTCTTTATAGGCCTAGTTTCCGGTGAGGGATAACCTAGCTACGAGAAGTGCGGGAATGATGCAACGCCAGCCATTCCCGAACAAATGGTCACATGCTTTACATCATTCCCCTCGCAAAGTGTGTTCCTCGACTTACCAAAGGTCTCTTCCATACAGATGGGAGTGTGCCAAATGATAGTGAGTTTACTCCACTCTTTGAGATACACTTCTAGACACCGAAACGGATGCGTGGTGGATACACACACCAGAAACCAACACTAAATCGGTATTCAAGCCTCGATAGCGGTCGTAGACAAACCACAACGAAAGACAATAAATGCATACGAGAACGTGGCCATCATTCAAGCATGTGTGAAACGATTTAGTATTAAAACGAAATGATAACATCTTTTTTACAGTACAAAATACAAAACATGGGCAGCGGGGCTAGTCCCCGCGCCCCAGTGGATGGAACTACTCGCTCCTCATAGAGGGAGCAACAAAGAAGGAGGCAAGAAGAGATAGAAAGAACATCATCTCCACTGAGGAGAGAAGGTTTAACCCTTGGTGGAGAGAGCAACGATCTCCACTCCTTGTAGCTTGCTTGATGACGGATCTTCTCCTCTCACCTTCCTTGTTGATGAGAGAGAAAGTAGCTTGCAATGGACGTGAGTCTCAGACCGGCAGCCTCGAGTGATGGATGGAGTTGTTCTGGTAGTGGAGAGACAGCCTCTGGACGTCTGGACTCTTTTCATGGACGGCCCTGAGGTCTTATTTATAGGCTTTGAGTGAGATCCAAACGGTTTGGAGACCGTTTGGGCTCAAACGGTCTTGGGACCGTTTGGCGTCAAACGGTCTTGAGATCGTTTGGCGTCAAACGGTCTTGAGATCGTTTGGCGTCAAACGGTCTCGGGACCGTTTGGCGTCAAACGGTCTTGAGACCGTTTGAGCTTCATGCGGTCTCGGGACCGTTTGAACTCCATGCGGTCTTGGGACCGTTTGGCTTCATGCGGTCTCGGGACCGTTTGAACTCCGTTTGGCTTCATGCGGTCTCGGGACCGTTTGAACTCCATGCGGTCTTGGGACCATTTGGCTTCATGCGGTCTCGGGACCGTTTGAACTCCATGCGGTCTAGGGACCGTTTGGCTTCATGCGGTCTCGGGACCGTTTGAACTCCATGCGGTCTTGGGACCGTTTGGCTTCATGCGGTCTCGGGACCGTTTGAACTTCATGCGGTCTTGGGACCGTTTGGCTTCATGCGGTCTCGGGACCGTTTGAACTCCATGCGGTCTTGGGACCGTTTGGCTTCATGCGGTCTCGGGACCGTTTGAACTCCATGCGGTCTTGGGACCGTTTGGCTTCATGCGGTCTCGGGACCGTTTGAACTCCATGCGGTCTTGGGACCGTTTGGCTTCATGCGGTCTCGGGACCGTTTGAACTCCATGCGGTCTTGGGACCGTTTGGCTTCATGCGGTCTCGGGACCGTTTGAACTCCATGCGGTCTTGGGACCGTTTGGCTTCATGCGGTCTCGGGACCGTTTGAACTCCATGCGGTCTTGGGACCGTTTGGATCCACTCGACCCTTGGGCTGGTTTATTCTTTTATTATTTTTTTTGTGCTTTTTCTGCAATTATAAAAGGAAAAGTTAGTTTGATGATGTATTTACAAAAAAGGGGTAAAATTAGGTTTAAGTACAATATAAATGTAGAAAGAGTATGGAAAACTAAAGAAAAAGACTAAGATAAACACTAAAATAGGAGGTTATCACCCCCCCTAACTTAGAGTCTAGCTTGTCCTCAAGTTAGATAGAGCTGAGACATGAAATGGCGCGGCGATCTTAATTAAAATTTCCATACTCTTGCTCCAATTCTTGACCTGAGTTCCCCAGGGGTCGTATCGAGGCTTATTGCATGCCTTGATCCTTTTGGATTTCGAGAGTTGCTTGGATTTCAGGTTTTTCCGTATCTCAAAGTTTGCCTTGGGACCACATTTATTTTGTGCATGTTGTTGACTCTAATCAACTTTATACCTCTCTGGAAACCTATTGGAAACTAGAGAGGGTATGAGGGTTGGCTAAAGGCTTTGAAGTGTAACTCCCCTTCGAGTGGGGGAGGGGCTGTCTATGCTTTTTAGGATCTCACTACCGGACACGACACATCTGCCTTTATGAGGGCAGCTGAATGTACCGGCCGGGCAAGTCCTTTATTAGCCTTTTCATATACTTGGAACTTTTAGGGTTTCACTACCGGACGCGACGCATCTGCCTTTGTGAGGGCAGCAGAATGTGCCGGCCGGGTGAGCCCTTTATCAGTTCTTTGTATAGGTCCTTATTCGTGGCACAACTCTCATGATTTTATTCGTCTCTCTGGCTTTTATTCAAAAACTCACAGGCTTGGGTTTTGGGATGAGGATTTATTTTGGGCGGCCAAGCCTCTTTTATTTTGAAGAGAGGAAAGTTGTTCTTAAAGTTTTTCAGCATGCACTTATTTGGTTTGTGGTCCACTTGCAGAGCTTTTTGACTTGGAAGTTGCCTGATTTCCCTCTCATCCTTGAGATCTCGGCTTATTTCTGCCCTGATTTTGACCTATGGAGAGTCAGATAAAGAATTGGAGCAAAAATATAGGATCCATAGTGGATGGGGGTCGATAAATCGCCATTTGATGTCTAAGTGCTAAATACTTGTAGAGACTAACATGATTCTAGAGTTAGTTGAGGTGATTAAAAAGAATTTGTAAAAAGAATCTTGAAATAATAAAAAGAATTTGTAAAACAAAAGAAAAGTATGGAGAGTGTTTAGAGAAAAAGAAGAGAGTATAGAAGTTGATACCTAGCCCTTGTCTAATGTATCCCCCCCTAACTTATCACACACTCTGTCCCCAGAGTGGCAAAGTGATAGGTTGAGAAAACATTAGAACAAGGGCTGCAGGTTAAGGTAGATTGTCGGTTGCCCCTGGAGAACGCAGTAGTGTAGATGCGAACTGCCCACGTAAGGCGTGGTAATCCACGTCCGTCATTTCCTCCACTGGTCTTTGGAGAACGATTATAGTGTACATCCAGTAGAGAACGTGGAAGCCGCAGTCGTTGGATTGTCGTATTTGCTGGGGGCATTTATGGCAGAAGGCGGGGCGACTGAAGTGCTCAGTGTTGTATGCCCTAGTGTGCTGACTCAGAAGTTCGATTAATTTCATAGCACACTCCTTTGCCATTTCTTCTGTCGGCGTCTTGGGCGTTACGACGTATTGTCGTTGTCGGGCATTGAACTGGCTGTCGGAACTGTTGTATATTGTAGTGGTTCCGGTGTGGAGATTGGTTGCCAGAAGGAGCCAGTGCCCTTGATGTAGGATCGGTAGCATGATGAACTTCGGCGTTGTATGTTGAAGATATGCAATCAAAGCTTCTATTGTGCCGAAGTTTTTCAGTTTGAGCAGATCGTCTTTCATGTACGGGGACGCCATATATGTATCGGGATTGTGTTGGCCAATCTGAGATTGGTAAGCGGCCTTGAGGCTGCAAGAAAGTTGCCCCTTATCTTGTAAAGTCTCTCGCAAAGAATCAGCCATTACGATAATGTCTTGAGACATGAATACGATGCCGTCTTTTTCTGCGGAGAGTTTTGCCATGATTATGCGTATTTCAAGGTCGTTTAGACCCTTGCAAGAGTCGTGATCGAAATCAGGAAAAGTTGGTGTAGTTGTGTACGCGGGGTCTTTCTTGCTGGTGTCTTCTGTGGGCAACTTGTTTTGTTCTGACTCTTCCAAAACTTGGCGGAAAGGTCGCCGCTGTCGACGTTGCACAGCTGAGTAAAGATACCGTGGAACATCATCTGGTGACATAGTCGGATCGTTGAAAAATCTTCTGTCACAGATGAGTTCCATGGCGTAGCGTCCTCTTAGCGAATGGAAGTCTTCAGCTGCCAAGTCTGTGAATGGGATTTCCTGGTTAAGCGCTTGAATATGTCTGATGGTATAGAAGGCGCTGTCCCCGGATCCCGTGGTGGCTTGAACTGGAGGGTTAATGATTCTAAACCATGGTTGGCTCCAGTCTTGGCGAAGAGAAGGGCGTACAGCCCAGATTACTTTAAGCAGCCGGAAGGGTATACACCGAGCTTCACCTGCTGCGTCTCCGATAAAGTTAATTATGCCGGATGGTAGCTCGGCGGTATTGAAGTTGTAGACTTTGGCGTCCCTTGCCGCGGTGTCCACTATCATAAAGAGCCAGTGTCCCGAGACTTGGAAAGGCAGTGTGATATAGCGTGCCCGTCGTGCTAATCCGACACGTAGCCGCTCAATCGACCTCGCCTGCAGGCTTTTGTGTAAAAGGCCAAGAGACAGTGCAGGTGAGGCGTTGAAGGCTGGTTGTATCCGTTTTTTACTTTTATATATTTCTATACAGCTGGCGAGGAGGACACGAAAAATTGACAGTGGCATCGTAGACCGGGGTCGGAGGATGCAACGGAAATCTTCGCGTGTCAACGTACGCCTGGTTTTTGTATTAGTGTAAATTGTATCGTCCCCCGCTTTTGCATCGTCTACTATAGTGTTCAGGATGAAAATGTCCTGAGCATCTAAAGTAGAGATGGCTATCCTGTCAAGATCATGCATTTTTTGTGGAAGAGGGGGGGGCGGGGGGAGGTTTTGTGGTGGAGGGGAGGCGTGTTGTTCGAAGGCTTCGTCATGGCCTTTGATATTGTCATCCTGGTCGGAGGCGGAGTCAAGATCTTCGTCTGTATCTAGACTCACTCGGTCCGCGTCGTCCAGGTGAGGGGGAGAAGGTGTTGAATAGGGAAGAGGGGTTTTCGGCGAGGTAGCGCTGGCTCCTTTTATGCACTGTTGGAGCTCAGCGAATGATGCATCTTTGGTGGCTTCTCCCATTGACCCCATAGCGGAGTAATCAAAGAATTGGTCCCCATAAGAAATGTTGACGTTATCGTGCTGTGGGGACTTGGGGTGATAGTCACTTTCCTGGTGACCTTTATCGGACCCTTTTTGGGAGGGTCCTGCAACATTCCCTGGATCTTCGCCATCATCGTGCTTGTCTCCTGGAGGTGTGTCTTTATTGGAGTCAGCAGATGAATCGGAGTCTTCTTCTTCTTCATCATCATTGTCGTTGTCAGCCGCAGCTTCGTCTATTTTCTTCTTATTAGACGGCTTTTTACACCGCCGGTGAGTGGCATGTAGCTCATCGAAAGCCACCTGTAGATGCTCGTGTTTTTCGAGCAATGCGTCGTGGGCTTCTTTGAGATCTGTATATCTGTCCTCGGCGGAGAGGAGGCGTGCAGTCAGATCTGTGACTTGGGCACGTAGTTGTTGTATTTCATTGATGGTAGCCTCCTCTTGATGATGGTGGAGCTGCGTAATTGTTTCGTCGATGGTAGCCAGGCGCGAGCTTAGCTTGTCTTGGTTTTGCTCAAGCTTGTGGAGATTCTCTTGCAGAGGGTGAGTCTGGGTCGAGATCTCATCGACTTTTCTCGTCGTAGCTTCATGCTGACGTGTTGCCTCAAGGATCAGGTCCGGCAGGTTGTTGGTGTGGCTGTTGATATGTTCAACTTGCCTAGCCACTTCATCCTGTCGTTGCTGAATACCTTGTAGGACGACAGGAAGAGCTTGATGCTGATTGTCGATCCTGGTTACCTGTTTAGTTAAATCCTGTACACAAGAAAAAAGAGAATGTAATAAGTTAGAAGGATCGGTGAGGAGGTGTCGGACAGCGTCAAATTGACGGCCGAATTCCTCACCGATGTTAGTAAAGGGGGCCCCAGAGGCGGAAGGGTGATGTGGCTGGGGCCTATGTGGGATGGTGGTAGTGTCTTGCGGAAAAGACACTGATGAAGGCCCGAACTGCGTAGTGACTGTTGATGAGGTCACCAGCGGTGTCGGGGTGGTGGCGGATGTGAAGAGTGGTGGAGTTGATGATGAAGGGGTGGGGATTGTGGATGGTAATGGAGAGGTGGTGAAGTCGGGCATGGGGGTGAAGAAAGGTAAGCCCGATGTTGGGGTGGGTGAAAAAGTGGATGTGAATGCTGATGTGGATGCGGAGGCGAAGGTGGTGAAATCAGGCATGGAGGTGGGGAAGGGGAAGCCCGATGTTAGGGAGGGTGGAAAGGTGGATGTGAATGCTGGCGTGGAGGTGGAGGGGAAGGCGGTGGTGGGAGCAGTGGAGAGCTGCTCGTGTAGACTCTGGATGAAAGAGTCAAGGGAGGATGTTGTGAGAATTTCATCGTTGAAATGCTCATCCTCCGGGTTGGGGCGGGATGTTGGCGTCTCCGACAGCTGCTTGGCCTGTAACAACCTTCTAGAGAGCCGTTTGACAGGGATTTTTGTAAGTCGTGCTGTCGGAGCTGTAATACTCATCTCGGTTGGACCCGCAGTTTTTTCTTTCTCGGCGGGTTTAACCGAAGCTAGAAACTTAGTAAGCTCGTCGTCAGAAAACAGGAGCTGTGTCATGTCATAGTGTGCTAGCTCTGGTAGCGGAAGGAGGGTTCTTGAAGATTTAACCATCGGGAAGAATACGTAGTGTATTTTCCCATCCTTTTCTTTGATTATGAACGAGTTCTTCAGAGATTGCTCGTTCGTAAGGATGTCGCCCTTGATTGGCGTGCATTGGGGTAGTAGCCTGTCCATCTTAAGGAATTTTATTATGGAAGTGACATGGCCCCCCAAGCAGATCTTTTTCCCTATTAGGGCAGCAGAAAATTTCTGGACCATCAATCGTCCAATGTTTACTGGCTTGTCATTGAGGATAGACCAGAGGACAAAGAGGTCAGATATTGTGACGTTTCCTCCTTCCGATCTTGGAAAAAGCGCGCCAGATAGGATTTTGTGCAAAGTGCGCACAAATCCGGAATGTATGTTGGACGCTTTACAGGTTTTTGCGTCGTAGGTGGGAAGTCCGGTTAATCTTTTCCAGAATGTATGGCGGTTGAATTCTGGGTGATCGGTTCCCACTAGCTTGGCCTTTTGTATCTGCTCCGTGTCGTCGATGAACATAGAATTCAGCATATTTTCTGTCAAGACGACATCGCTACCAAAGATCTGGGTGACAATTCTTCTGTCACCCCCATCCCGTGACCTATCAGCGATGTCAACGGGCTCCTTTCTCAGAAAGGAGAAGAATTCCGCCGTAGGTTCAAAGTATGACACTTCAGGTAATGAGCACAACCTGGCGAGGTTGGCTTTCTGTAGTACGCTGAAGATGCGATCTTGAATTCCCATTTTGACTAGTATGCTGGAGCAAACATACTTACTCGGTTTGAGGGTTTTGTCAATGGAGATGGAAGGTTGTATGTATAGGTTTTGTGGTGGTGGAATTGGAGCGGTAATGGGAATGAAGGTGGTAGGGATAGTAGCTGCAGGGGTGATGGTGGAAGCAGCGTATGTGGATGGTTTGGCGAAGGGTTGGTCCATGGCGGATGAAGGGTGGACCTATTTTCTTGCCCTTTTTGGAGGCTGCCCAGATGCAGCCTTTGCAGCCTTGCGTTTCCCCTCTGTCTCTTGGGCAAAGGAGTCCTCATCGGGGTTCGGTATGTAATCCGAACCTTCATCGTCGTCCGAAGAGACATTCTCAATCTCTTCTTCAGGAGCCTCACCCAGGCATTGGGTAAGGCGGGTTATTTCGCATAGGACGTCGATGATCTTGATTTTTGGAGGGACAACTCCAGTGGTGTTGTAGGTGTCCCTAATTTGCACGAGCTTTTCTCGCTCCTCTATCATCTGCTCCCTTGTCAGAGAAGGGGCAGATCCGGAAGTCTTGTTTGATGCCATTTCTAAAAAAGATACAAGTTTCTTAGTTAGAAAAGAGGATTGAAACAATTTAGATTAAGAAACAATTTAGGAGCTTCTTAGTTTCAGGACCGTTTGATTCCAAACGGTTTGAGGACTGTTTGGTCCCAAACGGTTTGAGGACCGTTTGGTCCCAAACGGTTTCAGGACCGTTAGATTCCAAACGGTTTCAAGACCGTTTGGTCTCAAATGGTTTGGAGACCGTTTGGTCTCAAACGGTTTCGAGACCGTTTGGTCTCAAACGGTTTCAAGACCGTTTGGTCTCAAACGGTTTCAAGACCGTTTGGTCTCAAACGGTTTCAAGACCGTTTGGTCTCAAACAGTTTCAAGACCGTTTGGAAAACGAAGAGTCGCAGGTTGCCGGCGCAGGGGAAGGCGAAACGGCGCGAAGGTGAGAGCGCCAGCGACCTCGACGATGACGAAGACGATAGGAAAAACGGGGACGGCGATGGAAGCGGTGGAAGAATCGAAGTTTCTTTCGACAGCGACGGTGGTAGCGGAAAAAGAGACGTTGCGCGATGGTCGAGGAGACGGCGACTGGTTCAGTGGTGGTGGCGACACAATGGCGCGGTGACGAAGGCGAAAGAGGAGTCGGAGAACTTCGTTCGATGACGGCTGCGATGGCGGTGTAGGAAACGTCGGCGTGAGCGGCGTGTTTGGAGTCGCCGGACTACCTTGCGGAAGAAGGTCGAACGAACGGGTGAGCGGCTAGGGCGAATGCAACAGTAGCAGGAAGAAGACTCTTCGCACGAACGCTCTAGAGAATTT
The DNA here is from genome assembly GCA_963693085.1 of Alisma plantago-aquatica. Lineage (NCBI taxonomy): Eukaryota > Viridiplantae > Streptophyta > Magnoliopsida > Alismatales > Alismataceae > Alisma > Alisma plantago-aquatica. The sequence goes on from OY856410.1 coordinate 872,528,128, forward strand.
GAAGATTCGAAGAGAGAAAGATGGAGTAGGGATGGTGTATATATATAGTGATTGGTTGGTGGTCTTTCGTATTCCAAACGGTTTTGAAGACCGCTTGGTCCCAAACGGTCTGAGGGCCGTTTGGTCCCAAACGGTTTGAGGACCGTTTGGTCCCAAACGGTTTCGAGACCGTTTGGTCCCAAACGGTTTGAGGACTGTTTGGTCCCAAACGGTTTGAGGACCGTTTGGTCCCAAACGGTTTCGAGACCGTTTGGTCCCAAACGGTTTGAGGACCGTTTGGTCCCAAACGGTTTCGAGACCGTTTGGTCCCAAACGGTTTGAGGACCGTTTGGTCCCAAACGGTTTCGAGACCGTTTGGTCCCAAACGGTTTCGAGACCGTTCGGTCCCAAACGGGCTTAAGACCGTTTGGAGGTAACAAAAGGGGTTATATATTTTTATGTTTTTGAGTATGTATATATTTGTATATATTTTTTTTTTTTTGTATTTTGGTTTATGGATTTTTATGTTGTTTGTTTTATATATTGTTTTTGTAGTTTTTATTATGTAGATTTTTTTTGTATTTTTAGATTTAGTAATAAAAGAACTTGAAGAAAGCAAAACAAAATTAAGAGAGAATAAAACTAGAAAATAGAGAAATTGATGTTCAGGTCTTGGGTTGCCTCCCAAGAAGCGCCTTGGTTTTATGTCGCTGGCTCGACGAAGCTAAAACTTGTTATACTGCTGGCATATTTAATTGTTGATCTTTGTTCAGCCCATGTTTCGGATTTAATTCGGGTTGTCCAGCAAAAGTGCCAGCCGAAGGCTTCAATTGTGCAGCAATCTGAGCAAGCTGTGTTTCAACTGCCTTTTGTTGGGCTTGTTGATTGGCCAGCATGGTTTGCTGAGATTGCAGCATCTGTCTTATTGAAGATAGCTCATCTTCCGGCTGCGTGGTAACATTCTTCTGAGAATTTTGTTGTTGGTATTGTTGAACATGCAATTGTGGGTGAAGCGGGGGGTGAGTGTACTGGTAGTAGGCTGACTGATTTCTAGGGTAGTTAACCCTAGGGAAGTTGTTTCTTGGATTCCCTTGATTGTTTGATAACCCAGGAGGCAACCTACTGTCAAATCCCCCTTGAGTCTGGTGTTGCGGGTTTGCAGTCCCAGAAGGGTTCCCATACTGGAATCCAGGATGGTTCCTTGGTTGACTGGGATTATAGTAGACTTGCCCGGGAATAGTATGGATAGAGTTGACTTGCTCCGGAGTCTGATCTTCAATCTGATTAGTGATGGCCTCATAGGGTTGTGGTGGTGGATGAAGATCCATCATCACACTATAGAGCATTCCTCAGGATAAGGTCGGATGATCTGATGCATGACAAGCTTCACAGGAACCTGTGACAGCTTTGACTTGATGCAGCTGCGGGGTTTGTTTCTTGTTGAATTCCCCTAGAGATGATTCAAGGGTTTGCTGTTTATGGGCGATTGCTTTCAGAGCCTCTGCTATTGACTTTAATTCCGTGGATTCCTCAGCTTTAAAGACTTTGAGGACGCCTTTTCCGGCTGTTCGCCCCCAGTTGGACTGGTTTTCAGCCCCTAAAGTGACGATCTTCCAGGCGTCTTCATAGTTTTTCCTCATGAAATTTCCTCCAGATGAGGAATCTAGGAACTGTTTAATGTCATCATTTACCCCCCGATAAAAGGTCTCAATCAGTTGATTTTGCGAAATCCCATGATGAGGGCATTTTCGAAGAAGTTCTTTGAATCTTTCCCATGCCTCGGCGAGGGTCTCTCCAGGAAGTTGAGAGAAATGGTTGATCTGCCCTCTGATTTCGTAAGTAAGCGAGGGTGGAAAGAACTTCTCCAGGAATTTCTCCTCTAGAGGGGCCCAGGTGGTAATAATGGGTTCTCTATCCAATGAATTATACCAACTTAAGGCCCTTCCAGATAGAGTGAAATGAAACAGATGGAGCATTATTGCGTCGAAAGCAATGCCAGCTTGTGGGACCAGTCGGCATAATGCCTTAAACCGTTTCAGGTGGTCCATGCAGTCGTCTCCAGAACTTCCAGAGAAAGAAATCCCTTGCATAATCTGAATCCATTGGGTCCGGATCTCGAAGTGTGGGATGTTGATGATCGGAGGCCGGACCAGATGGTTATCTTCGTAATTCTTCGGGACGGCGTAATCCCGAAGTTGCTTGTTTCTTAACGCGAGTTGAGCAGCAGCTTGCTCTGCTTGGATGCGGGCTTGTACTTCAGCTCGGATCTCAGCTTGCACCTGAGCACGAGTGTCAGCAATGAGTTGTGCTCGTTGTGCTGCTATGGCGGCGTTGACTCTTTCTGCAACAAGGCGTTGCTCTTCGGCCATCTGTCTGGCTCTTTGGCGGTTTAGTCTATTCCTTCGGTGAAAACTTCTTTCTACCTCAGAATCGTATTCTGGTTCAGGGGAGAATTTGATGCTATGCGGGGGTTGCATACACGTTTTCTACCTGAGTAGAAGGAAAATCTCAAGTTAGGAAAAATGGAAGGAAATGAAAAAGATCAAGAAATATTGGATTGGTTATTAAAAAAAGTGTAAAATATTGGGCAACGGCGCCAATTTTTGATGGAGTATTTTTGATGCAACACCACTAAAAATCCTAGAGATGATGAGTCTCTAAGTTTAGCCTTGCTAGTACTATGGTAAGAACTCCACCCACATGTGCTAAGACATGTGGAAGTCTTATCGTAGTATAGTTAAGGGTCGAATCCTCGGGACAACGGTCTTGACGAAGTCAAGATGGAAAACGTTTAGCCTTTACTTAATAACTTAAAGATTGATATTTAGATCGAAAGTTTGATTTGGTTGTTTTAAACTAAGTACAAAGAAAGTAAAGCAAGAAAGTAAATAAAGCAAGTAAATCATAAGAGTTAACAAATGATGATGAATCACTGGGGTTAAGCAGGTATTTACCACCGCTACACATGCATTGTATATGTACTAAGCAATACTTATAAGCTAGATGCATGGATGTTTCCACAAGACCGATGCCTTATAAGACAAGAGCGATGCGTTGCATCCAAGGGTGTTCCACAAGACCGATGCCCATATAAGACAAGAGCGATGCATTGCACCCTTCGATGTTCCACAAGACCAATGCCCATATAAGAAAAGGGCAATGCATCTCATCCTCCAAGGGTTAAGTAACTCTCATGCGGTACATCACTACGCGTCACTGAAGGATGTAGTCTCCGAAGAGAGAATCTTACTCAACCTCAAGAAACGTGCATCTAAAACTAATAAGCGAGCGATAATTACCAAATCGAATAGCGTCTTTGTAGGCCTAGTTTCCGGTGAGGGATAACCTAGCTACGAGAAGTGCGGGAATGATGCAACGCCAGCCATTCCCGAACAAATGGTCACATGCTTTACATCATTCCCCTCGCAAAGTGTGTTCATCGACTTACCAAAGGTCTCTTCCATACAGATGGGAGTGTGCCAAATGATAGTGAGTTTACTCCACTCTTTGAGATACACTTCTAGACACCGAAACGGATGCGTGGTGGATACACACACCAGAAACCAACACTAAATCGGTATTCAAGCCTCGATAGCGGTCGTAGACAAACCACAACGAAAGACAATAAATGCATACGAGAACGTGGCCATCATTCAAGCATGTGTGAAATGATTTAGTATTAAAACGAAATGATAACATCTTTTTTACAGTACAAAATACAAAACATGGGCAGCGGGGCTAGTCCCCGCGCCCCAGTGGATGGAACTACTCGCTCCTCATAGAGGGAGCAACAAAGAAGGAGGCAAGAAGAGATAGAAAGAACATCATCTCCACTGAGGAGAGAAGGTTGAACCCTTGGTGGAGAGAGCAACGATCTCCACTCCTTGTAGCTTGCTTGATGACGGATCTTCTCCTCTCACCTTCCTTGTTGATGAGAGAGAAAGTAGCTTGCAATGGACGTGAGTCTCAGACCGGCAGCCTCGAGTGATGGATGGAGTTGTTCTGGTAGTGGAGAGACAGCCTCTGGACGTCTGGACTCTTTTCATGGACGGCCCTGAGGTCTTATTTATAGGCTTTGAGTGAGATCCAAACGGTTTGGAGACCGTTTGGGCTCAAACGGTCTTGGGACCGTTTGGCGTCAAACGGTCTTGAGATCGTTTGGCGTCAAACGGTCTTGAGATCGTTTGGCGTCAAACGGTCTTGGGACCGTTTGGCGTCAAACGGTCTTGAGACCGTTTGAGCTTCATGCGGTCTCGGGACCGTTTGAACTCCATGCGGTCTTGGGACCGTTTGGCTTCATGCGGTCTCGGGACCGTTTGAACTCCGTTTGGCTTCATGCGGTCTCGGGACCGTTTGAACTCCATGCGGTCTTGGGACCGTTTGGCTTCATGCGGTCTCGGGACCGTTTGAACTCCATGCGGTCTAGGGACCGTTTGGCTTCATGCGGTCTCGGGACCGTTTGAACTCCATGCGGTCTTGGGACCGTTTGGCTTCATGCGGTCTCGGGACCGTTTGAACTTCATGCGGTCTTGGGACCGTTTGGCTTCATGCGGTCTCGGGACCGTTTGAACTCCATGCGGTCTTGGGACCGTTTGGCTTCATGCGGTCTCGGGACCGTTTGAACTCCATGCGGTCTTGGGACCGTTTGGCTTCATGCGGTCTCGGGACCGTTTGAACTCCATGCGGTCTTGGGACCGTTTGGCTTCATGCGGTCTCGGGACCGTTTGAACTCCATGCGGTCTTGGGACCGTTTGGCTTCATGCGGTCTCGGGACCGTTTGAACTCCATGCGGTCTTGGGACCGTTTGGATCCACTCGACCCTTGGGCTGGTTTATTCTTTTATTATTTTTTTTGTGCTTTTTCTGCAATTATAAAAGGAAAAGTTAGTTTGATGATGTATTTACAAAAAAGGGGTAAAATTAGGTTTAAGTACAATATAAATGTAGAAAGAGTATGGAAAACTAAAGAAAAAGACTAAGATAAACTACTAAAATAGGAGGTTATCAGAAACATCATCCTTCAAGCCCTCAGATAAGATTAACATTCATCAATTATCATAATTAGGGTTTCCATGATCTCACCTAGGTGGATCATACCCTAATCTTGCACATTCATGTGTATTGAAGGTATGTTTCTTGAGTTTCCACCATCAAAGGGTACTTTCTCTCTCCTATGATACTTTCTATCTCCTCTTATTAGTAGATGGTGATTACACCACTCTAGATCAGGTTAGGTCAAGTCCTCATTGACTATCATAAGCCAAAACATCACTATCATGTGATTGAGGTTTGATTAGAACAAGGTATCCTTCATTTGGACCCCTCAAGGGTATTTAGGTAAATTACACCATTGAACACCATCATGGGTCAATTCATAAGTCACTTAGTCTCTTAATGTCCTAAGTTACCATTAGGGTTTATATTAGATCACCATTGAACCAATTATAACCTTCAAAGTATTAGCCAATTACAACCCTAAAATCTCTAATCGGTTGCACACCTTCAACCTCCAAACGGTTTGAAACCGTTTGAATGCGTTGACCGTTTACTATGTTTGACTCCAAGACCGCATGACCTCAAGGTCATTTGCCCAAACCGTTTTGGTGCGTTGACCATTTGGAAAGGTTGACTTCCAAACCGTTTGAGCTTATGCGGTTTGAAACCGTTTGATCAAAACGACTTGAGATCGATTGGTCCAAACGACCTTGAGATCGTTTGAGCCCAAACGGTCTTGAGACCGTTTGGCCTCAAATGGTCTTGAGACCGTTTGGCCTCAAATGGTCTTGAGACCATTTGGCCTCAAACGGTCTTGAGATCGTTTGGATACAAACGGTCTTGAGACCGTTTGGTCCAAATGGGCTCAAACTGTTTGTTTGGTCCAAATGGGCTCAAACCGTTTGGACCTCCAACATGGTTCAAAAGTTACAATCAATTATGGTTAAGTATGTTGAAGCCCTCAATTATCCAAATCTAAGTTAACCACTTACAAATTGAGTTAATTAAGATGAGCCTCAATCAATTGGACACCAAATTGACACTCAATTGAAAGCCAATTAGGGTTAAGTCCATCTCAATTAGGGTTTCAATCGGATAATCATCAATGTTCAACAAGGTGAATCAAATCAAGGTTGAACCTATCAATTGACCTCCAATTGGGCTCAAACTTGGCCCAAATGGTCTTGAGGTCGTTTGGATGACCTCCAAATGGTCTTGAGACTGTTTTCCCAAAGTTTGACCAAAAACCAAGTTGATTGGATAAGGGTTGAACCCTAATTAGGTCTAAAATCAGTAATTTTTATCAATTCATCAACTTATTGCAATTGGACCCTAAATCCATCAAATTAACTCAACCCTAGACCTTCAAACGGTCTTGAGACCGTTTGGGTTCTTCAACCCAAAACTCAACGAGATCTATACATGAAAACAACAATTTCAACCCGATTAGGGTTAGGATGTTGAAGTGCCTTCAACTCTCAATTGGTTAAGAATTAGATTATGCATCTTTGTAGAAATGAAACTCAATATGTTACCAACAGACCCTCAAACGGTCGTCCCTTGGTCAACCCTATCAAACGGTCTTGAGACCATTTTGATTCCAAACGGTCTTGCAAGATCGTTTGAGATCAAACGGTTTGAAACTGTTTGACCTTAAACGGTTTGCAACCGTTTGGACCAAAAGGGTCCAAGGTCGGTTGATAAAGCTACCTAGGAATTCACGCCCGTCATCTTCAACCTCTGTTCAGGTCGGTTACTCCACCGTTTTGCTTGCAAAAGTGCAAGGAAGAAGGGAGGTAGAAGAAGAACTAAAGCTTAAAATTGCAAGAACAAGATATGCATATAAAGCAAAGAGTTTAGAGTTATAAAACCTGCCTTAGAACGTTGTTCCTAGAGCTCCAAGCCTCCAAGTTTCAAGATTCTAATGGTTTCTAGAGCTCCACAACTCGGCCATAGGTGATTCTCCAAGGAAAAGATGGGAATAGTCGGCTAGAATAAAGAACCTAAGTTAGTTAACCATAGAACCAACCTTTTAAGAAGAATTCCTCTATGAATTCGAGCTTGAAGATGGTTCCTACTCACCTTATCACTACTTGGTCATCTCCTTGAGCTCCAGAGCTTTGCTTTAGCTGTTTTGAGAAAGAAGAGAAATGAAGAGGAGAAGTGATACATTTGGTTGGTTTGCAAGGACAAGGGCTTATGTACTTTAGGCTATTTTCTACCTTAAGGACCTCCAAAACATGAAATTCTCATCCAAGTCCCTCCTTGTTTCTAAGGCACGTCCAAGCCATCAAAACCTATGCACAGCTCATGAAAACTCAAGATCTAAGGGTAAAGAAAGCCAATCTACAACTAAGGTACATACATGAAAGGTCTCCTTACTCATACTAAGTGATTTTTACCACAAAGTTCATTTCTCTTATTTGATTACTTATTAATGTGTCCCTTTCATCATTTCTACTCTAAATGATGTCAAGAGTCATACAAGATGTTCTAGATGGTGTATTTTACAAATTGCACCCTACAATTTGGGTAAATTGCACTTTACTCCAAATTAGGGTTTTTAAGCACAAGGACCATTCCTCAAGCTGCATCTTGGTGCCCAGGCTTGGGAAATCCATCATACCTCATCATATTCACTTATATGATGACTCATCATTAGAGGAACATCTTAACCTGTGAAATTTGCAAGTAAAACCCTTAACTGGGTAATTTGCACATAGGTCCTTGCATTTCAAAACAATGCCACAACTTTGTTTATAAGGAGCAAAATTGAAAGTATATGTTCCTGGGGAACTTAATTACATGCCAGGGAGTATTCACAAGTATATAATTACATATTTAGGCAAAACTTCTAGGGTTAGGTTATAACCCAGGTCAGGGATGCTACATATGCTTTTAGAAGAATGCCATTCGAGTTATGTAATCCACCCGCTACATTCCAAAGGTGTATATCCGCCATTTTCATAGGATTAATAGAATTCATAATGGAGGTGTTCATGGATGATTTTTTAGTTTACGGAGATTCTTTCGATAACTGTCTAATAAACCTTGGACAAGTTTTACAACGATGCGAGGAAACAAACCTCATATTGAATTGGGAAAAATGCCATTTCATGGTAACTGAAGGTGTCGTCCTCGGGCATTGAGTGAGTGACAGAGGGATTGAGGTCGATAAGGAAAAAATCGATGTTATCTTGAAATTGTCGCCACCAAAAGATATAAAAGGAGTACGAGCTTTCTTGGGTCATGCTGGGCTTTACAGAAGATTTATCAAAGATTTCTCAAAAATAGCAAAACCCATGACCCAACTCCTGACCAAAGACATTGAGTTCATTTTTAACCAAGAATGCTTGCAAAGTTTCTCAACTCTCAAAAATGCCTTAATTTCTGCACCTATACTGAGAGCCCCAAATTGGTTGCTACCATTCGAAATCATATGCGACGCCAGCGATTACGCCATAGGGGCCGTATTAGGACAGCGGATCGACAAGAAACCTTACATAATTTACTACACATCTAAAATGCTCGATGAAGCACAGAAGAACTACACTACTACAGAGAAGGAGTTCTTGGTTGTCATCTACGCGTTCGAGAAATTCTGCTCCTATTTGATTGGATCCAATGTCATTGTCTACACAGACCACTCTGCCATACGATACCTAATTCAGAAGCAAGATGCAAAACCCAGACTTATCCACTGGGTGTTGATACTTCAGGAATTCAATTTGGAAATTAAAGACAAAAGTGGAGTGGAAAATGTCGTCGCTGACCATCTCAGTCGTATTGAAGTTGAGGATGAGGATAAAGTGCCCATTTGAGACTCCCTCCCGGATGGCCAACTAATGAAAGTTACAACAGGATTCCCCTGGTATGCTGACATTGTAAACTATCTGGCTACGAGAATCATTCACCCTTCCGCCTCTTACGATGACAAAAAGAAATTCCTCCACGATGTCAAGCAATACTATTGGGACGAACCTTACCTCTTTCGACTATGCGCAGACGGACTCTTCCGCCGCTGCCTACCTGAGGAAGAAATCACTCCTGTCCTAGAACATTGTCTGTTACAACCCATATTAGGGTTAGCCAGTAAATACCTTGAATTACGTGAAGCACCTCAGTTAGTGCTAAGCACTCTGTTAAACATCATGGATAACCAATCTAACCTATGTCATGGATAACCAATCTAACCTATGTCGTGAATTAATAGTTGAGATGAAATCATCTGAGGTATCTAATGACAATTTCAGTGTTAATTGTTGAGTTAAGTTAAATGCCAAGATGCAATTGGTGCTTTGACCAGTTGTGATAAGATACTAATTAAGATTTCTTGCTTCGAGGTCGTAGTGGATTCCGTGATTGATGTTTTGCAAAAAGAATCATCTGATTTGGACCCTCGAGGAAAAAGTTACATCCTTTTAAGTTTTCTTGGACCTAGGTTGCATTTTTTCCATTTTCTAGGTTAATAACCTTATTCCATTCTTTGGTTTCCCTTTTTACGCTTATTCTCTTCTTCACCCAGCTGACAGAATAGAACCGACTCAGCGGCCCGATAGAACAGGAAGGGGAGCCCGTGCCTAGGGTGATGGAGGGGTGATTTGGGCGATTCTAGGGCTTCGAAGCCTCGCCTCCAGCAGCACCTAACCCGTTCGTCCCCATCTTCTTCTTTCTCTTCTTCCCTTCCTCTTCCAGTCGTGCCCTAGCGGCGCCCGTGCTGCGCCCAACCTGCTGCGTTGCAGCACGGCCAGTGGCGCCCAGCGACCAGCTAAGGAAGCTCTTGGGTGAGCTTGACCGGTGATATACCTCTGCCTACCCTCTTCCTTCTTCCTCGCCCTAGGAGCGCGTCACCACAACCAGTCTGGGCGCCGACCTGTAGTAGCAGTTGCCGGCCGGCCAGCTGCAACGGGCAGCCATGGAGCCGATTATGGAGCACAAAGCTCCAGGAAAGAATGGCGCCGAGTTCGACCAAAGATTTTGTGTAAGTTTCCGCAGCCGTAGATGCATCTAGCACCAAAGATAGCTCTCCCCGTCACCTGCGCCCTAGTAGCACGGCCAGTAACGTCACAACTATTGTAACCTACGGTTAGAAGCTCAATTGGCGTGAGCAGCAGTCCCAAAATGGCCGCCCTGACTCCACTCTTGAGGATGAAGTTGAATTCGCAGTTAATGGCTACGACTAGGCCAGCCTGGAGCTCCCTTTTCAGTCTGAGCGTAAGGTAGAGCTATGGCTTAATTGCAGTAGCAGGTAAGATCCTTGGGCGCAGCAATAACAGAAGTGGACTCGAAGCCTTTGATGGACTCAAACAAGCCAATTGCTGAAGCTATCAATAAAATACAAGTACACTATCTCTATCACAGGAGTGGCTGTTAGTGGCAGGGTTCAATGTCTGACTGCGTCACTCATTGTACAGAATGCACTTTTGGGAATTCTCCAGTTGTTTGCAATCGATGAGGATCACATATCATTCATCGGCAAGTATAAGAACATGCACAAATTTGCCTAGGCATTCAGTTCAGGCTCAGCAGGCCAGTGTTGCTCAATCATAGAATTCTACAGGACAGAACTAAGGGACTCAGACAGTGCCTCAGGCTATTCTAAGGTAGAAGAAGACTTGTATGTGCCCGAAAACAGGCCCTGGATGCACTTCCGGATGAATCCGGACAGACCAAATCCCTGTGATTAGGAGTTCATTTAGTTATCATCATTTAACTCCTTCGTTGGAATTTTTCAGTAAACTGTGCATTTTTTGCTGATACTTGGCTTTTGGACAGTATTTGGCGTTACTCGAATTTTATTTCATAAACTGCTTCCTTATGTCGTTATATGATTTAGATTAGCATCTGATCAGTGTGGATTGAATTAATGAATTTATATGGTTCATTGGAACTTGCAATACGTAATATAATTGATGAAAATGATAGATTTTCCTGTATTACAACTACAATGTATACGTTGAGCATAAAATGGATGTTTAGCATTGAAACTGCATATGTTGATACTGAGTCATGTTTTAAGATGACAATTGATGTATATGTGTTTTCAAGTGATGCTCAGAATGTGAAATAAGTATGAAATGTGATTTTCCTGTTTAAATGTTTATAGGTTAATCAGTTAATAGACTTAGGTGCCCCAACACCGTAGAACCCCATTGCGCGGTCTGTACCTTTGGGGTGAAACGATCGATCTAGCCTTGTGCCTAGATGGTCGATGGCTCGTGTTCAACAATAATCCGTGTGTGTGTCACGGTGGCACGAGGGCAGAGAGACAGTGTTCAACAATAATCCGTGTGTGTGTCACGGTGGCACTGGAGTAAATAGGGGTTATTCAACAATAATCTGTGCGTGTGTCACGGTGGTAACCCAGACCCTCCGACTGTGCACTACAGGTTGCGGGAGGAGTCCAGAGCACTCAGAGTTAGTGCAGACAGGCCCTTGTGCGCCTGAGGCCCTTGTGTGCCTGAGAGTCCTGTGCAGACCAGGACGGACAGTCAGACTTAGCATTTCCCGAGTGTGTCGCTAAGTCTTGTACGGTGGGATCGTAGTTCGCTACAGATCTTCATATGAAGAGTGCGCTGCATATGTTTGGGGCATAATAATATATATGTGTAATCATATAGGATCACAGTAAATTTAATATGTTAAGAGATTTGAACTTCTGTGCCAATTCTCTATAATTGTTTATTTGTTAAAAATATTTGTTGTTACATAGAAATGCGATTGTTATCTATAAATCTGCTATGTCATTAGAACTGCCCTGCTTAGTACTGCACTTATGCTTTATTTAAATTTTATATATCTGATGAGTTGTTTAGTGATAGATAAATGAAATGCTATTCACTGAGCGAGTAGGCTCACTCCTCTACTCAAACATTTTCAGGTCAGCGACAGTTTCAAGAATCTGAAGGATCTTACCACCCTAGTCAGTAGAAGGTATATGTAGTTAGTTAGATAGTGGTATCTTAGTCCTTTCCCCTCGGTCCTTGGGACATGGTGTGGGTGAGAGAGAGTGTGTATGTGGAATGTGTATAAAGATGTAAATTAACTGTTATGTTTACTTTCTGTTAAACAATGTTACATTTTGTAAACTCCGTTTATGTTCTCTATCCAGTTTAATTGAAATGCTTCCGCAATAGTTTATTATGTTTTAGTTTACAACAATAATCTGGATATCATTTCGAGGTTTTAAAAAGAAAAAGTTCTCAGTGATTTGTTTATGTGATAATCCCTCCGTCGCGCCCTAATCTCGTGATTAGTGGTTAGTGTGAGATCGGGGTGTGACATCTTGGTATCAGAGAATAGGTTGAGTATTTGAATACTCTAAGTCAAGGTCAGGGGACGACAAGAGACCAATAGGATTAGGACTTAAGTGTCTTCCTTCTAACTCCAATTTTATAACAGGAAGTGTTCTGTTATATTATTACAGATGGTAGGAAGATGACGTGGTCACGAGAATCAAGTTGAGAGTTTAAGCTGAGTTATCAAGAATAATGAGGATCGAAAGATAAAGTTATAAGTGAGGAAAATAAGAAGTGATATGTCTTTAGCTCTGGGAGGTCTGAGTGTTTAGATTCCCTGGCCAGGTGTCTGAGTACTTAGATTGACCAGTATCAAGCTACTCTATCTATTCTTCTCTGAATATCCTAGCCAGGTATGCAGAGGAAGGATAGGCTAGAGAGAAACCCTAGAAATCATAGGGTTAAGAAATTGGAAATTTATATAGGAGTAAGAGATTAAGCATAGGATGTGATACAACTCTTGCTTTATATTGCTTATTTGATTGGAGATCACTAGAAATGCTCTTATATGTATGAATTTAGATTTTCAGATTATAAGATATAAATGATTCTTTTATATTGTTGTGCATCATAAATTGGTTTATTTATTGTTTATATTCTTTGTATTAAGCAGACCAGAAGTTATGTTTAAATGAGTTTGCCCTGAGTGGATATTCTTTCCACATGTTTGAGATTAATAGGAGTTGGTTAATCCTGAGTAGCTCTTGGCTTCAGGACTACAGGTTCGGCCTGGTCCGGCTGGCAGGATGCGTTACTGAGATATAATGACTCCTATTAACAATATAATAAAAGTAGATCCTGGATAATTTAGACCCGAATCATGGTGAAAAATGTATATACACTAAGATGTTGAGATATAAAGGAAAGATTAGAACAACTAAGAATTAGTTGGAACTGATATCGGAGACCCAACATTGGGACCTCATATGAGCAATCCTTAATTAGAAATAAAGGAACACAATAAGGTTTAGATTAAATTTAATGATTAGGTGAGAAATACCCTTAATGGTACTAATCAATAATGCATAACAAATGCATGGATCCAATACATGATTACTAAACCCTAGTGGAGGGTGTCTCATTGTGAACCCTGGTTGAGGGTGTATCCTTGTGAAACCCTAGTTGAGGGTGTATCATTGCGATTGTTTATACGAAACTTTATAATAAAGTTATGCCTTAAACTAAGATAAGTCCATATCATGTGAGATAGCTGGACTATTCTAATGTGTGGCCTATGCATTATATGCTAAGGGTGAGTATTCTGTGATGGAATGTATTAAGAGGGGAAATACCTTAATACAAGATAAAGTTGGTTAACTCAAGAGGGTCTGAATTAATGAACCCTAACCCTAATTTGGGGAAAAGGGAACGATAAGCCCTGTTTGATAGTGAACCCTAATTCCTGGTTAAGGAATGATGGTATTACTACTGTATCACATGATGTGATAAATATCTTGTATGACTGTTATCATGCCTAATAACCATGCAGGTATGATGAGATGATGAATATAGCCAAGTTTGGGCTGTGACATTTATATAATAAATGTTGATTGCCTTTTTGTGTGTTGATGTTGTTGTTGCTTAATAAAAGTAATAATGTGTACGGATTTTATGAACCATGTGAATAAGTTGTTGCCTAGTGAGAGGTGACAAGATATGAATGGCCTTGTGAGCCATGTGTGATGCTTGGGTAACAAGTATCATGTTTATTTGTAGCATTTGTGTTAATAAGTTATGCTAGAGAACTTGGTTGATGTTACATTTCTATTATATATCTATAGTTCATTGATGATTATTCATATCTGTTGTATTCATTACAAGTAGATGGATGAACTTATGAGATCTAAAGTTTGGTTTCAAACTAGGAAGCAAAGTCACACCACAATAATGCTATGTTACTGATAAGGACCAAAACCTAGAATGTTTAGAGTTGAAGTAGTTCAAGGGATGTCGCTAGTGATTTGACCTTGAATACTAGTATCTTTATAAAACAAGATCATACAATTTGCACTATGAAAGGTAACCTAGCACTAATAAAATCCAGGGCTTAAAGTTAGCTAATCTGGAAGGTAGATACACAATATGAAAATGACTCGGAGAAAAGAGTAAGATATAATTTTGAAATAAATTCTGACAGTAATAATAATAAGTAAGTAGCATAGAATGCGGAGTATTATCCGATATATGATCTGAAGTTAGCAGCTATAGTTCATGTTCTTAAGACATAGTGTCACTATCTTTATGATGTGACGATAGATTATCACCTTGGAAAGGTGAGTGTGGTAGCTGATGCCCTGAGAAAGAAGTCAAGTTCAACAGCTGATGCATTCTCTGTTGCATGTTTCAAGAGAGACCTGCTAATAGAGATGCAGAAGTTGAACTTAGACTTAGGGGTGACAGAGCAGAGTGGTTTGATTGCATAGATGCAAGTCAAGCCTACTTTTTATAATCAGATCAAGGAACTTCAGCAGAATGATAGTGAGTTACAACAGATCATGCATGATATGACAAAGGGGAAAAAGACCAAAGTTTAGGTTTTCATATGATGGTGTGTTGTATTAGCATGATATGTTGTGTACCTCGAGACAGTGATTTGAAAGAAAAGATTCTTGAGGAAGCACATGCATCAATGTATGCTATGCATCTAGGCAACACTAAGATGTACATGAATTTCAAGGAGACGTATTAGTGGTCTGGTATGGAAAGATTGTAACTGAGTATATGACTAGGTGCAGTATGTGTCAGCAGGTTAAAGCTGAGCACCAGAAACTTATAGGCACCTTGCAATCTCTTCCTATACCAGAATGGAAATGGGAACATATCACAATATATTTTGTGATAGGGTTACCCAGACACCTAAAGGTTGTGACTCGATATGGTGATTGTGGATAGACTGACTAAGTCTGCTCACTTTCTTCATATCAAGACAACCTTTGATGTTCCGAAGTTGGCTAAGATATTCATGGATGAGACAGTCAGATTGTATGGTATCCCAGTTTCTATTATATCTGATAGAGATCCTAAGTTCACATCCAGGTTTTTGGAATCAGTTGCATCATGCTTTGGGCACTAAGTTGAGGTTCAGTACAACTTCTTACCCGCAAACAGATAGTCAGTCAGGGAGGACCATTCAAACTCTTGAGGACATGCAGAGAGTAGTTGAAAGCTACATAGGATAGGCAGAAGAGTTATGCGGAGAAGAGGCGTTAACCTCTTGAGTTTGAAGTTGGTAATGAAGTTATCTGAGGGTTTCACCGTGGAAAGGAATTTTGAGGTTTGCCAAGAGAGGCAAACTGACTCCTAGGTGTATGGGCCGTATTCTATTATTGAGAGGATTGGACCTGTAGCCTATAGGTTGGAATTGCCATCTGAATAAGTAAAGATAGTAAACCCAGAACCTGCACAGCTCAGAACAGACGTGTCCTATGTTGAAGGAACGGTTCAGATAGTTGATCAGAGGATCAAGAAACTAAAGAATCGTGAGATACCTTTGGTGAAAGTTTTGTGGAGGAATCATAACTAGAGGAAGCTATGTGGGAGCTTGAGTCAGAGATGCGTAACAAGTTTCCTTTTCTCTTTTAGGAATTTCGGGACGAAATTCTTATAAGGGAGGGAGATTGTTACAACCCATATCAGGGTTAGCCAGTAAATACCTTGAATTACATGAATCACCTCAGTTAGTGCTAAGCACTCTGTTAAACATCATGGATAACCAATCTAACCTATGTCGTGAATTAATAGTTGAGATGAAATCATCTGAGGTATCTAATGACAATTTCAGTGTTAATCGTTGAGTTAAGTTAAATGCCAAGATGCAATTGGTGCTTTGACCAGTTGTGATAAGATACTAATTAAGATTTCTTACTTCGAGGTCGTAGTGGATTTCTTGATCGATGTTTTGCAAAAAGAATCATCTGATTCGGACCCTCAAGGCAAAAGTTACATCGTTTTCAGTTTTCTTGGACCTAGGTTGCAATTTTTCCATTTTCTAGGTTAATAACCTTATTCCATTCTTTGGTTTCCCTTTTTACTCTTATTCTTTTCTTCACCCAGCCGACAGAATAGAACTGACTCAGCGGCCCGATAGAACAGGAAGGGGAGCCCGCGCCTAGGGTGATGGAGGGGTGATTTGGGCGATTCTAGGGCTTCGAAGCCTCGCCTCCAGCAGCGCCTAACCCGTCCGTCCACATCTTCTTCTTTCTCTTCTTCCCTTCCTCTTCTAGTCGTGCCCTAGCGGCGCCCATGCTGTGCCCAACCTGCTGCGTTGCAGCACGTCCAGTGGCGCCCAGCGACCAGCTAAGGAAGCTCTTGGGTGAGCTTGACCGGTGATTTACCTCCGCCTACCCTCTTCCTTCTTCCTCGCCCTAGGAGCGCGTCACCACAACCAGTCTGGGCGCCGACCTGCAGTAGCAGTTTCCGGCCGGCCAGCTACAACGGGCGGCCATGGAGCCGGTAATGGAGCACAAAGCTCCAGGAAAGAATGGCGCCGAGTTCGACCAATGATTTTTTGTAAGTTTCCGCGGCCGTAGATGCATCTAGCACCAAAGATAGCTCTCCCTGTCACCTGCGCCCTAGTAGCATGGCCAGTAACGTCATAACTGATGTAACCTATGGTTAGAAGCTCAATTGGCGTGAGCAGCAGTCCCAAAATGGCCGCCCTGACTCCACTCTTGAGGATGAAGTTGAATTCACAGTTAATGGTTGCGACTAGGCCAGCCTGGAGCTCCCTTTTCAGTCTGAGCGTAAGGTAGAGCTATGGCTTAATTGCAGTAGCAGGTAAGATCCTTGGGCGCAGCAATAACAGAAGTGGACTTGAAGCCTTTGATGGACTCAAACAAGCCAATTGCTGAAGCTATCAATAAAATACAAGTACATTGTATCTATCACAGGAGTGGATGTCAGTGGCAGGGTTCAATGTCTGACTGCGTCACTCATTGTACAGAATGCACTTTTGGGAATTCACCAGTTGTTTGCAATCAATGAGGATCACATATCATTCATCGGCAAGTACAAGAACATGCACAAATATGCCTAGGCATTCAGCTTCAGGCTCAGCAGGCCAGTGTTGCTCAATCACAGAATTCTACAGAATAGAACCAAGGGACTCAGACAGTGTCTCAGGCTATTCTAAGGTAGAAGAAGACTTGTATGTGCCTGAAAACAGGCCCTGGATGCACTTCCGGACGAATCCGGACAGACCAAATCACTGTGAGTAGGAGTTCATTTAGTTATCATCATTTAACTCCTTAGTTGGAATTTTTTGGTAAACTGTGCATTTTTCGCTGATACTTGGCTTTTGGACAGTATTTGGCGTTACTCAAATTTTATTTCATAAACTGCTTCCTTATGCCGTTATATGATTTAGATTAGCATCTGATCAGTGTGGATTGAATTAATGAATTTATATGGTTCATTGGAACTTGAAATACGTAATATGATTGATGAAAATGATAGAATTTCCTGTATTACAACTGCAATGTATACGTTGAGCATAAAATGGATGTTTAGCATTGAAACTGGATATGTTGATACTGAGTCATGTTTTAAGATGACAATTGATGTATATGTGTTTTCAAGTGATGCTCAGAATGTGAAATAAGTATGAAATGTGATTTTCCTGTTTAAATGTTTATAGGTTAATCAGTTAATAGACTTAGGTGCCCCAACACCGTAGAACCCCATTGCGCGGTCTGTACCTTTGGGGTGAAACGATCGATCTAGCCTTGTGCCTAGATGGTCGGTGGCTCGTGTTCAACAATAATCCGTGCGTGTGTCACGGTGGCAGGAGGGAAGAGAGACAGTGTTCAACAATAATCCGTGCGTGTGTCACGGTGGCACTGGAGTAAATAGGGGTTATTCAACAATAATCCATGCGTGTGTCACGGTGGTAACCCAGACCCTCCGACTGTGCACTACAGGTTGCGGGAGGAGTCCAGAGCACTCAGAGTTAGTGCAGACAGGCCCTTGTGCGCCTGAGAGTCCTGTGCAGACCAGGACGGACAGTCAGACTTAGCATTTCCCGGGTGTGTCGCTAAGTCTTGTACGGTGGGATCGTAGTTCGCTACAGATCTTCATATGCAGAGTGCGCTGCATATGTTTGGGGCATAATAATATATATGTGTAATCATATAGGATCACAGTAAATTTAATATGTTAAGAGATTTGAACTTCTGTGCCAATTCTCTATAATTGTTTATTTGTTTTAAATATTTGTTGTTACATAGAAATGCGATTGTTATCTATAAATCTGCTATGTCATTAGAACTGCCCTGCTTAGTACTGCACTTATGCTTTATTTAAATTTTATATATCTGATGAGTTGTTTAGTGATAGCTAAATGAAATGCTATTCACTGAGCGAGTAGGCTCACTCCTCTACTCAAACATTTTTAGGTCAGTGATAGTTTCAAGAATCTGAAGGATCTTACCATCCTAGTCAGTAGAAGGTATATGTAGTTAGTTAGATAGTGGTCTCTTAGTCCTTTTCCCTCGGTCCTTGGGACATGGTGTGGGTGAGAGAGAGTGTCTATGTGGAATGTGTATAAAGATGTAAATTAACTGTTATGTTTACTTTCTGTTAAACAATGTTACATGTTGTAAACTCCGTTTATGTTCTCTAGCCAGTTTAATTGAAATGCTTCCGCAATAGTTTATTATGTTTTAGTTTACAGCAATAATCCGGATATCATTTCGAGGTTTTAAAAAGAAAAAGTTCTCAATGATTTGTTTATGTGATAATCCCTCCGTCGCGCCCTAATCTCGTGATTAGTGGTTAGTGTGAGATCGGGGTGTGACATTGTCACTCCGGCCCCACTGGGGGACATAAGAGTTCGAAAAAGACAGCCATGAAAATCCTACAATCAGGTTTCTTTTGGCCAACAATGGCAAAAGATTCCCATTATTTTGTCAAATCATGCAACAAGTGTCAACTCTCCGGTGGTATAAGAAAAAGAAACGAAATGCCTCTCACCATGTGGCAGGAGATCGAGATTTTTGATGTCTGGGGGATAGACTATATGGGTCCTTTCCCCTCTTCATATAGATACTCTTACATCCTGGTCGATGTGGACTATGTCTCGAAATGGGTAGAAGTTATACCCGCAATTTGCAATGATTCCAAACCAGTCATAAAGATGTTCAAAGATATCATTTTTCCCAGATTTGGAGTTCCCCAAACTGTCATATCTGATGGTGGAACCCATTTTCTGGAGTGAAGCTTTGAAGCTCTCTTTAAGAAATACGGATTCAATCATAAAGTTGTCACACCTTACCATCCACAAACGAGTGGACAGGTTGAAGTTTCAAACAGACAATTAAAAGCAATTTTAGAGAAAACCGTAAATAGACACTGCACTGACTGGTCCAACAAGCTTCCCAATGCCCTTTGGGCTTACCAAACAGGTTATAAAACTCCAATCGGGACAACCCCGTTCTGTTTGGTATATGGGAAGTCATGCCATCTTCCACTGGAACTAGAGCATAAGGCTTGGTGGGCCATTAAACAACTGAATTTTGATTTCAACAGTGCCGGAGAAAGCAGACAACTCCAACTACAAGAGCTAGAGGAGCTCTGAATGATCGCGTATCAAAATGCCAGAATTTATAAAGAACAAACCAAGATGTGGCATGACGATCATCTTAAAAGAAAAGACATCGACATCAGAGATAAAGTCCTTCTTTTCAACTCCAAGCTCAAATTGTTCCCCAGAAAACTCCACACAAAGTGGTCCAGGCCTTTCACCATCAAACATATATACCCAACTGGAGTTGTCATAATTGTTGATGACAATGGGGGAGAAAGGACAGTCAATGGCCATCGATTGAAAAAGTACTACACTCCAGCAGATAAAATACTGAGACAAACTACTCAGATCAGAGATGCCACAATATCATCATAACAACATCGAAACCTCATCGAGCCAGCGACGTAAAACCCAAACGCTACTTGGGAGGCAACCCAAGATCTGAGTACCACCGTTTTTCTTTTGTCTTTATCTTCTATTCTTTTAAGTTACCTTAGGTTTATCTTCTAAAAATATAAAAATTCACATAACCCAAACAAACATAAAAATATAAAAATCAAAATAAGCTTAACCCTCCCAAACGGTCCTGAAACTGTTTGGTGCCAAACGGTCTTGAATCAAACGGTCCTGAAACCGTTTGGAGCCAACCGGTCCTGAAACCGTTTGAAGTTCAAATGGTCTCTAAATCATTTGACCTAAGGGTTTTGAAAGGTCAACCCCCCGAATCCTATAAATATAGCCCTAGCCCCCCTCTTTCTTCTTCTTCTTCTTCTCTCTTTCAACTCCCGAGCTTTCTAAAACCCTTGCACAAGCACTCTTCCATCGCCTTTGTTCCCTCCGCCACCGCCGATTCGGTCCCCGTGTTTCTTTGTGGCGACCTCACCTCAGTACCACCACTTTTCGCTTGCTGTCGTCGTCTCCACCAGTTGCAAGGTAGATGAGCCACCATCTCCGACGACTGCAATACTGCCGTGGTTCCCCATTTTATCGCACCATCATCTTTCCGCCTATACAACCGTCTGTACCATCGCCTCCGTCTACGGCACCTCCGTGAGCCTCTTTTCCATCGCCACCGTCGTCATTATCGCCGCCATCTTTGTTATCACTGGCCGCTCCTCGCCATTTCACCTTCCAAATGGTTCTGAAACCGTTTGGAACCAAACGGTCTTGAAACCGTTTGGGACCAAACAGTCTTCAAACCATTTGGAACCAAACGGTCTTCAAACCGTTTGGAACCAAATGGTCCTGAAACCATTTGGGACCAAACGGTCTTCCAACCGTTTGAGACCAAACGGTCTTCAAACCGTTTGAAACCAAACGGTCTTCAAACCATTTGAAACCGAACGGTCCTGAAACCGTTTGGTCTTTTTTTTTAAAAAAAACACCGCTTGTTTTTCGCTAAAATATGAAAATATATATAAACTCATTCATACCAATTTCTATGCTAACACATCACTTTTTCATTTTCAGAAATGGTTGCACCAGCAAAGCAACCAACCGGAACCGAAGACGCACCCTTCTGGACAAAGGAGCAATTACTGGATGACCGCGATAAACTCCAAAAGATCATAGACAACTACAACTCAACTGGACAAGCCCCAACAAAGGTCAAAATCATAGATATCTTGTGTGAAATTGACCGCATCAACAACTGCCTAGCAGAGGCATCTGAAGAAGAAGTGGAAGAAATTTCTTCTGATGATGATGAAGGCTTAGAATATGAGCCGACTCCTGAGGCAGAATCCCCCACCACAAAGAGAAAAGGGAAAAGGATGGCCCAGGAAGCCACCACAACTCAGTAACCAAAGAAGCGGGCAAGGAAGCAGGTTCATCCTATCACTGCAAGGGAGCAAACCTTGGCAGAGAATTTTCCACCAACAACCACCTCCGCTGCCACTTCTGCCATCATCATTGTTCCCTTTTTCCCTCCCATCACCACCACAACACCACCACCAGAAAACCTCTACATCCACACCCTACCCTCCATCGATAAAATCTTAAAACCTACAAAGTACGTCTGCTCCAACGTACTGCTCAAAATGGGGATCTATGACAGAATCCTCACCATGCTAGATAACGCAAATCTTTCAAGGATGTGTTTGTTACCCGAGATCTCTTATGTTGAACCTACGACGGAATTCTTCACACATCTTAATAAAGAAGCAGTCGACATTATGGATAGATCAAGGGATGGAGGTGACCGTAGGCTGGTCACCAAAATTTTCGGCAACAACGTTGTCATCACAGAAAACATGTTGAATGCAATTTTTATAGACAACCAAGAGCAGCTTCAGAAAGCCACAGCCGTTGGAACGAAGAATACCAGCTTCAACAGACATAACTTTTGGAAATCCCTGACAGGGATTCCTACCTATGAGGCGAAGACATGCAAAGCCTCAAACATACAATATGGATTCGTGCGCACGCTGCATAAAATTCTCACTGGCGCACTTTTCCCAAGGACAGAGGGTGGGAACGTCATAATTTCAGATCTTTTTGTTCTCTGGTCTATCCTTCATGGGAGACCAGTCAACATTGGACATCATATGATCCAGAAGCTATCTGCTTATGTCCTGTAGAAGGAAATCTGCATGGGGGGCATATCACATCCATCATCAAATATCTCAAGATGGACGGACCTCTACCAAGATGCACACAGATAAAAGGCAACATCCTAACCAATGAACAAACGTTGACGAACTCCTACATCATCAAAGACAAGGATGCAAAGTTATTCTACATTTTTTGCCCTACAATTAAATCATCCAGAACCCTGTTACCGCTCCCGGAGCTTGCAGATTATGACAAGGAAAAGCTCCTCTTCACTGACGAGGAGCTTACAAAACTCATAGCTGCGGTCAAACCACCAGAGAAAAAAGCAAAAGTGGGGCAGACAGAACTCAACATAACCGCCCCGACAACCAGGGTAACAAAAATTCCTCTGAAACGACCCTCCAAAAGACTTTCACAGAAGCAACAGTTGTCAGGGACACCAACATCAAAACCGCATCCAGAAACAGAAACTCCCCTCCCCGAAGAACAAATCACCACCTGATCCCTAGACTCCTTCATCATGAGTCTCAATGCTAAACTTACAACAACCACCTCACCACCTTCCACCTTTCCACAATCTACCACTCTTCCATCTTTCTCCACAACTACACCACCACCCGCATCCTCCACCTCACCTCTTTTCTCTTCGGGCATCCATTTCTCCACTCTTACGCCCGATTTCACCACCTTCACCTCCATCCCCTCAGTCTTCCCCCCACCACTATCAATCCCACCATTTTCACCAGAAACTTCACCACCTTTCCCATCCACCACCACCCCGACACCACTGGTGACACCATCTATAGTCACCACACAGTTCGCGGAACCATCAATAGTGTATCTTCCGCAAGACACTACACCCCTCCCACCTAGACCCCAACCACACCACCCTTCTGCCTCTGGGGTCCCTTTTTTAAATGTGGGTGAGGAATTCGGATGTCAATTTGACGCCATCCGAAACCTCCTCACCGACCCCTCTAACATAATGAATTCTATTTTTTCTTATGTGCAGGAACTATCAAAATAGGTAGCCAAGATCGACGAACAAAACCGTGCCTTGCTAAGCATCCTCCAAGGCCTTCAGCAAAGACAAGATGTAGTGGCCAAGCAAGTTGATCACATCGACAACCACTTCAACAGCTTGCCCGAGCTGGTCCTTGGAGTACAAAGCCAGCAAGAAGCGATGGCCAAGCATGTCGATGAGATCTCGGCGCAGACTCAACCTCTACTTGAGACCCTCTGCGAGCTTAAACAACAACAAACAACTCTTAGCACGCGCTTGGATACCATCAGCAACACCCTCACACAACTCATCAATCGCCAAGAGGAGTCAGAAAACAATGAAATTCAACAATTACGAGCTAATGTAACAGATCTTACAACATGACTCCTCTCTGTCGAGGGCCGATACAAAGATCTCAAAGAAACACATGACACACTGCTCGAAATGCACGAGCATGTGCAAGTGGCGTTTGACGAGTTACAGACCATTCATCGGCAGTGCAAAAAGAAAGAACACAAGAAGCCAGTAGATAAAGCAACATGTGACAAAGAAGGCGATGATGAAGACGAAGATGACTCTGACTCCTTAGCCGATTCTAACGACGATACCACCTCCTCAGATGAAAAATCTGATGACCCAGACAATGCTGGGGAGGGCCCAATCCAAGGAGCAGAACCATCTAAGAAAGGATCTGACAGAGCCCACCAAGAAGGTGGGCATCACACCAAGTCCCCCACCCACAACAAAAATGTAAATATATCATATGGAGACCAATTCTTTGATTATTCTGCTTTGGGATCCATAGGGGAGTCTGTAAAAGATGTGGCTTTTGCTGAGTTCCACCAATGTATCTTAGGAACCAACACAAACACACCAGCAACCGCCCCTCAACCTTTCTCTGCACTTGACCAATCAGTGCCCTTTCCTCCAGAACAGGAAGATTCAGAATGACTACATTTAGATACTGACGAATAACTTGATTATGCTTCCGACTCAGATGAAGACATGCAAGTTTTTTTAGAAGATCTCGAGCAAACCTCTTCATTACCTCTGCAGGAGCTTCCCCCGCCACCACCTATGCCACATAAGATGCACGATCTAGATATGGCGACCATCTCAACACTAGATGCTCAGGACATCTTCATCCTGAACACTATTGTCGACGATGCCAAAGAGGGGTGTGACATCATCTACCACAACACAAAGACTAAGCGCAAGTTAACATGTGAAGACTTCCGCAACATCTTGCGACCACGGTCAACGATGTCAATGGCAATCTTCTATGTCTTACTTGTCAACTGCATAGAAGTCTAAAGAAGCTCAATGAGGCAGCAGCCAGTGTTTAATGCCTCACCAGCTCTATCCATAGGCTTGTTATACAAAGAAATACGAGCCAAGTCAATAGAGCGGCTGCGTGCCGGCCTAGCACAGAGGGCACGATATCGTACAGTGCCATTCCAAGTGTCTGATCACTGGCTATTTATGATTGTGGACACTGAGGCTCGTGATGCCAAGGTGTACAATTTTTGCACCGCTGAGCTACCATCTGGAACAATAAATTTCGTCGGAGAAGGAGCAGGAGAAGCACGATGTATACCCTTCCATCTCCTTAAGCAAATTTGGGTTGCACGCCCGTCCCTCCGTCAGGACTGGAGCCAACCATGGTTCCAAATAATAAACCCGCAAGTCCAAACCACTGAAGGCTCTGGGGATTGCACTTTTTGTACTATCCGTCACATTCAAGCGCTAAACCAAGAAATCCTCTTCAATGAGCTAGCCGCTGAAGATTTTCACTCCTTGCGAGCGTGTTATTCCATGGAGCTTATTTGTGATAGACGGTTCTTCAAGTACCCGACAATGGCACCAGATGACGTTCCCTGTTACCTCCTTTCGACAATTCAACGTCCACAAAGGTAACCTTTCATACAAACCTTAACGGAATTAGAAAAAAACAAGCAGCCAGCCATAGTCCCCGCGCAAAGAAAATGGGACCATTCCCAATTTGATCTGGCACAGGATAAAGGGGACATAGATCTTTTGTCAGGGGCAACCATCAGGAGATCCTCATCACAAATGGTGCCCCTATCTTCCATAGAACCAACTTTCTCAGACTTTGACCTCAGTGCCTGCAAAAGTCTTTCGGACAATGAACTTCGTCTCATCATGTCAAGGCTTTACGCCGAGAAGGATGACCTCGTTTTCATGTCCGGTGACATTTTGGTCATGGCAGACGCATTACGAGAAACTATACAATTCAAGGGGTCTCTATCCGTGAGCTTGATGGCTGCCTATCAGTTTCTCCTCAGACGGAATCACCCCACAACTTATATGGCATCTGCTTATATGAAGGATGATCTCCTAAAGCTAAAGAACTTTGGAACAACTGAAGCGCTTATCTCCTTTCTACAACATACAACATCGAAGTTCATAATGCTCCCCTTCCTTCACCATGAGCACTGGCTGCTTCTGGAAACAAACCTACACGAAGGAACAACTATCATCTACAACAGTTCCGACAGCCAGTTCAACCCAAAGCAGAAGAAATATGTAGTGACACCAAAGACGCCCACAGAGGAAGTGGTGAAGGAGTGTGCGGATAGATTAATCGATGTTCTAAGTCAGCACACAAGGGCATACATCAAAGAACACTTTCATCGCCCATCCTTTAACCACAAATGCCCCCAACAAATTCGGGAATCAAACAACTGCGGCTTCCACATCCTCTACTGGATGTACACAATCATGGCCCTTCAAAGACTAGTAGAGGATATGACGGATGTGGATTACCACGCCTTACGCGGGAAGTTCACAGCTAATCTACTCAGAACACCAGGGGCAAACTCAAGATTAACAGAAGCCTGACGCCCTTATCCCTGTACTTCTTAACCTATCACTTTGACACTCTGAGGACAGAGTGAGTGATAAGTTAGGGGGGGATTACACTAGACAAGGGTGAGGTATCAATTCTAAATCCTTCCCTTTCTATCTTCTTTTTCAATTCCGTATAAAAATTTTATTAGTTTTCTTTGCACATACTTAGTTTTTGCTTTAATTTCTTTCCTGATAATAAAACCTACTTGGAACAAAGTCATCACCAGCTAACTTTAGAATCTAGTAGACCTCAAGAGCAACAACAAGAATAGCACATAGACATGCAATGGCAAGTCAATAAATCATATTCACTCAATTTTCATGCTTCTATTTCAATTCTATATCTGACTCTCCACAGGACAACATCAGGGCTGCCATAAGCCAAAACAACCTCAAGGACGAGAGGGACATCAGGTGACATACAAATCATGTAACCATGCAAGTGGACCACTAAGTAGAAACCAAATAAGTGCATGTTTAACAACTCTAAGAATAGTTTTCTTCTCTCCAAATAAAAGAGGCTTGGTCGCCCAAATCAAAATCCCTAATTATCCAAATACCAAGCCTGTGAGTTTACGAATAAAAGCCAGAGTGTTGAATAAAACCATGAGAGTTGTGCCATAAATAAGGATCTATATGAAGAACCAACAAAGGTCTTGCCCGACCGGTACATCCAGCTGCCCTCACAA
Organism: Alisma plantago-aquatica; assembly: GCA_963693085.1. Taxonomy (NCBI): domain Eukaryota; kingdom Viridiplantae; phylum Streptophyta; class Magnoliopsida; order Alismatales; family Alismataceae; genus Alisma; species Alisma plantago-aquatica. The sequence goes on from OY856410.1 coordinate 872,555,037, forward strand.
AGGCAGATGTGTCATGCCCGATATTGAAACCCTAAGGTATCTAAATATATGAAAGGCTGATAAAGGACTCGCCCGAACAGTACATTCAGCTGCCCTCAAGAAGGCAGATGTATCATGCCCGGTAGTGAGATCCTAAAAGAACAGACAACCCCTCCCCCACTTTAAGGGGGAGTTACACACTAAGCCTTGAGCCAACCCTCATACCCACTCTAGTTTCCGGTAGGATTTTCAGAGGAGTATAAAACTGATTAGAGTCAACGACATGCACCGAATAAAGAAAAATGTGGTCCCAATGCGGGCTAATATATGGAAGAAACCTGAGATCCAAGCAACTCTCAATACCTGAAAGAGTTAAGGAAAAAAGCTCAAATACAACCTTAAGATATATCAGGTTTAGAATTGAAGCAAGAGTATGGAAATCTTAACTGAATAAAATCGCCTCGCCATTACATGCCCCAACTCTATCTAACTTGAGTGATGTTATCTTAGTAATATTCTTCAGTTTTCCACTCTTTCTCAGATAAAGTAGACAAAATCTCTAACTATTCTATTTTATTGCAAACATACTGCTAGATTAACTTTTCTCCCTTTTTCTTATAGAAAAAGACACAAATAATCACAAAAGACTCAAGCAGTCCCAAGATCGCATGGAGTCATACGATCTCAAGATCGCATGGAGTCATACGATCTCAAGACCGCATGGAGTCAACCAGTCTCAAGACCGCATGAAGCCAACCGGTCTTAAGACCGCATGAAGCCACCGGTCTCAAGACCGCATGAAGCCCACCGGTCTCAAGACCGCATGAAGCCAACCGGTCCCAAGACCACATGAAGCCAAACGGTCTCAAGACCGCATGAAGCCAAACGGTCTAAAGACGGCATGAAGCCAACCGGTCTCAAGACGGCATGAAGCCAACCGGTCTCAAGACCGCATGATGCCAAACGGTCACAAGACCGCATAAAGCCAAATGGTCTCTAGACCGCATGGAGACATACGATCTCAAGACCGCACGGAGTCATACGTTCTCAAGATCGCATGGAGTCCAAACGGTCTCGGAGTCCAAACGGTCTCGGGGTCCAAATGGTCTCGGGGCCCAAACGGTTTCAGTGTCCAAACAGTCTTCAAGACCGTTTGGACCCAAAACTGTCTAAACTATTTGGACTTCACTTAAGGCCTATAAATAAGACCCAAGGGGTCCATCCAAGGACATCAAGTTTTCAGACGCCCAGAGGCTGTCTCTTCTACTCCAGAGCTATTCCATCCTCCATCCTCCACCCAAAGGCTACCGGTCTGAGATCCACGCTCCATTCCCAAGTTGCTTTCTCTCTCATCGCCAAAGAAGGTGGGAAGGGGAGTCCTCATCATCGAGCAACCTGTGAAGTGTGAAGATCGTCCTTCTCTCTCATTCCAAATGGGTTGACTTTTCTCTCTCCTTCGTGGGGATGACGTTCTCTCTCTCTTCTCGCCTCCTTCTTTGTCCTTGCTATGAGCGAGTAGTCTCATTTCACTAGGGTGCGGGGAGTAGCCCCGCTACCCATGTTTCATATCATGCAATGTAATCCATAGTTTGCAATAGAGATATACTTTTCTTCTCAGTTCGATAATAATCGTGTAATGAATGCTTGTTGCTTGATCACCAACTTATGTTATCTTTTATCTTTTAGTATGAATTGTCTATGTTTGTAGTATTAGATTCGAAACTCGATTTTATGTTGGTTTTTGGTGCATGTATCCACCATGCACCTATTTCGGTATCTAGGAGTGCTTTCCAAGAAGTGAATTAGACTCACTTACATCTTTGCACTTTCATACTATGAAATGGAATCAGTTGATGTATGAAAGTACAACCTTGATAAGTCGAGGAACACACTTTGCAGAGGGAATGTTGTAAAGTAAGTGACCATTCCTACAAGGATGGTTGGCGTTACAACATTCCCACGCTCCTCGTAGTTAGTTATCCGAAAGGAAGCTAAGCCTACAAAGATACTAACTGATCTAACTCTTATTGCAGGTTATGTTTTTATGATGCAGGTCTTGATCCATGCGTAGTGGTGGTGAAAACCGATCACATCCTAGTGATTCCTTATCATTGTTAACAACCTAAGTTTACTTTCTTACTTTTACTTTACTTGCACTTAGTTTAAAACAACCAAATCAAATCTCTGGACTAAATATCAACTATTAAGGAGTAAAGTGAAATTCTTACGTTTTCCATCTTGTTGCTGCCAACAAGACCGTTGTCATGTGGATTCGACCCTTAACTATACTGCGATAAGACTTCCACGTATCTCAGCATACGTGGGTGGAGTTTTAACCTAGTATAAGTAAGGCTAAACCTAAAGACTTACTTTCTTTGGGATTTTTAGTGGTGCACACAATTCCACGTGAGTGGAAGCTCCATCACAATTCTAGGGATTTTGTGCCGCATATCGACTTATCTACCCTTGTTTTGGTTTACTTTAAGTATCTCTTCAGTTTCATGTAAATAATGCTTTACTAGTTCTAATTACTCTAGTTTTCAGTTTATTTGATCTTATCCTCCCTTACTCACTTTCCTTTTTCCCTACAGATCACTCTCAACCATCTGATCGAGATCCAACAGTTCCTTTTCATCCAACCCATTGGTCTTGACCTCATTCGGTCTTGACCACCATTCTCTCTCGACCTTATTTGGTCTTGACCTCCATTCGATCTTGACCTCCATTTGGTCTTGACCAACATTCGGTCTCGACCTCATATGGTCTTGACCTCCATTCGGTATTGACCTCCATTCGGTCTCAACCTCATTCGGCCTCGACCTTATTCGGTCTTGACCTCCATTCGGTCTTGACCTCCATTCGGTCTCGACCTCACTCGGTCTTGACCTCCATTCAGTCTCAACCTCATTCGGCCTCGACCTTATTCGGTCTTGACCTCCATTAGGTCTTGATCTCCATTTGGTCTTGACCTCATTCGGTCTTGACCACCATTCGGTCTCGACCTTATTTGGTGTTGACCTCCATTCAGTCTTGACCTCCATTCGGTCTCGAACTCATCCGGTCTTGACCTCCATTCGGTCTCAACCTCATTCAGCCACGACCTTATTCGGTCTTGACCTCCATTCGGTCTTGAACTCCATTCGGTCTCGACCTCACTCGGTCTTGACCTGCATTCGGTCTTGACCTCCATTCGGTCTTGATCTCCATTCGGTCTCGAACTCATTCGGTCTCAACCTCCATTCGGTCTCGACCTCCATTCAGTCTCGACCTCATTCGGGCTCGACCTCATTCGGTCTTGACCTACATTCGGTCTTGACCTCCATTTGGTCTCAACCTCATTCGACCCCAACCTCACTCAATCTTGACCTCCATTCGGTCTCGACCTCATTCAGTCTCGACCTTATTCGGTCTTGACCTCCACTCGATCCTGACCACCACTCGGTCTTGACCGCACTCGGTTTGCTCTCTCGATCTCAAAACCGTGAGCATCCAACACCGTCCGATCAAGAAATAACATACCTTCTTCATCCATCCATTCGGTCTTGCCTCCACAACTATTCTCACAGTCTCTAGACCACGTGAGCCCTCACGGTCTCAAGACCGTGAGAGTCATCATGATCCCAAAGGCTGCATGGTCATGTGTTCACTTGCAAACCGTGGCACCACATGCAAACCACTGTCAACCTGCTGCTGGCCGCAAAGACAAGCATGGTCTATGTGAGCATCCATCCGTCATAATTAGCAGCACTACCTAAACATGCCAGCACGTGGTGGCTGCCTTAATCTTAGACGTGAATCCCTGGTTGTCAATGCATCAACACGACTCAGCAGCAACAGCACGCCGCCTTGATCCAACAGCAGTGCCGCAAAGCATCACCCGGTAGCACCTGCGCCGCGGTGACTCTACCAAGCTGTCGTACTCAGTAGCATGTCTTTCCTCACCGCCAAGCAGCACCCGCGACCTGCTCATCGACACCACCACCGCCCAAGATGGCCTGCACATCAGGACCGCCGACATCACCAACAACATCTATGATCCACGATGTCTCCTCTCCGCGCCGATCACGTTTCACCTACTCAACAACAGTTCTATATCACTTGCAGCGCCACCGTCATCCTCTACTTCTCACAACTTGCATGCACGATCTGCAGCTGACCTCGGCGACGACATCTTGTTCCTCACGGTAGCAGCACCTGCAACCTGCTCGCCGACACCACTGCTGTCCACGACGGCCGTTGGTGCCATCCGCTTTCACTAGCAGCACCGCCGTCCTCCTCACCAACAACAAGGACGACCTGCAGCACCTCTTCTCCGCCCTTCCATATCCATCAGCAATAGCTGCTGCACTGCCACGTCGCCGCAGACCTACACCAACGACTGCGGTGTCTCCGGCGCTGTCCAGCAGCAACGACGGCACCTGCACATCCGCCTTCAATCACATAGCTCCATCCCAACGCCCCCAAAACCACGAGGCGAGGAGAGTCTCTGGCCCCCAAGACCGATTGGTCGCAATCGTTTTCAAGACTGATTGCTCGCAATCGATCTTCCAAGACTATTAAGTGGCGACTGTTCTTTGAAGGCCGCATGAAGGTTCCAATCCTTGCAAGGTCATGAAACTGAGTAGGCAGCAGATGTGTTAAAACCGATTGGCGGCGACGGGTCCCAAACCGATTGGGAGCGTTCGGTCTCTCCAGGATCGCATGATGGCCTTGCGTTCACAAACCGCAAGCGCCGAGACCGTTTAGCAGCCTGACCTGAGACCGTGAAGAGTGTATGTGCAAGACCGTGAAGAAGAGACCAATGTGGATGCAAACTGAGAGAACGCAAAACTGTGCGGGATTATCAGTTTCCCAAACTGAATAGAAACCCAAGCCTGAGACCGTGTGAAGGCCCTTTCGGTCTTAAAACCAAGAGAAGGACCGCAAGCACTGAAACCGTGAAAGGAAGGAAAGCCAAGACCGAATGGACTAAATCAAAAGAAGAGCAATCGGTTTCCAAGACCAAGAGAAGAGAGTCTCTCACCCTCTCAAACCGTTTAAAGAAGAAAAAAAAGGTAAGCCTGGAAACTGAATAAACAAAACACATGCACAAAGTGTGACTCTTTGGCCCAAGATATTTTGGATAATTTGCAGATCTAACCCAATCCGTCCAAGACATGTCAATCCTATAAATAGAAGGGTAGAGGCATGGTCTTGGCCATCTATCTCACCACGGCCCAAGGTTTTCGGACTGGGAACAGATCTGGAAGGTTGCTCCACTGCCATCTCACCGCCACCATTGTTCTACCATCATTCCACCTCACTTTACCCATGCAATCCCGGAGGTAGACACGAGGATCAAGGCAGAGAGACGGACGTCATCGACCACGACGGAGCAGTCCTGGAGACTGTGACGATCTACACCGGGTTGTCACAGATCTACTCTTCTACTCCGATGATGATTTCTTTCTCTCTCTTCTCTTTCCTTGTTGCTCCCTCTATGAGGAGCGAGTAGTTTCATCCACTGGGGCACGGGCACTAGCCCTGCTACCCATGTTTCATAATCTGTACTAAAAGATGTTATCTTTCTGATTCAATACTAAATCATTTCATACATGCTTGAATGTTGGCCGCGTTCTTATATGCATATATTGTCTTTCATTGCGGTTTGTCTACGACTGCTCTTGGGACTGGAATACCGATTTAGTGTTGGTTTCTGGTGTGCGTATCCACTGCGCATCCGTTTCAGTATCTAGGAACACCTCCCGAGGGATGGAGTAACCTCACCTCCATCGTTGCACTTCCGCACTATGAAATGGAATCAGTTGACGTACGGAAGTGCAACCTTGGTGGGTCGAGGAACACATTCTACGGAGGGAGTGGTGTAAGGTATTTGAACATTCATCCAGGAATGGATGACATTGCAACACTCCCACGTTTCTCGTAGTTATTTCCTCAAAAGAGGGATAGTCTATAAGGATACTAATCGAATTGATGATTATCGTTCGCTTGTTAGTTTTCCGATGCACATTTCACAAGGTTGAGTAAGGTTCTCTCTTCAAAGGATACATCTCTTCATTGACACATAGACATGTACCGGATGAGAGTTACTCTACCCGTGAAGGATGTGTGCATTACTCTTGTCCTACAAGACATCGATATTGTATAACATTCATGTATCTTGCTTGCAAGTCTTGCTATGATTGGTACAGGTACAATACATGTGTAGTGGTGGTGAAAACCCACATCACTCCAGTGATCCATCATCATTTACTAATCTTAGACTTTAATCCTCAAACTAGTTTTTATTCTTGCCTTTACTTTTGCATGTTTTAGGTTAAATAACTCAAATCAAACTTTTGGTCTTATATGATTGACTTTGATCGATACGAAATGAGAAAAAGACACTCAGATTCTTAACGTTGTCCTTTGGGTTCGATCCTAAATCTGTACTATGATAAGGCTTCCACACTCTTGTGGGGTTGAAGCATTTATCTAGCACCAGTTGTAGGTAAACCTAGAGAGAACATCAACTCCATAGGGTTTTTAGTGACTTTAGAACTTCCATTGGAAGAAAAATCTTTTGATGTAAGTTCGAGCTCCATCACCTACTCATGCCAAACAAAGAGTTCCATGCATCTCCTACTACATACAACTTTATGATATTATGTATGGTTGTGATAACATATTGCCCCATCACTCACATGTCTCATGGAAGTCATCATGCTTCCCCTACGCCACTCAGATCAGATGTCCTATTTCATGATGTCACCTATCTGTACACCTTGTCCTATTGTCAGTAGTTATATCATCATAAAATCATTCTTCTTCTTCTTGAAGAGTTGTCCGAGCACCTCAAGATTTAACTCTCTCTAGGAAAAACGAACTGTAACATACCAAATCTTGGACCCTACCCTGGAAGTTTGACCTTTTGGGTTTCACCAAATGAGGTTGAGGTTAGAATGATCCTAATAATTTAATGCATGAATCATGTAATCTAATATGTCCCGTAATTCATTTGGATGGTAATAAGATAATAAATAACTTAATTGGATGATTAATGAAGTTAATGGACCTCTAATGGGCCATATGACATATCTCATAAAAATAAATCCCAAAAGTAAAATATAAGTTCAAAACTATGTTCCTTGGGTCCCAATTGTGTTGGGAGTCAAGTTTCACTTTATTCACATAGTAATAACTCATTTAATTCAAATTGGAAAAGAAGATGTGTGTTTTCCCCAAAATATCAAATAAAATAATAAATGACTCCAAAAGAGGAAAATAATCTTGGATTCATAATCTACATAATAAAGATAGCCTTTGGATGAATTTTCATCCAATTTGGAGAAAGTTTTCTTAGAAAGTGAAATCAGGAGAGAGAAAGTGTATAGAACCTTCAAAATATGAAAAAAATATACAAACAACTCCAAAATGTAAAATTGATGGAAAAGTTTATTCAACCCATTAAATATGACTTGTGTATGAAGTTTCACCTAATTTGGTTAATCCATGTGTCATTAATGCACCTGGAGAGAGAAACAAAGAATATATAAAATAATGCATCTAAAGTTGCCAAAAGTAAAATCCAATTGAAGAAACAGAATCTACATGTTTAACTTAACTTGTGTGCAAAGTTAGGTTTAATTTGGATAAGAATAGGACCCTTAAAAGAGGAAAGAGAAAATAAGGAAATAATGCTTCCCAACTTTGGTTTAATCAGATTTGATTTTGTCATATGTCACGATTTCTGGATTTTGCTTATGCGCTGAGCAACGATGACCATTAGATCAGCTTTGGATGGCATCGGGGTCGTCTCCTACCTCGAGTAGGAGATCGACCAGACCGTGAACAGTAAGTTGATTTTAGTTTCCACGTATCTTCCTCGTTTCTAATCCTTTTCTTCTGATTTCTTTCCCAGTAGTTTCCTTTCGTTGTTCCATAGAAAATGAGACATAACTCGTGCAATTTTGTGGTTTGTTTGAGAATCACCCAATCCTTAGGCTCCAAGGCTCTCGACCATGATAGGGTTTGCTTGAGCCTGACCCTTCCCCCTATAAATACTGATACCCTTGGCTTTGGCAGACCTCGCATGAACTTATCTACCCATCAATTCATTCATAGGTTTCTCTTTCAGCTACCACTGATCAGTGTTTCTCCTTGGGTTGTGGCAGTCACTTCTCGCTTCTCTTAACTCTTTCAGCCAAATTGGAGGCTCGGGTGAGTTCGACCTCTCTCCCTTTTTCTTTTCTGACTTTTGCCTTTGAGTTCGGTGGCATGTTTTGGTTTTTCCCAATTTGCTCCTAGCGAGAAGCTTTACTTCTTTGTACCATGGGTGGCGTGAGAGATTGGGGATAATTTCCCGTGATGTTTGATGATTATACCCCTCTCCTCACCTTCTTTCTGTGTTTTCTCGACTTTGGGCATTGTCGTCTTTTCAACGATTTTGTTTATTTATATGACTGGGGCCATGCGAGCTTTGACCCATGACTTGGCCACCCATTGATTGGGCCAAGTCATGTGGAGACAGACCACTTTCCCTCTCTCTCTTTGATTTGCAATCAATCTACTGATGTGTAATTTTCTAATTGGCTGACGTTTAAAAATTGATAACTAATTAATGGATGATCAAAAAAATATGGAAAAATACTCGTTGGATTCAGAAAAAGAAGGGCTTTCTAATGGTATAAGTTTTGATGGATACATATAATGTTTTAAAGAGGTTTTTTTAATGGATCTAATTAAATAAGATAATAAATTGTATAATTCATAACTAATAATTTATAAGTCATAAAATACAATAAAATATGTTTTGAACTCAGGAAAATATAGCTTAAAACATGGTGTAGTTTTGATTACCTAATTCATTAATAATAAAAAGGCAATTTTTAGGGTTTTAAATAATTAATGGAAACCTAACCCTAATTCCACATATATGCTTAATAGGTTCTTTGGATGCCTAGGCTTGGACCTAGATGTGAATTTGGATCATTTGACTCTAAAGTTGAGGTATGTTTGCATCCTCGATTATTCTTATTGAGAAATTATCCTATTTTAGTCTTACTCTTAGTCCTATGGACATTACCCTACACATTATCATGTTCTTTTGAAATCATGCTTCATGTGAAGTATCTTATTTTATTATTGATCTTGTGATCATGGATATTCTTTTGACCCTATTTCTTATGCCTTAGTGAAAGTTGGACTTTTGATGATACATACCCACTGTGATGTGGATTTTTACTTGTTGATATATGCCCACTTTGAAGTGGATGTTTATATGTTTGTGTTGTCCATTGTATGATGGAAACATTGTATAATTCCGACTATACTTTCTACTTGCCTCTACATTAAACATGCTATGTGATTCAATAGCACTAGAGTAGTGTAATTGCATTAATTTTGTTTATAGCATATCTGATATTTCCTGCTCTTTTGGGATGGCAAGGAACCTCATACCCAGGACAAGATGTGTGATTCTTGGCCCATGTTTTATATATATTTGGGAGATTGACAGTATTCCTTTCTCTATCAGGTTTGAACTTTATGAGGGGTGGCCGCCAATTATTAGTTATAAATTTCAAGGGCTATGCTTATCTCACATGGATGCAGGTTGATGATGTTTATGATGGGTTATGTGCCCAAATTGATGATGGGTTAATTGCCCAAAAATCTTGATATGCGCTTATGTGGCACTTATTTATTGTTTTATTTATGGCAAGTAACTTCTTTTATGATGGTGATGATTATTTTCTTTTATGCCTGATTGGGTAGTCCTTATCTCTTGCATGGGAAGCTTTATATATTTGTTGTCCCTTTATTTTCATAATATTGCTCAATATTCTTTTTAGTATGCACATAGCAGCCTTTGTTGATGTCTCCTATTGTCTCCCTTTTGCTGGGGTATGCTTCCAACCCTTGGTGGAGGACTTGGATGACAAGACGTGATGACCTAGACTTAGATTTAGAAGTTAAAGCTTGGAGACAATCTTGAGGTGGTTTAGATTTCCTCTACATGGATCCTTGTGATGTAAATATATAACCCTTTGTTTTATAATTGAATATAGTCATGTTTTTATTCCGCTGCTATACTTTGGTCTTTTGTTACCATTATATAACGTTTTGAAAATTTTACACCCACTCCATCATACCTTCTGAGTATGTTTGGAATGGAGGTTTTATTGTTCAAATTTTTAGTAAGGAGGTGTTTTCACTTCTTTACAACATGGTATCAGAGCCCATGGTAGTTGGAATCGAGCTATTTCAATTTTGTCTCCATGTAGAACCCTTGACTTTGCTAATTATCTCTAAGTGAGATGTCGACCCTAGATTTGATCAATGATGATCCTTTGTACAAGAAGGTTTATTTTGAGGATGAGAATATGTTAGGAGATCTTGTTATCAAATTGTGACTTGGTTTCCGCAATTGAGTTTGGATCCACCTTTTGTTTTATCTCAAAAATATATTAACAAAAATATATTTTCAATTATACTGCTATATGTACAAAACTTTTCTCTGGTTTGTCGATGTTTTCTAGAACTAAGTCACAATGAAGAGAAACTCTAGTTTGAGTATAATCTAACCATAGTTTGTGACTAGGATTGATATAAAGGTATAGTTGACCTACCCTACGACTTTTTGGATGTTCATGTAGGGTTGATAGGTTAGAGACACAAGGACTTATAACTCAACCCTAGATGGTGACTTGATAGTTGGATACATGAGAAACATAAATCTCTAAAACTTTCACAACTAAGAGATGTGGGTAGCTCTAAAATTTTGTTTAGTTTGACTTGTTAGGTTGAACCTTTTTCAGGGGTGGAGTGTAGTTGGTTGTTTATGTTTGGATCTATATATTTCGAGGACGAAATCCTTTTGAGGGCTGGAGTGTTGTAACATACTAGATCTTGGACCCTACCCTGGAAGTTTGACCTTTTGGGTTTGACCAAACAAGGTTGAGGTAAGAATGATCCTAATAATCTAATGCATGAATAATGTAATCTAATATGTCATATAATTCATTTGGATGGTAATAAGATGATAAATAACTTAATTGGATGATTAATGAAGTTAATGGACCTCTAATGGGCCATATGACATATCTCATAAAAATAAATCCCAAAAGTAAAATATAAGTTTAAAATCATGTTCCTTGGGTCCCAATTACCTTGGGAGTCAAGTTTCACTTTATTCACATAGTAATAACTCATTTAATTCAAATTGGAAAAGAAGATGTGTGTTTTCCCCAAAATATCAAATAAAATAGTAAATGACTCCAAAAGAGGAAACTAATCTTAGATTAGTAATCTAGATAATAAAGATAGCCTTTGGATGAAATTTCATCCAATTTGGAGAAAGTTTGCTTAAAAAGTGAAATCAGGAGAGATAAAGTGTGTAGAACCTTCAAAATATTAAATAGATATACAAACAACACCAAAATGTAAAATTAATGGAAAATTCGTATTCAACCCATTAAATATGACTTGTGTATGAAGTTTCACCTAATTTGGTTAATCCATGTGTCATTAAAGCACCCGGAGAGAGAAACAAAGAATATATAAAATAATGCATTTAAAGTTGCGAAAAGTGAAATCTAATTGAAGAATCAGAATCTACATGTTTAACTTAACTTATATGCAAAGTTAGGTTTAATTTGGATAAGAATAGGACCCTTAAAAGAGGAAAGAGAAAATAAGGAAATAATGCTTCCCAATGTTGGTTTAATCAGATTTGATTTTGTCACATGTCATGATTTCCAGATTTTGCTTATGCATCGAGGAACGATGACCGTTGGATCAGCTTTGGACGACATCGAGGTCGTCTCCTACCTCGAGTAGGAGACCGACCAGGCCGTGAACAGTAAGTTGATTTTAGTTTCCACCTATCTTCCTCGTTTCTAATCCTTTTGATCTGATTTCTTTTCCAGTAGTTTCCTTTCGTTGTTCCGCAAAAATTGAGCCATAATTCATGCGATTTGGTGGAGAGTTTGGGAATTTCCCAAACCTTGGGCTCCAAGGCTCTAGGCCATGATAGGGTTTGCTCAAGCCTGACCCATCCCCCTATCAATACATATACCCTTGGCTTCGACAGACCTCGCACGAACTTATCCACCCATCTATTTGTTCATAGGTTTTTCTTTCAACCGTGGCTGATCAGTGTTTCTCCTTGGGTTGTGGTGGCCGCTTCTCGCTGCTCTTAACTCTTTTGGCTAAACTGGAGGCTCGAGTGAGTTCGACCTCTCTCCCTTTTTCCTTTCTGACTTTTTCCTTTGAGTTCGGTGGCATGTTTTGGTTTCTCCCAATTTTCTGCTAGCGAGCAGCTTTACTTCTTTGTGCCATGGTTAGCACGAGAGATTGGGGACACTGCTCCTTGATGTTTGATGGTTATACCCCTCTCCTCACCTTCTTTCTGTGTTTTCTCGACTTTGGGCATTGTCGTCTTTTCGACGGTTTTGTTTATTTATCGGACCGGGGCCATGCAAGCTTTGACCCATGACTTGGTTGCCCGTGATTGGGCCAAGTAATGTGGGGACGGCCCACTTTCCCTCTCTCTCTCTTCGGTTTGCAATCAACCTACTGACGTGTAATTTTCTATTTGGTTAATGTTTAAAAATCGATAACTAATTAATGGATGATCAAAAAAACATGGAAAAATACTCGTTGCATTCAGAAAAAGAAGGGCTTTCTATTTGTATATGTTTTTATGGATAAATATAATGTTTTAAATAGGTGTTTTTAATGGATCTAATCTAATAAGATAATAAATTGTATAATTCATATCTAAAAATTTATAAGTCATAAAAATACAATAAAATATGTTTTGAACTCAGGAAAATATAACCTAAAACATGGTGTCGTTTTGATAACTTGATTCATTAATAATAAAAAGGAATTTTTTAGGGTTTTGAATAATTAATGGAAACCTAACACTAATTCCACATATATTCTTAATAGGTTCTTTGGATGCCTAATATTGGACTTATATGTGAATTTGGATCGTTTGAATATGAAGTTGAGGTATGTTTGCATCCCTGATCATTCTTCTTGAGCAATTATCCTATTTTTATCTTACTCTTAGTCCTATGGACATTAGCCTACACATTATCATGTTCTTTTGAAATCATGCTTCATGTGAAGTATCTTATTTTATTATTGATCTTGTGATCATGGATATTCTCTTGACCTTGTTTCTTATGCCTTGGTGCAAGTTGGACTTTTGATGATACATACCCACTGTGATGTGGATTTTTACTTGTTGATATATGCCCACTTTGAAGTAGATGTTTATATGTTTGTGTTGTCCATTATATGATCGAAACATTGCATAATTCTGACTATACTTTCTACTTGCCTCTACATTAAACATGCTATGTGATCCAGTAGCACTAGTGTAGTGTAATTGCATTGGTTTTGTTTATAGCATATCTGATATTTCTTGCTCTTTTGGGATGGCAAGGAACCTCATACCCAGGACAAGATGTGTGATTCCTGGCCCATTTTTTATATATATTTGGGAGATTGGCAGTATTCCTTTCTCTATCAGGTTTGAACTTTATGAGGGTTGGCCGCCAATTATTAGTTATATTGTTCAAGGGCTATGCTTATGTAATGACCCCGCCTCCCAGTAACCCCCAATTAAGGGAGACCAAGAGGTCAGAGTCGTTATCCCAATTTCTACATCAAAGGTTCGACATATAATCAATAATAATTATCAAATTCTACCAAACTATACTGAAAGGCTATAATAAAATTAAAATTTGCATACCTTTTTCAAAAACTTGGATATCTACTTCTATCCACATCTGGAGTCTATTCTAACTAATCCTCCTTTGTACTTTAATTCTTATTTAATTCCACATATGCCACTTTTCTATTTGTCCTTTTCCAACTTGTACCTAAAATGTCGAAAAACAAAATGTCGGTCAGCATAAATGAATATTACAGTATGTGGGGGAAACAATAATCATGAAATTAACTGTAATAACATATTATAGTCAATTATGATTTAGCAAACAACTTTACATTTTCAGCATAATTGCTCAATCCATACTTACCCTAGCCTCTGCGCTGTCCCTACAATGGACCTGGATGCTACCTTCCTTATGGTAGATCCCTAGTAAACCCCTCATGATCCTACCTAACCGGTGAACAAATTTCTAGGGTTGAGTCACATGGCACTACCGATAGGTAGCCCACTCCTTAACTCATGGTGTGCTAAAGAGTCTCATGGCACTACCTGTGGGTAGCCCAATTTCTAACTCTTGATAACCTGATGGTCCCACTTAACAAGTAGACCCTTTACCAGGTTACCCTTTTCATCATTAGCAAAGCCACAGAGGAGGACCAGGATATGAGCCAATCATGTATGCATATGTATGGTGATAATCATAGTCACTTTATAGTTGCATGAAATAAAAGTCATCCAAACAGTTATTTTCAAGAAACTGATAAAACTTTTGGGAATCACCGTGAAACTAAAGAGATTAACTATAAGTGTCACCACATACCTGTCAGGATGATTTGAGACAGAATTAATCCAAGAAATGCAAGAAATCCAAATAGGCAAGCAAGCACAAAATGAGATCCTAAAATATGCATATAATTTCCTATTATTAATCATGCCAACAAGATCTATTAAACCTAGCTCGCTTCCTAGGGTTTCTAGTCCACTTTTAGGGTTTCCATTACAATTAGGGTCACACTTCTTTTTATTATTTTAAACCCTAATTTTATACAATTACTCACAAACCCTAATCATCTCATCTATTCTGCACGAAAGATATTAAGGTTATCTTTTAACAACATATAACCCTAATTCCGGATTAAAGTCACAATTAAACATCAATTAAGTCCACTATGCCTCTTTTACATTAAAACTACCATTTCATCCTTTTAATTCATAACCTGATCATTAGGCCCAATTATCGTCTTTGGTTCCTTCCGAATTAACAATTCATAATTCATTATGATCTAATTCACATATGAACTATATTTATCATTAATTCCATCTTTATCCATTAGAAAACCCCAAATTTCCATATTAAGGTTATTTATCCACAATTAGGAACTTTTATACTCAAAATAGTTTAAACTCATCAAATCTCAGCTTTATTCATGAATTTGAAAAATTAAAGCCATTAAGAGTCGCATTTACCAACATTAGGGTTTCAAGGCCCATTAAAGCTCATTCATGTATATGAAATTCTACATTAACCCAATTACATGTAAAGTTCATCTTTTTTGTTCTTAATGTACCTTTTTACAATTAACAGGTTAATATCAACTTTAATCATCCATTAAACCCTTCTAAATACATTAATCATCTCAAAATAGGGTTTCTTAATCATTAATTCATTAAAGTTGATAACGTCCATTACTTTTCGAATTGCAAGATGAATTAGCTTCTAAATATATTTTTAATGGATTCCCCGCATTTTTGTGAGCAACTTTCATATTTTATGTGCACTCATCCGAGCTACTAATAAGGAGATACAATTTTTGCAAATTAAACTTACTTAAGCCAATCCATGAGTGCCATGTCACCCTGTTCCATGCAACGTTGCTTGTTGGTTTGGAAATATAACGAAATGATGAAACTGCCCTCAGTAAGTTAATCGGCGCTTCAACCCTCAGAGGGGAAAAACGGTCCAATGCCCTGAGCCTTCTTCTTCCTCCTCGCAACGAAGCACTGTTGCCTCCCTAGCCATGATTTGTGCGACTCCTTCTCCTTCCTGGGACCCCGACGGCCACCGGCGATGTTCCTTCCTCTTCGTCACACTCTGCCGCACCTATAGGGGCTCTAAACTGCTGCCGAGGTGGCGGGGGTTCGGTTGGGTAGACCTGCAACTCATATGCCATATGTAGTCGTGTTGCTGCTATGGTGCGTTGTTTAGGGCATGGTGATGCTAGATAGACCTTGCTCTGGCATCGTGGCATAACCAGCTTCCATCGCAGCCCCACCTGGGCTCCACGTTGCTCCACGATCACGTTGCTCCCCTCTACTAGGGTTTATGGACGAAAACAATGAAGAAGGAGATGGGGAAGAGAGAGAGGGAGATGTGGGATCTCTCTTGAACTCGAACCAGGGTTCTACCCTTTATATAGGGGTGGGTAACGAAGCCCTAGGTTGGTTATTCACGAATTAACAAGGCCCTCTCCCAATAGGAGTCATATTCCTTCAAGGAGAAGTAATCTTCTCTCTCCAATTTATCTTCTTAATATTCCATATTTAATGGATAATTAGAAATATGAAAATTATCACTTCCATTATCTCTAGGCTTGACTTTTAATATATTGGCCACACAATTTTGTTTTCTTAAAGCAAATAACATCTCTTTTTGATATCATCAAAAAGTCATTAATGATGTATCACATTATCCTCTTATTTTGTTATTATTTGTCGTTTCTCTTTCTTTTTCTTCATTGGGGCTCCTTGCACCCCAAGAAACTCTAATATTTTGAAATCCTTTTTAGTGGATACTCATTGTCCTTCTAGATGCATCTATGTCCATTATATCTCATTATCTTATTTATTTCTTTATTAAAATATCTCTTCGTAAGGATTTCTCTTGATCTTTCTTTTTATTTTCCTCATTCTCATTCCTTTTAACATTAGGAATCCCTTGGATATGAAAATCCACCAAGGATAACTCAATTATACATCTTTCCACTTATTTTCCACATTTTATCATTGTTTCAATTTCTTTCTTAATAAATAAATATTTAATTGATCTTTTCTTTTCTTGTTGCATTATCTTTGCAACCTTGGACTCCTTGGGACCCAAGGAACCCAAGAGGCATGAAATCCACCTTTTAATTATATTCTCTTGCCTTCTAGAGGTTTATACATTTTCCTTTCCTCCAAATCTAAATTATTCAATTACTAATTGAATTTCCTTATTATTAGGTCCAATAGCCAATAAATCCCACAAAACAACCAATGAGGCTATTGTAAATAAAATCCTTTTATTTAAAACAAATTATATCATTATTTTTTCAAATATATTTAATAGGAGAAATTACATTTCTCACCAAAAGAACCCAAAAATTGGGGTTGTAACATCCTTCACCTCTTATAGGAATTTTTTCCTCAAAATTCCATCAAGCAAGCAAACAATTCAGGATAAGGCTTTTCCATGTCCATCATTGGCCCCTATGTGGCTTTACCTTATCCATGGTGCTTCCAAAGAACCTTTATCATCACATATTCTTTTCTCTGAGTTCTTTCACCTTGGCATCTATAAACCTCATAGGTGACTCAGGTCATTTCATCCTCCCTTGGGGCTCACTAGGTTCATTGCTCAGCACATGGCCCAGGTAACTCACATAGTGCTCTAAATTGGACACATGGAACTCATCACACATTACTTTATCTTGAGGGGTAAGGTCAATCATAACCTTCTCCACCAATCCCTCTCAAAAGAACCCATGTATCCGGGACTCAAATCTTTTAGCTATAACTTAGAGGGGTCGTATTTTCACATCACATACTCTCCCATAGTGAACTGCATGTCAGTATGCTTTGCATCAGCTCATGACTCATGTTGCCCCTGGGCTCTTTTTTAGCCATTAAACAATCAAAGCGACTTCATCTACACACACCATAGTCCTTTTCCTGACCTTCGCGAGGTCCCTTCACATACATCATCTTAATGAAGTGGTGACCGACACAACCTCCCTTACAGAGCTTCTTTACATCCCAATACTGGCTATGGCATTTATTATCACATCTTACAGAAGACAAGAAATGACTCCATGGATCACCCTGAATAAGCACACATGCTCTTATTAGACCCTCTAGTCTGGATTATACTAACTATTAGTTAGGGGTGATAAACTATACTAGCATCGAGTTCGTCTACTTCCACCTCATGGAAGTGAATCTTTAGGTTATAAAGAACTTTTGAACTTGCATCATGGTGTAGTTGAACCATCTCTCTCTCATATGTAGTTTAACTGGATCCGTCCCTTGACAACATTCTTTCTTTCTCATGTCATCTAGGTAAGGTGATCTACCATAACCCATATTGCATCTTGACCTTCCTTGGTCTAGGGGAGACTTACCACAACATCCATAGTGATGAACTCCCATTCCCTCCCTGGGATTCTTTATCCTCTACATCAACTCTTAGGGCTACCGGTGTTCTTCCTTCACCTCTTGGCTTGCATGGCGACAAACCACGTGCAACTTCATCTTAAGCATCCAATGTACTACTGCAACTTACTATCTTAGTAGTACCACAGTGCTTGATGAACTTAAAATCATGATCTCCTATATGTCATGATTCCTCAAGATTGATTCCTCGGAAACCCTAGCCCACTCTAATCAGGGTTTCAACACCTTCCTTTCCAGAGAAGTGCATCTGAGGTTCTACCACCATCCTTTTCTTGCATCAAGGCCTAAGCTGGCTAACCAAACCACTACTAACTTGTTCAACAGATCTCATTACCTTTGAGTGTTAGCCAAACATATCTCACAAACTTAGGGTTAACCTAATAGCCTCTTCTAGCCTCTAGCTAAACTGGGTAGTTGTATCTCAACCAGAGCATCCATCATTACCTCACATCCTTAGGTGTTGGGTACTGTTGAAGACGCATACCTCCATGTATTCCACTTATCATCTCATCTCAGACTCAACAAGAAAACTTAGATCTCATCTTCTTGGTTATAAAACTCAACCTTGTATAACTCGCAAATTCCACATAGCTCATGATAAAAGCATCCTCATAAGATGACTACCTTAGTTCTCTTGATGTTTGTAAACCATCCACATATAATCCACTCCACAAGGGTATGTTATCATCTCTGTCCTCATACCTCATAGCAACATTCCAACTCACATCATCTTTATCCTTGGTGTATGGCATGTGTATTGTCCTATCTCTCACTCCCATAACGACAGGAAATAAGCATTTGGCGGCCGTCCAAACACAAAGTTCTTCCTGTTCCAAGAGTAGAGATGGTACATCCCACATTTCCAGTACACCTTCAAACTAAGTTGAAACGTGCAATTTATGTCTCTACATCACAAACATCTCAATATCAAAGTTACTTCCATGGAAAACTGGCCTTGAACCTAC
The DNA here is from genome assembly GCA_963693085.1 of Alisma plantago-aquatica. Classification (NCBI taxonomy): domain Eukaryota; kingdom Viridiplantae; phylum Streptophyta; class Magnoliopsida; order Alismatales; family Alismataceae; genus Alisma; species Alisma plantago-aquatica. Next base: position 872,574,075 of record OY856410.1, read on the forward strand.
TTGGGTCCACACACATTCCTTGGTCATCTCCTCTAGGTCTATAGGGTGTCGACACTTTTGGGGTCATCCCTCTTCCCTCATGCATCCAGAGAGTGCCCTACTCATCTGCCCTTTGGGTTCCATGAGTTCATGAAGGTGATCAATGTCCTAACCCATGGCCCTCAGACAATGATAGTTGTTACCTCCTGACCCTATGGTCATGTGCAACTAGGGTATCAGGCAACTCCCACTTCCATTGTTCTTATCCCTTACTGACCCTAGGATAGACTTAGGATTCTATTATAGTACATTTCCAACTTAGAACCTTACCCAAGCCTTCATCATCTCTCTCTACATTCATGGGCTGACTTTCATCCTTTCATAGGGGCCATGGCAACCTACCTACCTTGGTCAGCCCCCATACCAATTACCTACATGGTAACACATCCACATACACTTAGAGATGGTTATCTATGGGTCTACATGTTCATTCTCATACCATGTACTTTCCACTTAGGTTCTCAAGATACTATGAGACCTCTTTAGGTTACCCTAAACCAACAAAACACTCTACAAGAGGGTCCCTCTCCCAGGATGGGAGGAACTACATCTTGATAACAAAGGTCACAAACGTCCTTATGTCTAGGGTTTACATCCACATGAGCAAGCTTAACCCTAGCAAGCTACTAAGGCATAAGAAGACCACCTACTAACCATGCTAGGTCACACTTGTTCTCATCCTCAACATTGGTTTCAGATCAAACCTTCCCATGTCATCAACATAGCTATGAGGGGTTCATCAAACATATCTTAAACTTAAGGGGTTTCCCCTTTCCTCTAAACATGAGGAGTGTAATTCTCAAATCTATAGAAACTCAAATCTCATCATGAGCATATGGTACACCACTTCCCCCCTTAGGCCTTGGAACCCTAGGTTCACTTTTTTGATGACCAAATGCCTGCTCAACTTTTTAACCATGAGCCAAGCATGTACATGGTATGCCATGCACTACCCATGATCCTTCTACTTGAACAACACTTCAGAGTGGAGTCCTCCTCAAGGACAACCGACATGGTACAAGGACTCACAACCTGTTATTAAACCTCTTCAGGGTCTAAGGAACACTTCTTCCCATCTCAGAAGGTAAACACTTATACCATAGACACATAGGTACCAGAAGCCTCATCCTCTCTTTAGGGTTTGATTCCTCTAAAGGCAACCAAGATACCATCAGCCTCCAAGGATCATGTATGAGGCAACCGTAACCATCCACTTAGGTCACATCATCCTCAACTCCCCATTGTTCCTCTCATCTAAGAGTCTAAGCTTCCAACCTTATGGCTTGGGTCCTACTCTCTCTCTTTAGAGCTAACTCTACAAACAACCTTGCTACTAGAGGTCCTCTTCCCATGAAGGATCAAACTCACAACATACCCCTACATGGGTAAATCTTATGTGCAAACTTATATTTGCTCAAGATTATTTATAGTTCTTTATGCTTATCTCGTAAGACATACATCATACTCTCCTAGCTAGGGTTTTAGCCTACTTTCAGCACTACTGGCGTACCCTGGGTGCATATACGCTCATGGGGGTTTCCATGGGTTCTTCACTAACCTCATCATTGAAGGAGCTATCCTTCATTCTAACATGCACGACCCTTCCCAGGGTTGGGTCGCCACATGCACTAGGTCATCCAACCTCACATGTCTCATAACGTCATGGGCATCAAAAAGCATGTCCACACACTTGGTCTATCATGACATCTAACTCATCATGTCATCTCTCTTTCTATCCACCACTTAGGGTTAGGGTTAGCATCATCCTCATAGGATGTGCCAGGTCTCTACTTATAATGGAGGTCTCTACCTCCAAGACTAACTTCCTCCACTCATCCTCCTGACAAGGAGGTCTAGCCTCAGGTCTTTCATGAGTGAATGACAACATATGTCATACGACCTAAGCATGTATCTATTCCTTAGTTTACACTTAATCTATTAAGCTTATGTCCATGACATCTTATTTACATGCTTTTGATTAATTTGTTAGAGGATTCCTTAGACCTTATCAACCTTACTCATACCTCAAGAGGGTGAGGAAAAGAGAGAAAACCCTAATCCTTAAGGTCCTTAACAACATTTGAGTAGAGAAGGGATTAACAAGATGAGAGAGTCCTAAAGGTATCTTATTTTGAGTCAAATCCTGAGACATTGGCCAGGCAGTCACACAAATCTGGGAGTCCTCATATTTCGACTAGCGGTGCGGAGGAAAATATTGCCAGCCCCTGAACATGATCCTTTTCTAGACACCTCTGTCTTTCAGAAAATCCTCTAACAACTCCCTTGAGTTCTACAGAGTTTGTAAAATTTAATAATTATTAAAGATTAAATGAGGAACCGATGCTTAAATACCAAATGTAATGACCCCACCTCCTGGTAACCCCCAATTAAGGGAGACCAAGAGGTCAGAGTCGTTATCCCAATTTCCACATCAAAGGTTCGGTAGATAATCAATAATAATTATCAAATTCTACCAAACTATACTGAAAGGTTGTAATAAAATTAAACTTTGCATACCTTTTTCAAAAACTTGGATATCTACTTCTATCCACATCTAGAGTCTATTCTAACTAATCCTCCTTTGTACTTTAATTCTTATTTAATTCCGCATATGCCACTTTACTGTTTGTCCTTTTCCAAATTGTACCTAAAACGCCAACAAAAAAAATGTCGGTCAGCATAAATGAATATGCTGGTATGTGGGGGAAATAATAATCATGCAATTAACAATAACAACATATTGCAGTCAATTATGATTTAGCAAACAACTTTACATTTTCAGCATACCTGCTCAATCCATACTTACCCTAGCCTCTGCACTATCCCTGCAGTGGACCTGGATGCTACCTTCCTTATGGTAGATCCCCATTAAACCCCTCATGATCCTACCTAACCGGTGAACCAATTTCCAGTGTTGAGTCACATGGCACTACCCATAGGTATCCCACTCCTTAACTCATGGTGTGCTAAAGAGTCTCATGGCACTACCCGTGGGTAGCCCAATTTCTAACTCTTGATAACCTGATGGTCCCACTTAACAAGTAGACCCTTTACCAGGTTACCCTTTTCATCATTAGCAAAGCCACAGAGGAGGACCAGGATCTGAGCCAGTCATGGATGCATATGTATGGTGATAATCATAGTCACTTCATAGTTGCATGAAATAAAAGTCATCCAAGCAGTTATTTTAGGTAACTTATAAAACTTCCAGGAATCACTGTGAAACTAAAGCGATGAACTATAAGCGTAACCATATACCTGTTAGGTTGATTTGAGACAGAATTAATCCAATCAATGCAAGAAATCCAAATAGTCAAGCAAGCATAAAATGAGATCATGAAATATGCATACAATTTCCTATTATTAATCATGCCATCAAGATGTATTAAACCTAGCTCGCTTCCTAGGGTTTCTAGTCCACTTTTAGGGTTTCCATTGCAATTAGGGTTTCACTTCATTTTTATTATTTTAAACGCTAATTTTATACAATTACTCACAAACCCTAATCATCTCATCTATTCTTCATGAAAGATATTAATGTTACCTTTTAACAACATATAACCCTAATTCCAAATTAAAGGCACAATTAAACATCAATTAATTCCATTATGCCTCTTTTACATTAAAACTACCATTTTCATCCTTTTAATTCATGACCCGATCATTAGGCCCAATGATCGTCTTTGGTTCCTTCCATATTAACAATTCATAATTCATTATGATCTAATTCACATATGAACTATATTTATCATTAATTCCATCTTTATCCATTAGAAAAACCCTAATTTCCATATTAAGGGTATTTGTCCACAATTAGGAACTTTTATACTCGAAATAGTTTTAACTCATCAAATCTCAACTTTATTCATGAATTTGAATAATTAAAGCCATTAAGAGTCGCATTTACCAACATTAGGGTTTCAAGGCCCATTAAAGCTCATTCATGTATATGAAATTCTAAATTAATCCAATTACATGTAAAGTTCATCCTTTTTGTTCTTAATGTACCTTTTTACAATTAACGGGTTAATATCAAATTTAATCATCCATTAAACCCTACTAAATACATTAATCATCTCAAAATAGGGTTTCTTAATCATTAATTCATTAAAGTTGATAACTTACATTACTTTTCAAATTGTAAGAGGAATTAGCTTCTAAATATATTTTTATTGGATTCCCCTCATTTTTCTGAGCAACTTTCATATTTTATGTGCACTCTCTGAGCTACTAATAAGGAGATATGATTTTTGCAAATTAAACTTACTTGAGCCAATCCATGAGCTTCACGTCACCCTGTTCCATGCAACGTTGCTTGTTGGTTTGGAAATATAACAAAATGACGAAACTGTCCTCAGTAAGTTAATCGGTGCTTCAGCCCACAGAGGTGTAAAACGGTCCAATGCGCTGAGCCTTCTTCTTTCTCCTCACGACGGCACACTACTTCCGCCCTAGTCGTGCTTTGTACGGCTCCTTCTCTTTCCCGGGACCCTGACGGACACCGGCGATGGTTCCTTCCTCTTCGTCGCACTCTGCTGCACCTACAGGGGCTCTAAACTGCTACCAAGGTGGCGGGGATTGGGCTGGGTAGACCTGCAACTCATCCTCCATATGCAGTCGTGTTGCTGCTATGGTACGTTGTTTAGGTCATGGCGACGCTGGCTAGACCTTACTCTGGCATCATGGCATAACCAGCTTCCATCTCAACCCCACCTGGTCTCCTCGTTGCTCTAGGATCACGTTGCTCCCCTCTACTAGGGTTTATGGACGAAAACAATGAAGAAAGAGATGGGGAAGAGAGAGAGGGAGACGTGTGATCTCTCTTGAACTCGAACTAGGGTTCTACCCTTTATATAGGGGTGGGTAACGAAGCCCTAGGTTGGCTACTCACGGATTAACAAGGCCCTCTCCCAAAAGGAGTCATATTCCTTCAAGGAAAAGTAATCTTCTCTCTCCTATTTATCTTCTTAATATTACTTAATTCATGGATAATTTGAAATATGAAAATTATCTCTTCCATTATCTCTAGCCTTGACTTTTAATCAATTGGCCACAAAATTCTATTTTCTTAAAGCAAATAACATCTCTTTTTAATATCATCAAAAAGTCATTAATGATGTATCACATTATCCTCTTATTTTGTTATTATTTGTCGTTTCTCTTTCTTTTTCTTCATTGGGGCTGCTTGGACCCCAAGAAACTCTAATATTTCGAAATCCTTTTTAGTGGATACTCATTATCCTTCTAGATGCTTCTATGTCCATTATTTCTCATTATCTTGTTTATTTCTTTATTAAAATATCTCTTTGTTGGGATTTCTCTTTATCTTTCTTTTTATTTTCCTCATTGTCATTCCTTTTAACATTAGGAATCCTTTGGATACGAAAATTCACCAAGGATAACTCAAATATACATCTTTCCACTTATTTTCCACATTTTATCATTGATTTCAATTTCTTTCTTAATAAAGAAATATTTAATTGATCTTTTCTTTTCTTGTACCCTATGCCACATAATGGATGCAAACCCCCTAAAAAAAGGTGTGTATAAAAATAAGAATTAAATGAATTTCAAGAGAAATAAATGATTTACCAATTATATCATAATATATTAGTATGGTTCGAGAGGAAGTAGTAGAATCCACTCGAACAGTACAGTCAAAGTGTGTTGAATAAAGAGTAGATAGTAAGCGTCGTTGCTTTATCTTTGCAACCTTGGACTCCTTGGGACCCAAGGAACCCAATAGGCACGAAATCCACCTTTGGATTATATTCTCTTTCCTTCTAGAGGTTTCTACATTTTCCTTTCCTCCAAATCTCAATTATTCATTTACTAATTGAATTTCCTTGTTATTGAGCCCAGTAGCCAATAAAGCCCACAAAACAACCAACGAGGCTATTTTAAATGAAATCCTTTTATTCAAAACAAATTTTATCATTATTTTTTCAAATAGGTTTAATAGGAGAAATTACATTTCTCACCAAAAGAACGCAACAATTGGGGTTGTAACAGCTTATCTCACATGCATGCATGTTGATGATGTTTATGATGGGTTATGTGCCCAAATTTATGATGGGTTAATTGCCCAAAAATATTGATATGTGCTTATGTGGCACTTCTTCATTATTTTATTTATGGCAAGTAACTTCTTTTATGATGGTGATGATGCTTTTCTTTTATGCCCGATTGGGTAGTCCTTATCTCTTGCATGGGAATCCTTGTATATTTGTTGTCCCTTTATTTTCATAATATTGCTCAATTTGCTTTTTAGTATGCACATAGAAGCCTTTGCTGATGTCTCCTATTATCTCTCTTTTGATGGGGTATGCTTCCAACCCTAGGTGGAGGACTTGGATGATAAGATGTGATGACCTCGACATAGATTTAGCAGTTAAATCTTGGAGACAATCTTGAGGTGGTTTAGATTTCCTCTACATGGATCCTTGTGATGTAAGTTTGTAACCCTTTGTTTTATAATTGAATATAGTCATGTTTTTATTCTGCTGCTAAACTTTGGTCTTTTGTTACCATTATATAAAGATTTGAAAATTTTACACCCACTCCATCATACCTTCTGAGTATGTTTGGACTGGAGGTTTTATTGTTCAAATTTTTAGTAAGGAGGTGTTTTCACTTCTTTACAACATGGTATCAGAGCCCATGGTTGTTGGAATCTGACTATTTCAATTTTGTCTCCCTGTAGAACCCTTGACTTTGCTAATTATCTCTGAGTGAGATGTCGACCCTAGATTTGATCAATGATGATCCTTTGTGCAAGAAGGTTTGTTTTGAGGATGGTAATATGTTAGGAGATCTTGTTATGGAATTGTGACTTGGTTTCCGCAATTGAGTTTGGATCCACCTTTTGTTTTATCTCAAAAAGATTTCATCGACAAAAATATATTTTCAATTATACTACTATATGTACAAAACTTTTCTCTGGTTTGTCGATGTTTTCTCGAACTAAGTCACAATGAAGAGAAACTCTAGTTTGAGTATAATCTAACCATAATTTGTGACTAGGATTGATATAAAGGTATAGTTGACCTTCCCTATGACTTTTTGGATGTTGATGTAAGGTTGATAGGTTAGAGACACAAGGACTAATAACTCAACCCTAGATGGTGACTTGATAGTTGAATACATGAGAAACATAAATCTCTAAAACTTTCACAACGAAGAGATGTGGGTAGCTCTAAAACATTGTTTAGTTTGACTAGTTAGGTTGAACCTTTTTCAGGGGTGGAGTGTAGTTGGTTGTTTATGTTTGGATCTATAGATTTCGAGGACAAAATCCTTTTAAGGGGTGGAGTGTTGTAACATACCAGATCTTGGACCCTACCCTAGAAGTTTGACCTTTTGGGTTTGACCAAATGAGGTTGAGGTTAGAATGATCCTAATAATCTAATGCTTGAATAATGTAATCTAATATGTCACATAATTCATTTGGATGGTAATAAGATGATAAATAACTTAATTGGATGATTAATGAAGTTAATGGACCTCTAATGGGCCACTAATGGGCCATATGACATATCTCGTAAAAATAAATCCTAAAAGTAAAATACAAGTTTAAAATGGTGTTCCTTGGGTCCCAATTACCTTGGGAGTCAAGTTTCTTTTTATTCACATAGTAATAACTCATTTAATTCAAATTGGAAAAGAAGATGTGTGTTTTCCCCAAAATATCAAATAAAATCATAAATGGCTCCAAAAGAAGAAAATAATCTTAGATTTGTAATCTACATAATAAAGATAGCCTTTGGATTAAAGTTTTCTTTAAAAGTGAAATTAGGAGAGAGAAAGTGTGTAGAACCTTCATAATATTAAATAAATATACAAACAACTCCAAAATGTAAAACTGATGGAAAATTCATATTCAACCCATTAAATATGAGTTGTGTATGAAGTTTCACCTAATTTGGTTAATCCATGTGTCATTAATGCACCCGAAGAGAGAAACAAATAATATATAAAATAATTCATTTAAAGTTGCCAAAAGTGAAATCCAATTGAAGAATCGAAATCTACATGTTTAACTTAACTTGTATGCGAATTTTGGTTTAATTTGGATAAGAATAGGACCCTTAAAAGAGGAAAGAGAAAATAAGGAAATATTGCTTCCCAACTTTGGTTTAATCGAATTTGATTTTGTCACATGTAACGATTTCCAGATTTTGCTTATGTGTTGAGCGACATTGACCATTGGATCATCTTTGGATGGCATCGGGGTCGTCTCCTACCTTGAGTAGGAGACCGACTAGTCTGTGAACAGTAAATTGATTTTAGTCTCCATGTATCTTCCTCGTTTCTAATCCTTTTCTTCTAATTTCTTTTCCAGTGGTTTCCTTTCGTTATTCCGCACAAAATGAGCCATAACTCGTGTGATTTTATGGAGAGTTTGGGAATTGCCCAAACCTTGGGCTCCAAGGCTCTTGGCCATGATAGGGTTTGCTCGAGCCTGACCCTTCCCCCTATTAATACCTATACCCTTGGCTTCGGCAGACCTCACACGAACTTATCCACCCATCAATTCGTTCATAGGTTTCTCTTTCAGCTACCGCCGATCAGTGTTTCTCCTTGGCTTGCGGTGGCCACTTCTCGCTGCTCTTAACTCTTTCGGCCAAATTGGAGGCTCGAGTGAGTTCAACCTCCCTCCCTTTTTCTTTTCTGACTTTTGCCTTCGAGTTCGGTGGCATGTTTTGGTTTTGCCCAATTTGCTGCTAGCGAGCAACTTTACTGCTTTGCGCCATGGCTGGTGTGACAGATTGGGGACAATGCCCCTTGGCGTTTGATGCTTATTCCCCTCTCCTCATCTTCTTTCTATGTTTTCTCGACTTTGGCCATTGTCATCTTTTTGACGGTTTTGTTTATCTATCTGATCGAGGCCATGCGATCTTTGACCCATGACTTGCTCGCCCGTGATTGGGCCAAGTCATGTGGGGACGACCCACTTTCCCTCTCTTTCTTTGATTTGCAATCAATCTACTAACGTGTAATTTTCTAATTGACTGACGTTTAAAAACTGATAACTAATTAATGGATGATCAGAAAAATATGGAAAAATACTCATTGGATTCAAAAAAAGAAGGGCTTTTTAATGGTATAAGTTTTGATGGCTAAAAGAGGTGTTTTTAATGGATCTAATTAAATAAGATAATAAATTGTATAATGCATTACTAATAATTTATAATTCATAAAAATACAATAAAATATGTTTTGAACTCAGGAAAATATAACCTAAAACATGGTGTAGTTTTGATAACCGGATTTATTAATTATAAAAAGGCAATTTTTAGGGTTTTGAATAATTAATGGAAACCTAACCCTAATTCCACATATATGCTTAATATGTTCTTTGGATGCCTAGGCTTGAACCTAGATGTGAATTTTGATCATTTGATTCTGAAGTTGAGGTATGTTTGCATCCCCGATTATTCTTCTTGAGCAATTATACTATTTTTGTCTTACTCTTAGTCCTATGGACATTACCCTACACATTATCATGTTCTTTTGAAATCATACTTCATGTGAAGTATCTTATTTTTTTATTGATCTTGTGATCATGGATATTCTCTTGACCCTGTTTCTTATGCCTTGGTGCAAGTTGGACTTTGGATGATACATACCCATTGTGATGTGGATTTTTACTTGTTGATATATGCCCACTTTGAAGTGGATGTTTATATGTTTGTGTTATGCATTGTATGATGGTAACATTGTATAATTATGACTATACTTTCTACTTACCTCTACATTAAACATGCTATGTGATTCAGTAGCACTAGAGTAGTGTAATTGCATTGGTTTTGTTTATAGCAGATGTGATATTTCCTGCTCTTTTGGGATGGCAAGGAACCTCATACCCAGGACAAGATGTGTGATTCTTGGCCCATGTTTTATATATAATTAGGAGACTGGCAGTATTCCTTTCTCTATCAGGTTTCAACTTTATGAGGGTTGGCCGCTAATTGATAGTTATATTGTTCTAGGGCTATGCTTATCTCACATGCATGCAGGTTGATGATGTTTATGATGGGATATGTGCCCAAATTTATGATGGGTTGATTGCCAAAAAATCTTGATATGTGCTTATGTGGCACTTATTTATTATTTTATTTATGGCAAGTAACTTCTTTTATGATGGTGATGATTCTTTTCTTTTATGCCCAATTGGGTAGTCCTTATCTCTTGCATGGGAAGCTTTGTATATTTGTTGTCCCTTTATTTTCATAATATTGCTCAATTTTCTTTTTCGTATGCTCATACCAGCCTTTGTTGATGTCTCCTATTGTCTCTCTTTTGCTGGGGTATGCTTCCAACCCTAGGTGGAGGACTTGGATGATAAGACGTGATGACCTGGACTTAGATTTAGAAGTTAAAGCTTGGAGACAATCTTGAGGTGGTTTAGATTTCCTCTACATGGAGCCTTGTGATGTAAGTTTGTAACCCTTTGTTTTATAATTGAATATAGTCATGTTTTTATTCCACTGCTATACTTTGGTATTTTGTTACCATTATATAAAGATTTAAAAATTTTACACCCTGTCCATCATACCTTCTGAGTATGTTTGGACTGGAGTTTTTATTGTTCAAATTTTTAGTAACAAGGTTTTTACACTTCTTTATAGGAACATTTCATGTGAACATCTCCAACTCACAAACCACTGATACATCCTGGATACTAGGACTCATAACCTTGGTATTCACTATATGTCTCAAGAAGTCCTCACATCCTTGTCTTATTAGCTTACCTACCATCATAGTTGTCACCCAACATATTGGAAGGATCTTCCTAACTTCCTAGAAAGCTCAAAAGGGGTCCCTATCAAAAACATCATGATCATAGAACTATAGTCCAAAATAGCCAAATGTTGCACCAAGATATCCATCCCTAGGATTACATTGAATCCTCACATTCAAAGTGTCATTAGATACACTTTAATGCATTATCTAGAGAAAGGAAGAGCACAAGGGGAAAGTTATACCTCTCACAACAAAGTGATACCATCCCGAGGGTTTCTAACAAAGGGGGTTATTGATCTTACCTTTAGAAAACAAAGTTACAACTTTTTATGTTTTCTTGCTTTTCACTTGGATTCCTTCCCAGTTGCATAGGAATTTAACATGATTATCATACTTCCTTACTCTTTCATGATAGTCGTATATCATACTTATGTGTATCTTCTCATTTATCAGGTTTCTTATTCACTCTTTTAGGGGTTAGTTCATCATATTTTTCATTCTTATCCATTCACCATGGATCATTCTCTTTTAATTTAATTTATATGTCATGAAAATTTTATATTAACATGTTTTGCACATAGGGGTGGGTATGAGATTAACTACGGTTCCTTTCTATCCATCCTTATTTATCCAATTTTATGATCTCATATAACAATTATCATTGGAATTCTCTTATTCTTATATGAATTTTACACCTTATGTTATTACAGTAACACAAATCATCTTCCTTTTACTTTATTATTTCCACAATCATAGTTTTAGGAACTCCTTCTTAGCTTATTTTCATTCAAATTTGAGCTTTATGGTGACATATGTCTTTATTTAATCATCAAAATTTCAAGTTTTGATGACTTATAATATGATTTTCACCTTTCCTTCAAGGTATAATTAAGATATGTTTATCATGGTTTCTTAATTATTATGGTCTTTGGATTATTTCCAACTGACTACTTGATCAGGGTAATCAGAAAGATAACAATCAAAGAGTTCCACACTTGCCTTTCCTTCAATAAATGAACACTTGACCAGTTGGGCACACAAGTACAAAATTTAAGAAGTATTAATTATGTACATGTCACTTTCATTACTTAGTTATCATCCTAGTCCTAAGTCCCAATGTCCCTATAGACTCAGCAAACCTAGAGTTATGATACCACCAAACATGACATCCTAACACACAAAGCAAAATTAATCAAAACACAAACACGATCTACTGCTAATAAAACACATATCTAAAAAGATGGTTATATAAAACTGATTAAATTTTCACAAACTTTACTCAACAACATTTGCACAAAAGTCCAACATCTCAGATTCTTTCATAAATATTATTAAGAGTATCTTACAAAAGGCTCTGTGACCTTAGCCACAATGTATACAACTATACACATGAGATATTATCTACATGCACACCATCATATTACTACAAAGATCAAGTCGATAAAATACTATATGCAAACTTTCCTACCCAAACCTGAGAGTACAAGGATGACTTTAGGACACACTAGACATCTAATCAACTCCTTATGTGTTCCATCACATCATCTCCTCCTTGTAATCATGGGTCCACTACAGATACTAACGATCACCTAAAAAGATTGTGGTGACCCACGGGTGAGACCCATGTTCCTGCGAGAGATATAACTCTCAACAAACTTTATTGTTTATATTAGGTTATGTAATTTAACAGTTTAAGTAGATTAAAAGAATAAATAAATAGGCAGATAGAGCAACATAATAGAACTATTAATCATAATGGCTTGTAAAGAGCAATTCTAATCAGAGTCTTAGAAGCTAGAATTATTCTCCACCAGTAGATGTAGCTATTAATATGAGCATATTGATAACAATATGAGAATATTTGAATAATAGGAGCATGTATAACAATATAGAATGACTACAATAATAAACAAAACTAATAGCATAAGCATCTCTAACATTACACCATATCTAACAACCATGGACATATCCAATAGGATGATCAAGGCTAACAATGGGTGCTTATTTAATAAAATATCATGTCTAATAGGATAAGCATATCTACATCTTAAGTAGAGTTAACAACATAAGAACAACTACCAGCATGAGCATGATTAGCAGTATAAACATAGCTAACTACATAAGTATGACTAGTAGTATAAGAATAGATAACAACATGAGATAACTATCATCATAAACTTAACCAATAGTAGTAGTGTATCTAACAACAAAAGCATGTCTACTTATCTTATTGCACTATACATCATCTATATGTGAAAATAGCAAATAAGGGTTATCATCCAATGTGTAACATTGTGTGTAACTATAATAGATATACTACATGATTGCTTACTATTTTATTAAGCCCTGGGGAATTTTAGTCATACCACCCAAATTTTAACTGACCACCACTTGGTCACAATCAGTTCCATACAAGATCTAGGAAGAGCTAGAATCCTAAGATCTTATCCCTACTCGGTCAATACGAGTCTGCGCCGTAGTGACATTTCAGTCAAACTACCACCAGTGACATATATTCAAGCTAAAAACACCTAGTCCGCCCTTAGTATAGGTCACATCATAAGCCACCAGGGTATGCAAAACAAAACCATACCACCGAGGTACAACCGCGGTTGTCCCCAAAAATCTCAAAAATATATGTATCATAGAGATAAACCACAATCATTCTCAAACTAAGGGCTAGGTATGACCGCAGTCGTCCTTCTTAAACACCCAGAATACAGATGATAAGCACCCCACATACTCAATAGTATGCACTCTGAGTTTCCCTAAGGAATACTCATTTCACCATCCATCAAGGTTGGACATTGGAATGGATCTATTGCATAGGACACCACATGATTTAGGTTTCACTTGATTAGTTAATGCCAATTGGGTGAATTAAGGCTTTATCAAACAAGTGGACAAAAAAATCTAATTAATTCATAGCAAGCATTAATATAGAACAACTCTATAAGATATAAAATGTATGAGGCATAATTCCTCTGTCATCATCACATAATAACAATCCTTGTTACATCCTGAAGAGGATCACACCATCACAAGGCTCAATCATGCCCAAGGTCATTAAGACCATCACATCACATTATCCTGCAATAACCATCATTATCATTCCATGCCTTACCAAAGGCTTAACAAACCATCACCACACACGTGATACATATGTTCAACATAACATTGAAATAAGGAACTAAAAGGTGTTCACTAGATAAAATAGGAAGATTGTCTTACCATTAAGTGCATTCCTTTATCATAACAATATGCAAGGAAACTAGGTATAATTAACCACCATGATTTAGTTGTACTAGTTTTAGAGTTAACAATGCATATAAACTTAACTATACAAATCAGCACTTTACAATAACCTTAAGTTTATATTTATTCAAGAGCAAAGGTAAGTTTGCAAACTCATGGGCTTAAAACAATTGACTCTAAATAGTCAAATCTAAACCATTTGGTTAGGTTCAGCAAGCGCAAGCCATCAAATCATACATAAAACTATCAGTTTCAATTCAAACATGAACTTTGAATTATGTGTATTAATCACCACCATAAGATCAAGTGCACTATGCACAACCCATCAAATCATAGACCACACATCAGACCATAGAGTTCAAAACAATTAAAACCATTGCATTGTGTATATGAATCACCATAATTGAATCATGGTTACATAAAACATAACCATCAGATTAGGGCATCAAAACAAAAACTTCCAAGTATAAATCCTCACGCATGACCTTCAAGTGTAAGATAGGTAAACCCATCAGATGCAAAAAATGTAAAACCTAGGGGAGTTCATCTAAGAAAAACCATAGATTGAGAAACTAAGTGACCACAATTCTAATACTTAGAGAAACAATCCATAACCTATTAGGATGACCATCGGTTGTGCCACTAAAGAGTACCATCGATCTAACACTTAGAGAAATCAACAAATTTACAATTAATATAGTCATCAATTGTGAACCAAGTTAGACCATCAAATTTTATCACTAGATGGAAAACACACTTCAAACATCGACTAAAACCATCGATTCATTTGAGGGGAAAAACTGTCGTTTGGCTACGGTGTAAAGAACCATCGTTTGAACAAAGATTAGAGAAAAATGACCATCAGTTCTTGACCACATAAAGCCATCAAAATAGGAAAAAGGTCTAAACCATTGGTTGGTTCAAGAAGCCCAACCATCGAGTAATGGAAGCAAGATAAAATCATCTCAAAGCATTATAGAGAAACCATCATTTAAGAGAGAAATAAGACCATCAACTTGAACCACTTATTGAGCACCATGACATCGTTTCTCAATAATAAGAAAGTAAAAAATATACGATAAGTTCAAGACATTGGTTGGCACAAAATGGCCAAAGCAAATAGTGCCAAAACCAACTATCAGATTGATACACAAGGAGGGAAAAATCTGCTCAAAACCCTGGGAAAAACCATCGTTCACGAGGCTTAAGATAACCATTTATCATTTAGTGATGAAGATAATATAACTATCATTTCTTGTTATCATTAAGGTTATTAAAAAAGTAACTAAAGTACCAACACTGTTCCTTCATAAAAAGCCAACCCATTGAGTCCCATAACAAGGGAGAAGTCAGTTCCAAGGCACTAAGAAAAACCCATTGTTTCAACTACTCAACTCCATTCATTATTATGATTATGGAAACCATCGACCATACAGAGATTACAGTATTACGACCATGGGCTCTTAGGAATATAAAAGGGTCATCAAAATATTAAGAAAACACCACCATTGTTCTACAGAAAGGAGTAGCTATCGGATCATGAGGAAAGGTAGAAATCAGCCCAAAATAGGTCAAGGGAAGCCATCACTTTTCACCACAACAACACCATTGATTCATGGTCAAATCAAGGTCTAAAGCTCATCTACCAAAATAGAGAAAGTGCAAAAGATTAAGGAGAGTAACAAGAATATTATCTACTAAAAAATCCTCATATATATTCAAAACTAAACTAATATATGATTTGAATTTCCTACTCATTGCTATGTTTTAGAGAAAGATTTGTTCATGGCAAGTTAAGTATAAGCAATAAACATGAAGAGAGATATATAACTCTCCTCAAGGATGAAGATAAGACTCTAAATAGCAAGATGGCTTGATCAAAAGAGGACAAAAATTCTATCTTTGAGCTCCCCCTTCGTCCAAATCTAGCTTTTCTCTAAGAACAAGCAACCCTAGGTCAAGGAAGTAAGAAGAAGGGTGTTGTTCAAGAGTTCTAGCACAAACTTCATCATGAAAACCATGGGTTAATATGAGAAGAAGATAGGGGATGGTAAGAAAATGTGGAAAACAAAGGAAAGAGAGAAGGTCTTACTTGCTAGGTTCAAGAACAAGCTAAGGAAGCTCCACAAGCTTGAAGAGATGGTAGATTCGAGCTCTATGTGCACATGCAAGTAGATCGACCAAGCTCCATCTACCTTGGGCTCCTTATTTTCCACCAAGCAGGGGGAAGAGATCCACAAAGTAGGGAAGAAGATAGGTTGAGCTTGGTGAGCAAAGAATTTATTGGCATGCAAGGATGCAAGCATAAGAAGCTAAAATGGAGAGAGAATGAAGAGGTAAGGTGTCTAGCCAATATCGCCCAGTGTCCAAGGTCAAGAGCATCTTTTCCATGCAAAATAATAGATATTAATTAGTGGGAAGTCAGGAGGCCCACCAAAACTTGATTCCTAGGTCATCCCTCGACCCCACTCACAAGAAAACCCATCGAAATATCACAAAAGGTAGTCCATCTATGAGAGGAAATCCTAAGTTCAACCTTAGTAGATGTCACACATAAAACTAAGGTGCATTTGGGTGCCCCAGGATATAACTAACTCCGGAATGATATGAAAACATGTGAGGAACAAAAATCATGTGACAAATTGTAAAAAAAACCTAGACGTGGGCAAATTGCATAAAAGTTCAAAACATGCACAAATTGCATAACTTTCTCAAACAATGTCTAAACGAGACCAAACATAAAATGTAGCTTGATTAAATGATATCAAAGCATAAGAAAGAATTTGACTAAGTATATAAGCATCAAATTAGGTATATTAAGCATCATTAGGGTTTAGGATAGGTTAGGGGCCTTACATCACAGTTTGACCTCACCCTTTCTTAAAGGCTTACTTCTTTTTCAGATCCTACATATTTGAACATATTATGAGATCCACATTTGATATCAAGTACCCATGATGAAGAAGTAGACACATTTATATCAATAATGTATAAACCTGAAGTGGAGATCTCTATCCACTACTTCTTCTTCCTCAGTTCCTCCAAGTAGAGAGAGAAATTCCTCTTCTAGTGACTAGGCTAGTGATAGTGGTGACAATTGCCTCCCTGGTCCACCCCTCCCTTTACCTTGAGTGCAAAAGACTTGGATTTATATCCAGCTTTTAAACTCTTCTTATCTTTGCCTTTGCCCTTGGTGTGATGACCCGACAGCCGAATTGTCACCAGTAAATATGTGGAATAACCATTAGCAGCAGATTAATGAAAATCACTAAAAATTAAAACCATTTTGCAAAGAGATTCATTGCCAGGAAACTCTTAAAGAAAGAACCAAGGCAATATATACATCATGGTTCACATTGTACACACATTGTACCATCTTATCTCGAGGATATCATATACTAGTTGCTTTTCCCAAACATATACATAAGCAATATAAAACCTCAAGGCATACAAGCTAAAATTGCAGATCATTTATAAAACCATTATGTACTAACTCCCAAGGACCTGAGAGTACAAAGATGACACATAGGAATTCTATCTACAAGACACGATAGATATCACACTCAACCTGAGTTGTTACCTTTGTCCTTATTATTGTTCTCCTCCCTCTGTAGTACGGTCTCTACCTCCTCGTCCACATTCACCTAAAAATGCTGAGACCAACATGGTGAGACAAAAGTCCCAGTGAGAGAGATAACTCTCTGCCAACAATATTATTATCATAGGTAAATAGTATAAAACTAAGTAGAGGATCTTTTATGTAAATACGCATGTTTAATCATTGTTTAATTGCAGTGCAAAGCAATAACATTGTTTAAATAGTTCAACTATCCATAACATAGATATAGATCATCTATTTGCTTTATAAGGAATATGAAGAACATGTATAACATCTATCAACTAAGATGTATAGAAGTAATGTAACATCAACCAAGGTTTCTATATTCAATCCTTAAGTAGATATGCTACACAACTGATTACATATTTACAATCACACTTATACCCAAAGGAGATGAGGTATACCGCTCATTCTCCAACTGACCACGGCTACGTAAAGCATCAATACCATAAAAGGTCAATGGAAGAGCTGACTGCCAAGACCTCACTCGTATCAGTCAGTACGAGACCACTAGTAGTGCATGTCAAACTGCAACTAGCTTGTTGGGGTATAGCGACATCTTCGCTAAAGAGCTATGATGAATGCATATTCATCATGGAATTCAATTATCACTTTGGGACAAATTAAACTCTATATATACTATTTCACTCATTAGATATCAAAATGCATCATAATATGCAAAATTACTTAATTGATTCGATTATCAGGGTTTTAACTGAATTTATGTTGATTTAATGTAGGTCCTGACGAGGTTGAACAATTGACCCTTTTTGGAGCGGGACTCACCTTTCTCATCCTGGGTTTCAACCATTTTGTCTCATCAAACGGTCTCACCAAATGGTCTTGGCCAAATGATTTCATCCATTCAGTCTCAAGACCGCATGGACAGATCCATTTGAAGACCGTTTAACCACAAAAGATCGAGCAGCACATTCAAGACCGTTTGCAACAGCTGGTCTGAGAAGCCGTTTGGACATTTGTATGAATTCAAGACCATGAAGCAGAGTCCAGGCCACAACCACACTGTCCTCGCCATCCGCCTCGATCGGACGACACTCCACCTCAGACTGTTTAGACACAGAAGTCATAAAGACCGAATGAGCATCATGCGAAGACCGATTGCTCGAGACCGTGCAGACAATCAAGATCGATTAAAACAAAACCGGTTGGGTCTCCAAACCGTTTAGTCACCCAAATGGTCTCCCGAGACCGTTTGGAGCCATTCGGTCCCGAGACTATTTGGATCCATTAGGTCCCGAGACCGTTTGGAGTCATTCAGTCCCAAGACCATTTGGAGCCATTCGGTCCCCAGACCGTTTGGAGCCATTCTGTCCCAAGACCGTTTGGATCCATTCGGTCCCAAGACCGTTTGGAGCCATTCGGTCCCGAGACCGTTTGCTCGCAAAACCGAACGAAGCTGAGATACCAAGACCAAATGAAGATCGAATCTAAGACCGATTGGATCCTAATGGTTTTGAGACCATTTGGATGCATTTGGTTTGCAAATACACAAGACCGTTTGGATTCCAAATGGTCTCCAGACCGGTTGGGACTTCCAAATAGTTTCCAAACCATTTGAAAACCAAACGGTCTCAAAACCGTTTGAAGGACAAATGATCTCCAAACCGTTTGAGCACTATTCACAGCAAAAATGTGCCCACCTCATCCAAGCCTATAAATAGGACCACAAGGGTCCTCATTTGGGCATCGGTGCTGGGACGCCGACAGGCTGCCTGTACACAGGTCCGGTCCAAATCCAGTGTCATCCACGCCAATTTCATTCCACCTACTGCCCGTGTTGCAACCAAGGAGGCTGAGGAGAGAAGGAAGACGAAGTGAGGGACATTGTCTGGTCTGTCTAGCATCTCCCTTTCGCATCCAGATCTGCTCCGACATGACGTAGGAGGCCGCATCTTCTTCATCGAGCTACGACTACCTTCTACACCGAGTTCATGGTAGATTTCTCTCTCTTTCCCATTCTTCTTGTTTCTCGCATCACGAGTGAGTAGTACCTTTCCGTTGGGGTGTGGGGACTTGCCCCGCTACCCATGCAAATCATGTTCTTTTGTTAAACTCTCCATGGCAATGTATACAACTATCCACTTTTATGTTAGTTGGTATGTTTGTAGTTGATTATCTACTTTCTTTCATCTTTGTTCTTCCTATGTTGTGAGAACTTCTATATGTAGGATTGAATGTCGTTTAACAAGTTGAGTCCCAAACTAGAAATAGAATGAGATTCCTTGAGGTCGTAAGTGTGATCCATGAGGAGACGAGCCATCTAGCCTTCGGTGATGCTTCTGTGTGCCTAACACCTGTATAGGGGGTTCACAGCCTTAGTTGGATTTTGTATCTTCTTGTTAATCATCGATGTTTGCTCGTATATTAATCGCCTATTTGCTTATCGATTCATGTGATTGACTCCCAAACTAGAAATATAATGGTATTTCTTCGAGGTCGCAAGTGTATGATCTGTGAGGGGACAACCATCTAGCCTTCGGTGACGCTTCTGTGTGCCTAACGCCTATATAGGGGGCTCACAACCTTCATTGGATTTATGTATCTTTGAAGCTGTAAGTAAGTGATCCGGCTGGTGACGAGACATCTGATGCCTAAGGTGATGCTTATGTGAACATAATGCCCATACGGGGGGTTCTGCAGCAGCTCTATTTGGGTTGTTATATCTTGCCTGGATGGTTTGCGTTAGAATGTGTTTGCGTGCGTAGAGGTGGTGAAACCCAATACCATCCCAGTGATTCCATATCATTGATCTAAATCCAACTTTAATTTAGCTTTTACTTTCTTGCAATTAGTTTAATTAACCTCAAATCAACCTATCATTTTAAATATTAGCCTTAACTAGAACTAGACTAGACTAACAAAGATTCTTAAAAACATTGTCCTTTGGGTTCGATCATTAACTATACTAAGATAAGACTCGTCTACTTGCGGGTGGTATTATTGTACTTTGGTTTTGCTAAAAGGTCGGGGATTTCAACCCTGAGTGAGTTTGTTAGTACATACAAAATATCACATCAAATTCTGGTGTCGTTGCCGGGGACAACGAAATCAGTTAGTCAAATCTAGTTCTTTTAAGACTAATTTAGGATTTTGCTTTTCCTTTTTGAAACAATTGATAATCTACTTGAATTTGACTCTACTCTGTGGTTATCACTTTTGAAATCTTTCTAATTCTAGGTACAATCCAAGGCATAGTGCATGCACCGTTCGGACAACCCCGGACTAACAGTGGGATTTGATCCCGAGATAGACATAACTTTTCATCGTAAGATCAGAGAAAATCAAGCAAGGATGGCTCAGGAAGAGGAAATAGCCCGAAGAGTGGCTCAAGCCATCAATGCACAAAGAGAGAGGTTCATGCAAGAAGCCAGGGCTGCAGTTCAACAGGAAATCCTAGCAGTGCAAGCAGCTAAACTACAAAAGGATCTTAGAGAGTTCTCAATCCCGAAAGCTACAAATGTTCATCATCCAGTGCAACCTCCTCCCATCAACGCTCCTAATTTCGAGATAAGAGCGCATTGGATCACCCTGCTTCAGAATAACCCTTTCTATGGTAAACAAGGAGAAGATAGCCAAGAACATCTTCTGAGATTTATTGATCTATGTGCCATGACAAAACAAAATGGAGTCACAGATGATGCCATTTGACTACGTCTCTTCAAGTACTCCCTTGTTGATAGATCCATCAGTTGGTACAATTCATTGCAAAGTGAAATCCCCATCACCACCTGGGAACAACTCCAAAATGTGTTTTTAGAAAAATTCTACCGTCCATCCCTTACCTATGAAATTAGAGGGCGGATAACAAACTTCACTCAAGTTCCTGGAGAAACCCTTGCTGAAGCTTGGGATAGATACAAAGAGCTTCTACGTAAGTGTCCATACCACGGAATTCCCAAGAACCAACTCATTGAGATTTTCTATAGGGGTGTGGATGATGACATTAAGAGATTCCTCGAGTCATCATTTGGAGGAAACTTCATGCGTCAAAGTTATGACAGCGCATGGAGAGTCGTCACCCTAGGAGCAGAAAATCAAGCCAATTGGGGTAGATCTGCAGGTAAAGGAGTGTTGAAAGTAGCTATGGCCGAAGCTACTCCCGAGTACAAGTCTATGGCTGAAACCTTGAAGCTCTTAGTTGCCAAGCAAGACCATATTGAATCATCTCTTGCTGCTATTGGAAGAGTATGTTAACCCACTCGACAACTGGAATAGGTCAAGTTTGCTTCCCTATTATGTGAAGCATGTAAGAGCACCGATCATTTCACTTTATCATGCAATGTTCTCTATGATGTTGTTCTGAGCAATGTATGTGGCCAAGGAGACAGTGGTCAGATGGAAAATCTTAATGCTATCAACACCATTCTTGGTCAAAGTTATTACAATCTGAATCAGAATAGGAATCATCCCGGTTTTCAATATGGAAACCCTTCTGGAGCAGTAAACTCGCATCAATTTGGTTCAAACAATCAATCAAGAGGCCCACCAGGATTCTAGTATAATCAACAATAAGAGAATTTCGGGAATCAAGGAAATTTCAAGGGGAACTTTCAGAATAGGAAATACAATAATTACCAAAATAACTCTCAGTACCAGAATCTTAATCAACAACAAAGACAACAAGCAGGTCCAGTTTCTCCTGATGAAAAGCGATCAGCCATTGAGAAGATGTTGCAAACTCATTAAACCATGATAGCTAACCAACAAGCTCATTAGAAGGCTATTGAATCTCAATTAGCTCAACTTGCAGCTAGCATAAAGCCACCTGTTGGAGTCTTTGCTGGCTAACCTGAGAACAATCCTAAGCACCTTGAACAGTTGAAGGCAGTCACCACTAGGTCAGGGAAACACTATTCGGATCCCCCTGAAAAGGCACTTGTGGTTATCACAGATGAGGATGAACCTATGATTTCCCAAGACCCAACATCACAAGAGACTCAATCAAAAGATGATAAGTCAGAAAAGGGAAATTCTGAGAAGCCTGCTCAAGAAAATGAAGAAATTGAGACTCTAGAACCTGATATCCCTGTGTACAAACCTCATATACCTTTTCCAGCTCATCTAAGGCAAACAAAGCTTGATACCAGATTCAATAAGTTTAAAGAAGCTATGAAGAAACTTCATGTTGATATACCCTTTTTGGATGCTTTGGCTAAGATACTGGCATGGACAAAGTACTTAAAGTCACTCCTCTCCAAGAAGTATATAACTGAAGAGTATGAGACAGTAAAACTGGAGACAACTACATCTGATATCATATTGAGCAAGATGCCCAAGAAACAAAAGACCCGGGATCTTTTGGAATTTCATATCACATTGGTGATTCATCGTGCAAGAAAGGATTGGCAGATCTAGGTGCAAGCATCTCTATTATGCCACTTAGCTTGTGCAAAAGACTAGGGTTTGTAGAATTGCTTCCTACTGGCATGACTATTAAGCTTGCAGACAATGACTGGGAAAAATGAGTGGTCCGTTAACAGTTGTTCCAACTGGTTTTTTTGTTGGGTAACACATGAAGTGTGTTATGTCAAATGATACATTAACATGTATAGAGTGCAATGCATTTTGATAATGCAGGTCAATGTACCTTGAGAAAAGGATTGAGCCAACTTAATAAAGTATGATGTAATTATTATCCTGGTGAGGATGAGAGAGAAACTCATACTTTGTGATAATCATTCAATGGGCATATAATGATACCCCTATATGTGTACAGCTATGCGTTAGGGTTTTGATTCTTGACAATATGAACATGAAACCCTAATCAGTTAAAGAGGGAAACCCTAAACCTAATTGGTGAAAAGGGAAACACTAACCCTAATAATGGGAAGGTTGTATTTCTCTTGTATTGCATGGTGATGATATGTACTTGAGATTTCTTTTATCATGAAATACTAACCATGCAATTATCATGAGCTGATGAGCATAGCCAGGTATGAGCTATGATGTTTCATATGATACAGATTAAATGGGCCATGTGAACCATGTGAAATACTTGTGCAACAAGTATTATGTATACCTGGGTCTGAGGACCTAGAGGTAATAGTTACTTGATCAGAGGTAATAATGTTCAGTGATGAACTAAGGGTTTGAATACCCAAATCTAGCAATCATGATGATGATATTGTTAAGGGATGAGAATTCCCAATAATGTGATAAGGGACTGAGTTCCTAACTGTTATGCATTCAATGTGTTCTAAAGATTATGAAAGTACTTGATAAATGTATTAAACCTTTTTTTGTAGCATCTGTTATGATTCTTGATTGTAACTTGATTGATGCTAAAAGATATTGTAATACACCTAATTAATCAAGTGGAACCTTATCATGTAGTTTCCCAGGCCATAGATCCATTTGGTGTCAGGATTTGCTGAATGATGAAATGAGTTTAACTTGGAGTACATACTTTTGATTATGTGGGGGGTGAAGGAAGAACATATCCTTATGTCCAGATAGGGATCTTTGTGTGATTTCTTGATGAATACCTGGGTTGCCATGTGATCGCCTTGATGAAATGTACCGGGGATTGATGTGTGATCTCCCCAAAGAGAGTGCATGTTGTGGTTGTAGCTTGATGTGATATTTTGAATGCACTAACAAACTCACTCAGGGTTGAAATCCCCGAGCTTTTACCAAAACTAAAGTGCAATAATACCACCCACAAGCGGACGAGTCTTATCACAATATAGTTAAGGTTCGAACCCAAATGACAACGTTTTTATGAATCTTTGTCAGTCTAGTCTAGATCTAGTTAAGGCTAATATTTAAAACGATAGGTTGATTTGAGGTTAATTAAACTAATTGCAAGAAATTAAAAGCTGAATTAAAGTTGGATTCAGATCAATGATATGAAATTCCTGGGATGGTATTGGGTTTTACCACTGCTATGCACACAAACACATTCTAACACAAGCCATCCAGGAAAGATATAACAACCCAAATAGAACTGATGAAGAACCCCCTGTATGGGCATTAGGTTCGCGTAATCATCACCTTAGGCATCCGAAGTCTGGTCACCATCCAGATCACTTACTTACGGCTCCGAAGATACAAAAATCCAATGAAGGTTGTGAGCCCCCTATACAGGCGTTAGGCACACAGAAGCATCACCGAAGGCTAGATGGGTCGTCCCCTCGCGGATCATACACTTACGACCTCGAAGAAATCCCATTCTATTTCTAGTTTGGGAGTTAACCGCATTAATCGATAAGCAAGCAGGAAATTAATATATGAGAAAACATTGACGATTAACAAGAAGATACAAAATCCAACTAAGGTTGTGAACCCCCTATACAAGTGTTAGGCACACAGAAGCACCACCGAAGGCTAGATGGCTCGTCCCCTCATGGATCACACACTTACGACCTCAAGGAATCCCATTCTATTTCTAGTTTGGGAGTTAACTGGTTAAACGACATTCAATCCTACATATAGAAGTTCTCACAACATAGGAAGAACAAATATGAAAGCAAGTAGATAATCAACTACAAACATACCAAGTAACAACGAAGTGGATAGTTATATACATTGTCATGGAGAGTTTAACAAAAGAACATGATTTTCATGGGAAGCGAGGCTAGTCCCCGCACCCCAGCGGAAAGGTACTACTCGCTCATGATGCGAGAAACAAGAAGAATGGGAAAGAGATAGAAATCTTCCATGAACTCGGTGCAGATGGTAGTCGCATCTCGATGAAGAAGATGCGGCCTCCTACGTCGTGTCGGAGCAGATCTGGATGCGAACAGGAGATGCCAAGACAGACCGGACAGTCTCCCTCATTCTATCTTCCTTCTCTCCTCAGCCGCCTTGGTTGCAACACGGGCAGTAGGTGGAATGCAACTGGCATGGATGGCACTGGATTTGGATCGGACCTGTGTACAGGCAGCCTGTCGGCGTCCCGGAACCGATACCCAAATGAGGACCCTTGTGATCCTATTTATAGGCTTGGATGAGGTGGGCACATTTTTTCTATGAATGGTGCTCAAATAGTTTGGAGATTGTATGTCCTTCAAACGGTTTTGAGATCGTTTGGTCTTCAAACGGTCTGGAAACTATTTGGAAGTCCCAACCGGTCTGTAGACCGTTTGGATGACCAAACGGTCTTGTCTTTGCAAACCGAATGGATCGAAACAGTCTCGAAACCATTAGGATCCAATTGGTCTTGGATTCAATCTTCATTCGGTCTTGGTATCTCGGCTTTGTTCGGATTTGTGAGCAAACGGTCTCGGGACCGAATGGCTCCAAACGGTCTTGGGACCGAATGGCTCCAAACGGTCTTGGGATCGAATGGCTGCAAACGGTCTCATGACTGAATGGCTCCAAATGGTCTCAGGACCGAATGGCTCCAAACGGTCTCGGGAGACCATTTGGGTGACTAAACGGTTTGGAGACCCAACTGGTTTTGTTTTGATTGATCTTGATTGTCTGCACGGTCTCGAGTCCAAACGATCTTGAGTGATCGGTCTTCGCATGATGCTCATTCGGTCTTGGTGACTTCTGCATCTAAACGATCTGAGGTTGAGTGTCGTCCGGTCAAGGCGGATGGTGAGGACGGTGTGGATGTGGCCTTGACTCTGCTTCATGGTCTTGAATTCATGCAAATGTCTGAACGACTTCTTATACCAGTTGTTGCAAACGGTCTTGAATGCGCTGCTCGATCTTCTGCAGTTAAACGGTCTTGAAATGGATCTGTCCATTCAGTCTTGAGACCAAATGGATGAAATCGTTTGGCCAAGACCGTTTGGTGAGACCGTTTGATGAGACCGAATGGTTGAAACCCAGGACGAGAAAGGTGAGTCCCGCTCCAAAAAGGGTCGATTGTTCAACCTCATCAGGACCTTCATTAAATCAACATAAATTCAGTTAAAACCTTGATAATCGAATCAATTAAGTAATTTTGCATATTATGACGCATTTTGATATTTAATGAGTGAAATAGTATATATAGAGTTGAATTCATCCCAAAGTGATAATTGAATTCCATGATGAATATGCATTCATCAAAATACCCCGAACTTAAACGTTGCTCGTCCTCGAGTAACACAAAATCTAAAATAGTCGCCAAATGAATACTTTCCATTCATGTGATTACTTCATCTTCACATCACGAATATTTTCTTTTTGCTCATTATGACTCAGTATCTCAACCTCCTGAGACCACTAAACACATCTTACCATATCTTCGTTCCTGAGTTCGTTTTCCAAAATCACTTCCTCCTCACTTTTTCCAACAACAAGCATGTCAAAGAGTTTTGTAAGAGTCCAGAGACGCCCGTGGAACAACAAGTGTGCATTTGATCTGACACTGGTGTTTTTCAGGATAGGGTAGGCAATCATTGTGCCATTAGGTAGAAAAGGGAGTGAATGATGGTATGGAAGGAAGAATAAATCTCTCCTTTATTCGACTCGAGATTTTTATTTTATAATATGCAATTTCATTTATTGTATTTTTCATGCAAATCTCTCCTCTATTCGACTGGAGATTGCATTTCTTTATATGTGCACTTTGGCATCTTTTTGTTTGCAAATCTCTCCTCTATTCGACTCAAGATTGCAATTTTGGTGGTACGCCCCTATTTATTTGCGAGGGGTATGGAAGAAGCATAAATAGAGGGAAGTGGTGTGCCACCCCGAACTTAGGGTTTGGCACGAATTTGGTTATTTTTGTTTCTTTTTTATGAATGGAAGGGTACGAAGATGATAGACGAAGTGTAGAAGAGAGTTCATATCAGAATGCAACTTGATTTACAATTCAGTGCACCGGGTTGTTCTCTTTATCAAAGTCTGCTCAAATAATGACTTGATGAGGATCTGATGGGGATTCCATGCTATTGTTGCACAAATCAGTTAGGAAGCCTGATGTGTTTGATCCCTATTAGTTTGATAGACACTTATCATTTTTGCAAAAGTATCATGGTGTTAGGAATCATAAGCTTCACAAGATGATTTCAAACAAAAGGCTTGTTTCAAAAAGTGGTCCTTTTGAGGATTTACTTTGAATAAGGAGGATATAATGATTCAAAATGAATAGCAAGTTAGTTAGTGACTTTTAATGAAACCAGGAAGTGTCAAAAATTCATCAAGTATCTGTTCAATTTCTATTAAAGAATTTTGAAAATTTTGAATTTTTTTATCAAGAATGTGATAGTGAAAACTTAAGTATGAAAAGGATGGGTGTAAATGGAAAGTAAGATACATACCACCCACCCTCCACCCCGAACTTAGAAATTTGCTTGTACCGAGCAAACCCTAAATCCAAGATGGAGGGGAAAATCCGTGCCAGATTGACCACCAGATGTGGTTGTGTTCCAATCAGCGTGCATCCTCTTCTCTAAAAATCTCGAAGTGAAGAGTAATTAGATCTTAAAATAGCATCTCGTGATGTGAATTTTATTTAATGAAAAATTAACTAGAAGGTAAAAAAAAATTAAAGAAGCATTCTAATTTGAAAAGTAAAGAAAAACGAATTTATTGGTCGGGTTGCCTCCCGACAAGAGCCTTTGTTTTATGTCGATGGCTCGACTGAATCCTTCAGCTTCACAGTGGATCCTTTGGATTGGTGAGTTCCAACATTGCTTCAGTGCCTATGTCAGTTGCGGTGAAATATCTTTTTAAGCGGTGACCATTTGTTACAAATTTACTTGACTTTTCATTCCATAATGAGAAGGCCCCATGTGGGGAGATGCTCTTGACGATGTATTGTCCAGACCAGCGTGAGCGGAGTTTTCTTGGGAATAACTTCAACCTTGAGTTGAATAGTAGAACTGGATCTCCCGCTTATATGTCTTTTCTTTTTAGATGTCCATCGTGCCAAAGTTTTGTGTGTTCTTTGTAGATTCATACATTCTCATAAGCTGTCATACTGAGTTCATCTAGCTCTTGGAGTTGCAGAATTCTGGCTTGGCCTGCTTCTTTCATATCCAAGTTTAGTTGTTTAATTGCCCACCATGCCTTGTGTTCTAGTTCGACTGGCAGGTGGCAAGCTTTTCCATATATTAATCGAAAAGGTGTAGTCTCGAGGGGAGTTTTATAAGCAGTTCAATAGGCCCATAATGTGTCGTTGATTTTCTCCGACCAATCTTTCTGATTGCGGCCAACTGTTTTTTCTAAGATACTCTTTAGTTGACGATTAGAAACCTCCACCTGTCCACTTGTCTGTGGATGGTAAGGTGAGGCAGGCTACCTTGTGAGTAACACCATACTTCCTTAGCAATGCTTCAATGCTTCTTTCAAGAAAGTGGGAACCTCCGTCAGATATCACCGTGCATGGGACACCAAAACGGGGAAAAATAATATCCTTGAATAATTTGATGACTGGTTTGGAATCACTAGTGACAGTTGGTATGGCTTCAACCCATTTTGAGATGTAGTCTACTACCACTAGGATGTAAGAAAATCCATGAGAAGATGGGAATGGATCCATGTAGTCCACCCCCCAAACATCGAATATCTCTACTTCTTGCCATAGATTCAATGGAATCTCATCTATCTTTGTTATATTACATGATCTTTGACATTTGTCACATGATAGGATAAGGTCATAGGAATCTTTGGATATGGTTGGCCAGAACAATCCACACTGCAAAACCTTCAAGGAAGTCTTTTTAGAGCTCATATGTCCTCTCACTGGTCCTGAGTGACATTATTCCAAAATAAGTTGAGCTTCTTCTTTGGCAATACATTGTCTATACAGACCATCAACACATAGTTTGAAAAGGTGCGGGTCATCCCAGTAGTACTGCTTCACATCATGCATAAATTTCTTTAGTGCATTTCCAGTGCATTGAGGATGAATGACCCCAACAGCGAGGTAGTTCACAAGATCTGAGTACCACGGTATAACTTCTAAGACCTTCATTAGTTGATCATCCGGAAGGGAATCATTAATTGGAATCTTCTCGATATCCTGAGTGTGGATGTGACTGAGGTGATCTGCTGCAACATTCTCTGTTCCGTTTTTATCTCTGATCTCTAGATCAAATTCTTGCAGGAGGAGAATCCATCTTATTAACCTGGGTTTTACATCTTTCTTTGCCAGAAGGTAACGAATGGCAACATGGTCTGTGTAGACAACGACCTTCGAACCAATTAGGTAGGATCTGAACTTGTCAAAGGCATACACAGCTGCTAGAAGTTCTTTCTCTATAGTTGCATAATTCCTCTGAGCTTCATCGAGAGTTTTTGATGCATAATAGATCACATAGTGTTTCTTCTCTATATATTGCCCTAAAATAGTGCCCACAACATAGTCAATGGCATCACACATAATTTCAAAAGGATGGTCCCAGTCGGGAGCTCTAATGATGGTGGTGGTTGTAAGAGCCTACTTCAGTGTGTTGAAGCTCTTGACACATTCTTCGTTGAAATTGAAATCAATATTCCTTAGTAATAGATTCGTCATTGGCTTTGTTATCTTGGAAAAGAAAGCCCTAGTCTTTTGCAAGCTGTATAGTCATGCCAGTAGGAAGCAATTCTGCAAACCCTAGTCTTTTGCACAGGCTAAGTGGCATAATAGAGATGCTTGCACCTAGATCTGCCAATCCTTTCTTGCACGATGAATCACCAATGTGATATGAAATTCCAAAAGATCCCAGGTCTTTTTTTTTCTAATAGATTTGTCATTGGCCTCGTAATCTTCGTAATTACTCCTGAAGGAATTAAGGGAAAGAAAGAAAGCCATCGGTTATAAAATGAGTGACCTCACTGGAGTCAGTCAAGCACCGTGTATGCATATGATCCCTATGATGGAAGATCATAAGCCTACTATTGAGCATCAACAAAAATTGAATCCAAATATGAAGGAAGTGGTCCATCGCGAGGTTATTAAACTGCTCACAGCTATAATAATCTATCTAATCTCAGATTCACCATGGGTGAGTCCAGTGCATGTAGTCCCGAAGAAAGGTGGAACAACTGTTATACGGAATGAAAACAACGAACTCATCCCAAACCAGTTGGGTCTCCAAAATGACTATACAACTTGCAGACAATCAAGATCAATCAAAACAAAACCAGTTGGGTCTCCAAACCGTTTAGTCACCCAAATGGTCTCCCAAGACCGTTTGGAGCCATTCGGTCCTGAGACCGTTTGCATCCATTCGGTCCCAAGACCGTTTGGAGCCATTCGGTCCCAAGACCGTTTGGAGCCATTCGGTCCCGAGATCGTTTGCTCGCAAAACCGAACGAAGCCGAGATACCAAGACCAAATGAAGATCGAATCCAAGACCGATTGGATCCTAACGGTTTCAAGACCGTTTCGATCCATTCGGTTTGCAAAGACACAAGACCGTTTGGTCATCCAAACAGTCTGCAGACCGGTTGGGACTTCCAAACGGTTTCCAGATCATTTGAAGACCAAACGATCTCAAAACTGTTTAAAGGAAAAACGATCTCCAAAACCGTTTGAGCACTATTCATGGCAAAAATGTGCCCACCTCATCCAAGCCTATAAATAGGACCACAAGGGTCCTCATTTGGGCATCAGTTCTGGGACGCCGACAGGCTTCCTGTACACAGGTCCGATCCAAATCTAGTGCCATCCACGCCAGTTTCATTCCACCTACTACCCGTGTTGCAACCAAGGAGGCTGAGGAGAGAAGGAAGACGGAGTGAGGGAGACTGTCTGGTCTGTCTTGGCATCTCTTATTCGCGTCCAGATCTACTCTGACACGAAGTAGGAGGCCGCATCTTCTTCATCGAGCTGTGACTACCTTCTGCATCGAGTTCATGGCAGATTTCTCTCTCTTTCCCATTCTTCTTGTTTCTCGCATCATGAGCGAGTAGTACCTTTCCACTGGGGTGCGGGGACTAGCCCCGCTGCCCATGAAAATCATGTTCTTTTGTTAAACTCTCCATGGAAATGTATATAACTATCCACTTCGTTGTTAGTTGGTATGTTTGTAGTTGATTATCTACTTGTTGTCATCTTTGTTCTTCCTATGTTGTGAGAACTTCTATATGTAGGATTGAGTGTCGTTTAACGAGTTGACTCCCAAACTAGAAATAAAATGGGATTCCTTGAGGTTGTAAGTGTGTGATCCATGAGGGGACGAGCCATCTAGCCTTCGGTGGTGCTTATGTGTGCCTAACGTATGTATATGGGGTTCACAGCCTTAGTTGGATTTTGTATCTTCTTGTTAATCGTCAATGTTTGCTCGTATATTAATTGCCTGCTTGCTTATCGATTAATGCGGTTAACTCCCAAACTAGAAATAGAATGGAATTTCTTCGAGGTCGTAAGTTTATGATCCGCGAGGGGACGAGCCATCTAGCCTTCGGTGATTTTTCTGTGTGCCTAACGCCTATATAGGGGGATCACAACCGTCATTGGATTTGTGTATCTTCGGAGCCGTAAGTAAGTGATCTGGCTGGTGACGAGGCATCTGATGCCTAAGGTGATGCTTACGCGAACCTAATGCCCATACGGGAGGTTCTGCATCAGCTCTATTTGGGTTGTTATATCTTGCCTGGATGGTTTGTTTTAGAATGTGTTTGCGTGCGTAGTGGTGGTAAAACCCAATACCATCCCAGCGATTCCATATCATTGATCTAAATCCAACTTTAATTCAGCTTTTACTTTCTTGCAATTAGTTTAATTAACCTCAAATCAACCTATCATTTTAAATATTAGCCTTAACTAGAACTAGACTAGACTGATAAAAATTCTTAAAAACGTTATCCTTGGGGTTCGATCCTTAACTATATTGTGATAAGACTCGTCCGCTTGCGGGTGGTATTATTGCAGTTTGGTTTTGGTAAATGCTTGGGGATTTCAACCCTGAGTGAGTTTGTTAGTGCATTCAAACTATCACATCAAGCTACAACTGCAACATGCACTCTCTTTGGGGAGATCACACATCAATCCCTGGTACATTTCATCAAGGCGATCATACGACAACCCAGATATTCATCGGGAAATTACACAGAGATCCCTATCTGGACGTAAGGATATGTTCTTCCTTTACCCCCCACATATCCAAAAATATGTACTCCAAGTTAAACTCGTTTCACCATTCAGCAAATCCTGACACCAAATGGATCTATGGCATGGGAAACTACATGGTAAGGTTCCACATGATTAATTAGGTGTATTACAATATCTTTTAGCATCAATCAAGTTACAATCAGGAATCATAACAGATGCTACAAAAAAAGCTGTAATACATTTATCAAGTACTTTCATAATCTTTAGAACACATTGAATACATAACACTAAGGAACTCAGTCCCTTATCACATTATTGGGAATTCTCATCCCTTAACCTTATCATCATCATGATTGCTAGATTTGGGTATTCAAACCCTTAGTTCATCACTGAACATTATTACCTCTTATCAAGTAACTATTACCTCTAGGTCCTCAGACCCAGGTATACATAATACTTGTTGCAAAAGTATTTCACATGGTTCACATGGCCCATTTAATCTGTATCATATGAAACATCATAGCTCATACATGGCTATGCTCATCAGCTCATGATACTTGCATGGTTAGTATTTCATGATAAAAGAAATCTCAAGTACATATCATCACCATGCAATACAAGAGAAATACAACCTTCCCATTATTAGGGTTAGTGTTTCCATTTTCACCAATTAGGTTTAGGGTTTCCCTCTTTAACTGATTAGGGTTTCAAGTTCATATTGTCAAGAATCAAAACCCTAACGCATAGCTCTACACATATAGGGGTATCATTATATGCCCATTGAATGATTATCACAAAGTATGAGTTTCTCTCTCATCCTCACCAGGATAATGATTACATCATACTTTATTAAGTTGGCTCAATCCTTTTCTCAAGGTACATTGACCGACATTATCAAAATGCATTGCACTCTATACATGTTAATGTATCATTTGACATAACACACTTCATGTGTTACTCAATCAATTTTATTAGATTGAGGTTCTTCCACCATATCGAGCAAGAGGTGTGTGCTTGCTTCCATATCGCCCAAGTGGTGTGTGATTGCATCCATATCGGGAAAGAGGTGTGTGTATGCTTACCATATCGTGAAAGAGGTATGTGTATGATTACCATATCGCCCAAGATGTGTGTATGCTTAACATATTGGGTAATACGTGTATGTGTGCTTCCATATCGGGCATGAGGTGTATCCTTGATCACCATATTGTACATGAGGTATATCCTTGATCACCATATCATTTATGAGGTGTATCCTTGATCACCATGTCGTGCATGAGGTGTATCCTTGATCACCATATCATTCATGAGGTGTATGTGTGTGTCACTCATATCGGGCAGCTCAAAATTAGGGTTTGCATAATGGGTTAGATCCTTATACTCATAACTCTTCAAATCTCCATGGTGTCAGCCTACACTTCACCATGTGTTAAGTGACAACCTAGAAAATAGGTTAGTCTAAACCAAACCATGTGTACAAACCAATAGGGGTGTGGGGTTCTAAGGTATATCGGGTTTCATATCACCATATTGGGTTTCAACACCATATTGGGTTACAGGTGCTTCAACCCGATATCAGTTTGTGCCATGATGATGGCATCATAATCAAGCTCTAGACTTCATTCCTTAGTGTTATAGTTCATGAGAAACAGTCCTATTTCACTAATAGAACTCATGGATTCATAAATTATACA
This sequence comes from Alisma plantago-aquatica, assembly GCA_963693085.1. Classification (NCBI taxonomy): domain Eukaryota; kingdom Viridiplantae; phylum Streptophyta; class Magnoliopsida; order Alismatales; family Alismataceae; genus Alisma; species Alisma plantago-aquatica. Next base: position 872,608,372 of record OY856410.1, read on the forward strand.
ATAAAACTTGAAATGGAAAGTAGATCATCAAGTATGGCAAGATTGATGGTGAATAATAACATGATTGGGTTCAAGTTATATAACCTGCCTCAAGAACAACTTCAAAGATCCAAGCTCTAAAACTTCACATTCCCAAGGTTGAATATGAACTTATCACATATCCAAGACTCATTCACAACTCTTCTACATTCAAGAAATCACTATAGTTAAGAACTTGGTGAAGAAGAAAAGAAAGAAAGAACCACAACTCGAGATTCGTGCTTCAACCAAGGTTGAAGATGACCATGGCTTCACCTTAAGCTTAATGGCTTGAGATACTCCTTGATCCTTAATACTATGCATGATACCTAAGATAAATGGAGTGATAAGGTTTGAAAAGATTCACTAGTAGGTGAAAGGAGTGGTATATATAATTGAGGCTCATAGGAGAGAGTGTATAAGAGGTGTCATCATTTTACACTACTAGGTGCCATGTGTCCATGCATGGTTGACACGTGTACATGAACACATATTTATCTTGACATGAAAAACTCTTGAGGATAATCTAGGGATAAGATTTTGGCCATTAGTTATCTTGTTGAGCAAGATATTTCAACTCAACATCACTTTATTCACAAACTGATACACTTTTTCTAAGGAAAGTTGTAAATTGATATCCAAGACCTCCTTGAGGTTCTTAATCCATCATAGAAAAGGCCAAGAGTTGAAAAAACAATATGGGACCTTCTATATGGATCCTTGGCCGATAGGCACTCCCATATAAGCTCTACAACTCAATACAACTCAATTAGGGTTTCAAATACACAACTCTTCTTGGCCTTTTCATCACCAAGAATGCTACCACACAAATATGATTCAAACATGATGCCTCCTTATTTCTCTATCCTATAGATGATTCTAATATAGTAGGGACATTCTAGAGGTGGTAATTTTCATATCAAACCTATATTTTGGGTAAATTGTAACTTGCACCAAAACTGGTACACATGGCACAAGAATTATTCAAACAAGTTCTCACTTGAAACTTAGGCTTTCCACAAGCCAATCCTTAGCATAATTCTATATCTTATGATGATAAAGCACTTGAAGCATGTTCAAAATGTGACATATTGCAATATAACCCCTCATTTTGGGTAAATTACAATTTACACCCAAACTGCCATATAATGCACAAACAGTTTGCAAATAAGCTCAAACTTGAAAATTAAACTCAAGGAGAGTCTTAATTACTTTTCAAAAGATTAAAACAAATTTATGAATAACTTACTTAAGACAAACTTCTAGGTTTATGTCATAACCCAGGTCAGGGATGTTACACTTGAACTTCCCTTTGTCTCTGTTGATCATCATTACGTACTTGGGCTTGTCTTTATTCATTTACACATCAGTTGTTCCCAACATGCCAAGTAATTCTGACAACAACCTATCAAAATCATTCATGTTGTAGTTCATGAAAAACTAGTTGTATGATTCTGACAGTGACTACAAAATCACATTTGTGTCTAACTCTTGACCCAAGGAAAATCCTAGTCTTAAAATTTTCCACATACCCAAAAAGCTTCAGCACATTGGGACATGTTGGATCTCCTTCTACCATGTTGCATTTGAACAATGCCTAAGAGACATCATATCTCTCTTGTCTTTCCTAATATTGGTACATATTCTTAAGATATGTTACCATCTCAATGACATTCATGTTCTCATGTTGCCTCTACAACTCATAGTTCATTGAGTACAACATCATGAACTTGACATTTATGACGTCTTTAGAGTGCTTCTTGTAAGAATTCATGTCAGCTTTAGACACAGTGGGATCAGGTTCATATGAATTTGGTGTATCCAGGACATTAAGCTTGCACTCATGTGTGAGAATGATTCTCAATATCATGGACCAGTCATGAAACTTATTCCCATTCAACTTCTCTCAAGGACTGATTGCAAATAAAACATGTTATTGGTTGCCATCTGATTCTAAAAGAAAATTTTCAAATTCTCAAAACACTTTTGAGATAAAAGAAAATTTGATTATGTCTAATTAGACATTTAATTGATTGTCACTCTGACTATTTTTTTCATATTGATATCCCTCACATATCAATTTGGAAGATTGTAGCATACAACCTTCTAGTAAATCAAGACCCAAAACAATTGGTTTATTACCCAGCCAAAGCTAGCATTCATAACCATTTATTAAGGTAGGGAACATTTACGAGTTGCATCTCATGTAATTCTTGGATATATGGTGTGTAGAACTCTTTGTCACATTCATCTGTATCCCTCTAGACACTTAATCTCATTAAGGTCACTTAGTTAATCCTAATCCAAAAGCCAACACGATAGTAATGCACCATACTTGAGAGACATGTATAACTACCATCACACTTCCATGAGATAGACAGAGCACTTGGTGTGCCCACTCTTATTCAATCAAGTTTTTTATGTGTGTTACTTATGTAAATCATCTAAGACTTAATATTGTATTGAGGGATTTCTATCTATATAAATACATATACTATCCAATCACCACATACTAATATGTATCATATACATACTATATCGACAAATAAAACATGAAATTACGATGGTTATGGCCACACTAATGCAATTCCATAAAGCTACAAGGAATTTCTACCACCTAAGGTCCAAATCATATATAACAACCTATTTTTGAAGAAGATTTATGTTGAAATTAGTCTGGGTCGATCAACTCAATTCTTGAGTCGACCAGTTGGCCTACTAATCAGTCAATTGGTATCTTAGATCAATTGACTAGTCTCCAGTTCAATCGACATATGGTCTCCTCCAATCGATTGTGTTATGACTGTATCTGAGATTAATCAGTAAGTTAGGGTTTATGTGGATGATTACATGCTTTACTAGATTGATAATTACTTAAACATGATTAATGATGATATCTCAGTCATGATATGTTAAATCTAATGAGAACCCCAAGTATGCTATCGCTTTGTATAATTAGGGCTTTAAAAAATATAAACCCTAGTCAGCTGAAATTAGGGTTTTCATCAAATAGGCCCATGTTTAGGAGGAATGAGAGAGGTATGTAAAGGATAATGAAAATGGTAGCTGAGGAATAGGATAGCACGATCGTGGTGGGTCGTTGGTGGCACGGGCATTCTATGCCGCACGGCCGTTTTGAAAGAATTGAACTATTGACCAACTTTTATACTAAAATCTGATGAAACCAATGCACCACGGCTGTGGTAGGCAGCACGGCCGTGCTGGGTCCATCTTAGTACGGTCGTGGCAGCTAGCATGGCCGTTCTGGGGCATTTTCTCTTCAAACGGTTGTTCTGTAGATTTTTGGATAGCAGTGCACTTTTCTATTTTTAAATAATTATTTACAACCCCAAATGATCTTAATTTTTAACTGGAAATCTTAAACTCAATGTTAAACAACATGTAAAATTTTTATATTTTTTTGATAATTTTATACCTTATCAGTATACGAATTACATCAATATTTTTATGACAGAAAATTCAGCTAAAATAAGAGAAAGTATAGTGAGGGGTCAATGTGCAATTGACCCAAGCAACTCAATTGATCTATATTGTCAACCTAACACACATGGAGATCTCATAATTCGTGATTCAATCCAGAGAAATGAAATCCTAGAGAGAGAGAGGGATAGTTAGGGTTTGAGAGGAGCAAGTGATGGATATGCTGACCTAGGGTTTTGCGGTCTGAGGAATGATGAAATCATGTAAGTTTATCTTCTTTGCATAGATTTTAATGGTGAATCTTCTCTCACAAGTCAAGATTCCTTCCCTCCTCTGATTTGATCCAAAATGGTATCAAAACTCCCCCTTTTCTCACTCTTTCTTCATTATCCCTCATTTTTAGGGTTTTTGAGTTGAAAGGAAGAAGAATCGGGTGAATTGCTAGGGATTTGATATGAGATCGAGATTTTCAGGAACGAGCTATGTTTTTAGGTGTTTTCACACCTTAGGGTGAGTGGGAGCTTCCTTTAAACATTATATTGCACAAAAATTGGTTAAATCATCCATAATCTTTAATTTCTTAGTATGCAACTACAACGCTGAATTGTCTGTTTGATCTAAGTTATTGCAAAATGATATGAAATGGATTCTTCCTCTATTTGTTTGAATTTCAGATGATAAATTCATAGTAGAAATGTATACAATACATCTTAATGAGAATTCCCTAAGTATTCACAAAGTTTATAAGAGTAAACTAAAATATAGGGAATTTGTCTCTGACTGAAATTGTTGTATAATTAAATAGAGAAAAATTTTTATCTGGATCCCCTTGGTTATGAATAATTGTTTATCTGAATGCGTAGTACATATATGTCAGATACTATTTTGGATTTCATGTGATGTGAATAGTGTTTTCTTGATATCTTCGTAAAGAGGGTGAAGCCCTATATGAGTGGAAAGTTGGAAATTTGTGAATAGATATGGTGAAATCCATTTGAATGTGTTTTTCTTGGCATCATAGAATCTATTTATGCAATGTTATTCTTCACTCATAATATCTCAATGAATGGCATGGAAAACCCTAATTTAGCTCAATTTGAGGATTTCATACATATGTTGATTGTATATGACTTGTTTAAAGCAATTTGTATTTAGTGGATGTTAATGACATATTAAATCCTTAAGAGAGCCATGCAATAAGTGAATGAGGTAAATGAAACCCTAAGGATAGGGTGTTCGATGAATTAAGAATTTTTATTACCATGTTCTCAATATGAGATGCACAACCCAGTATTTGGGTCGAAGTGCACGTTTTCTAAGAAAGTGCAAATAATTTATGGGTGCAAATGATGATTACTCATATGCCAAGTAATTACCTCTTATCAGTATATTAAGATGTTTAATTGCATGATTCTAGTGTATAAGTGCCAAATGGACATGCATTATGTTTATTTAAGAATTTTAGTCTTCCTGCATGTATAGTATATTGATTACTTAGTATATTATAGTGTTTTGAATATACTACTCTGCCAAGTTTAGAATGATATACATGTTGTATTATAACTTCAAATAAGTAGACGCGACACCATAGAGATACTAGAGTCAAGTATAGGTAAGAGAAAGGTACAATGTAGAAAGAGCTTTCTTGGAATAATAAAATAATAGACTTAAGAGCCATGAACGCCATAGAATCCCTATGAGAGGTCAACGCCTTAGGGATAAAATGACCTAACCCTGGAGGTGCGTCCAGTATACGGGGGTCGGAACGTACCAATAGGTGGTACAGAGGACGAAGCCCTAGTGGAAGTCTCCTTAAATTATAGTTTGCAGTGTCCAACATCAACCAAAAGTCCTAGTGGCACTAGAGTATAGAAAAGTGTGTCCAACATCAACCAGAAGTCCTAGTGGCACTAGAGTACAGAAAAGCAAATAGGTGGCTTGACTCTCTTCCTGTTGCTCAGGTTAGAGGAGTCCAGTTTATGACACAATAGGAGTGTTGAGGCCAGAGAGCCAGTTTCCCTATTGCATACCAGGAGAGTAGTCAGACTTAGCTACCCTGAGGTCTCAGCTAAGTCTTGTACGGTGAGATCGTTGTTCTCTACGAGTCTTCATATGTAGAGTACACTGCATATGATCATAGCATAAGCTAAAATATGATCATATAGGTTTAAAGAGTTTCTTATAAGTAAGAAAGGCCAAGAAAGATTCGAGTACAGTTTCTCAACAACTATTTTTTGTATGTTTCTGAATTATTAGTTCTCTTTGAAATTTATCAAGCATGCTCATATATTGATTTTCTCTTGTTGATATCTAGAGTATCCTGCCATATTTATGATTGTGAATGATCAATCTCTTTAAAGCTTACTATTGCTATAATTGATATCAGTTGCTCCAAAGTATATCTGTAATTATATTAGTGCTTTGGACTATTTCTTTGAAGTACTCATTCACTGAGAGAGTAGGCTCACCCCTCTACTCACAATATTTAGGGATATCATATGGACTTGAAGATATCATTGCATCATAGTAGATCTTCCACAAGAGTTAAGTCTGAGTATAGTTAAGTTCAGTCGGTCCTTGTCACTCTAGGTCCTTGTATAGATGTGAGAGAGTTGTAAATGATGTTTGTATCTTTGTTTCCTTAATAAGAGAAAATGCATTTGATTATCATGTCATATGTACATGGAAGTGTGAGAAACAGAATGAATGTATGGATGTGTATCATTAATGTTGAGATCATATTAAAGTAATCAAAGTTTGATTCTCTTGCAAAGTTGTTTATGTGATTGGATGCAAGAAAAACAAAGAGTTTGAAAAAGAAGAAAAGAAAGTTAAGGGTGATCATTGTATTACGATAAATCATCAATTTATGCCCTAACCTCATGATTAATTGAAATTGTGAGATCAGGATGTAGCAACTTTGGTATCAGAGCTTAGGCTGAGTTGTCAGAGACCATTAAGTTAGTATGTTAGAGACATAAGTGTAGCAGATAGGAGATGTTATGATGTTAGCTCGAGGATTTGAGTATTTGGATATCCTAGTCTGGTATCTGAGTACTTGGATCAACCAGTATCAAGCTACTCTGTCTATTCTTTCATGTATACCCTGGCCATGTATACAGTGGAAGGATGGTCTAGAGAGGAACCCTAGAAATATTAGGGTTAGAAACAAGATAAGTAACATGAATTAAGAGCATAAATATAAAATGAGATAGAACTTTCATTTCATATTGTTGTTTTATTGGAGGTGAATAGAAAAACTCATATATGTTTGAATTCAGATATTCTGTATTTTGAAATATATATATGGGTCTTTAAGATTTGTTGTACACTATGTAGTTATAGAATTTATTGATTACATTCTTTGTATCAAGTAGACTAGAAATGGTCTTTGAATGAGATTTCCTAAGTGGATAAGTTTTCTTCCACACATTTGAGATGAATAGGAGTTGCGTAATCCTGAGTAATGCATTACTGGGATCTAATGACTCCTATTAGTAACATAACAAGAGTAAATTCTAGATAGATTAGATCCAAATTCTAGTATGAATGTATATACTCTAAGATTTTGAAGTACAAGGGAAAAACTGGGATAACTAATAATTAGTTGGAACTGATATCTGAGATCCTTCTTTGGGGTCTCATATGAGAAACCCTTAATTGGGAATAAAGCACTACTAAAAAAAGATACTTTGGCTACAATTATTCGGACAACATATATTTTATTTGTATGCAAAGGTGGCTTATACTACAAAAACAATAATGTAAAGAAAACAAATGTAACAAGCACCAATGACTACAAAATTGGCTACATATACCATATAACTACAAATTAAATACTCTTTTGAACTCAATTTGATCAACACAATTACACTCTTCCCACCCTGTTGTAAATAACAAAAATGCCAAAAATTCAACCTTTTCACGCGCAATGACTCCATTCCAAGTGGGCACAAACATTACTTCATTTCCTCATCTTCCCAACTGAGTGTGACTAATGTGCCTCCTCCCCCACCTAACAACATCACCCTTGCTTCGTCCCTCCCACCTGACTGCGCCCACGTTCTCTCCCTCTCACCCACTTCTCCCCCATCACCCCGTTGGATCACACTCACTTCCTCGTACCATCTTCTCCTCTACACCCAGATCCCATCCCCTCCGTTAGCACATAACCTTACATACTACTAGATAGGATATGCTCGAACCAGAGATGTCGTAAGAGAAAACCCTTTGAGGATATCTGGACAATTTTTGTTTATGCTGCAAGGTATGTAATTAATTTCATTACAGCTTCAAAGACATGAAGCAGGTGGAGAAGCTAGCCATGCGCCCTTAGAGTCATATGCCTCTCCCAAATCGTGGGGTAAAAGGGTTGGCTACGTTTGGGCAATATAAAAATTAAATTAGGAAGACGAATTATGTGATATATCACATTCTTGTAAAGAAATAGTTTAAAATTTGGGCTGCTTGGAAGTCGGACGCCTTGTCTCTGTTTCCTGCCCAACAAAATGCAAAGGTGTCGCATGAAACATTGTTGCACTTGATGTCTGCTTGGATACTTACATGGAAATCTGCTAAGGAACTAGCATTATTAGTCATTTCTTTTCTATTTTTAGAGATTAGTAACTCTTTGTTACCTTATGATCTAAGAAAATATATGCTAAATTGAGGTTTAGTAATTGATATGTTTTCTTACTGTTTTGCCTAGTTTTATCTCTACGGGGTCAATGAAATGGTATGTGAGTAAAATTGTGGTAGAAGTGGATCCCTGAGCTATATTGAAAACACAATGCCATTTGCTGTTGGGCTATCACAATATTGTGTTTGGGTCTCTTGTGATATTAGGGCATTATGTAATGAAGTTATTGATGTTTTAGTCTTTGATTCAGTACACTCCTTCATTGATTTACTGTTGTCCAGGTGCCAAACAAAAATACAATGAAGTGAACGGCCGGAACCATCTAAAATCAAAGACAAAACCAAGACAACTGTTCAACTAGAGAAACATTTTGACAACATTCTCATTTATGCTTTAACCAAGTTATTGATGACTCTAATCTACAGTTCTTAGTTTATATTCATGCTAGATTACTTGACATGATTGGCATACAGAGATTCCTATTATCTTTTTATATATTTTTTGTGACAAAGATTATGGTTTATGAAAGAAAGAACTTTGTAATTAAAAGTCTCCCCCATCTTCAAGTGCTTTTTCTTCCACTACATGATGCAACTAACTTTCTGCCCTTTTGATTATCCTTTTTTATCTTGAAAGATATGTAGTTAATTTCTAAATTTGTTGATGATATCTACCTTTGTAGTCACAATCATTCTAAAAATTTAGTATTTTCTTGCCAACATGTATTTGAAAATTCCATTCTATAAGAGTTCAAGACTTGACCAACTTGACGAAACTGTAACACCTAGCAGGTCGTCAATCTATGTGTATTTCTTACTTAACTGAAATCATGCATGTAAAAGTTCCTCACCGTTCTTTGATCACAATACCCTCGTAACTGGTGGATGTATTATTTATTCTGATGTGACATTCCTTCTTTAAAAAATTATATGTGGAGATCCCATCATCATTTTCCAATAAAAAGAACTTCGTCAACCGGTACATATCTTTATTGTCATAGTTCCTATTTCCAATTTTATAGATCAAACCCCATCCACACAGCTATAATATATGTATATCTCTTGCCATTGGAATAAACAAGGCATCTCCATCATAAATGACTCGGATCTGAAAAATCAAACATATGAACTTCGCCTTTTGAATTCCCACCGAAAGGATTTGATACGTCAAATCACATTACATTAAATCCTTCAATTCAATTGAGTATTAGGTTTAATCTTTATTATTATCTCACAAAAGATCAATTAGCTTTTTCTATGTTAAGGCTGCTACTTATGTTGTAGTGCAAGTTAACCTTTTTTATTGGCATGATATACACTTTCAATGTCAGCTAATATGCTTCTCTGTCACACGCTAGCTATACATCTTTGTTTGTCTTGGGGTTGTTAATTTCGAGAATGGTCAACACAATACTTTTGTATTTTAAATTGACAAAAGGATTGATTGGATTGACATGTGCAGATTTCGTCCTTCATTAATATATTGCACGTAAATAGCAAGTTTGTTAGTTAGTTCATGACTGATTATCTATAGCTTGTACAATTCTTTCGTAGTCCCAAAATGTTTATAGTTGCTTATGCTAACCATATTATATACATACTCCCTTGAGTATATGAATAAAAAATAGATTCATGAGTGATTATTATGATTTATAGGTACGATATTAGGTGAAAGCCAAACAGGATAATGCTTTTATGTGTGTCAAAGATTGAATGTAATGCAATGCAGACATGAAAAAGATAATTTCAGCAGAAAATACCAAAAGTAAAGAGAAAATGGGACTAGTTATATAGCCCACCCGCTACAATAAGTTTACTCATACTAAAACCATACAAGATGATATATAGATCAGAACAACCACAATCAAAATTCCAATATGAATAGGCTACCATCTAGTTAGACGATCATTGTATTAGGTGTGGCTTTCATAGATTTTTCATCTCTTGGCCTGCTCCACACTATAGATGATTTCTAGTTAACATTGCTCAAGTATATCCTCAGGTCATCAAATATTTTCAAACTAAATAGATTATTAGTTATATGCTTAATTATTTAGTTATGTATTGTGATTTCTTACATGCATTATATTGTTGTTTGCATAAATATTTAATGGATCCATGTTACGTAGTTAGACTCTAGTTTGTGCGTGAATATTCTTTTATAAAATATATATTACAACCATGACTGACACTATTTACTTTAGGTGAACTGTTCTGCGTCCACATGCTGCTAATCAGAAATGTAAACTGTCGATTATAGCAATAGCAGACAGAGAAAGAGCATCAAGCTAGACCTTATCCCTTGATATGAAGAAAGGTCAAAAGAATTTCTTTTTAAATACAACACATTAACTACTGATTATGAGATAGAATCTTATTACGAAAAAGTATAAAAATTTATAATTTATTTATACATGAACTTGCACGATGAATCAAAAGATACTCAAAATAATTTATTACACAGTACATTATGTACTCTGTTAGCAAGAGTAAACTATATTCCATCATTACTACACAACCTGAAAAACATCTTTACGTTCCTTATGTTTCTACAGACATTAGAATAATGTACTAGTATGAGTCAAGAGACTGTCAAACATCAATCTCTCAGTTTTCTACACTATTTTCTGGAAACAAATGAGCAACTACAGTTATTTATGGTATGTGATGAACTGCAATACTGTCTCAGAATCAATCAACAAAACCGAACTCCAGAAACAAGTCTCATGGATTGATATGTGCATTGTTGGTGCCTGTGTGGTGTGTACTCTCTGTATAGTGGAAGACTTCCTTTTATGCTGGGACAAACTATGCAGTCCCCCCATATTCTTCAATATGAATGCCAAGCTTGGGGTGGTCGCTATGCTTCCAACTACTTTCATCACCGCCATGAACTTTGCAGTCAAAACTATGGCTACATTTAAATACGACCCCTCCCTTTTTGTGAGTGCATTGTCACTCCTTAGGAAATTCTACTCAGCAAGCTGTGTAGAAACCAAGTTACATGAGGCATTCTTTCTAGTTTGTCAATCATCTGCTGTATGGAGTTCCAAATAATCGAGGCTTTCTGTGGCTATAAACATGAAACATATGTAGCATTCACATATCAGATATAAAAATCTATGTTTTTGAACCACAACATACATTTTGTCTAAGGCCCTTGAAATCTCTAGACATTCCTTGAATAATAGGGAATGGAAGGTTGAAATCAAAACTCTAAGTCCTGATAAATCTCCCCATAAATTATGATTAAAATAATAAAATATTTTGGCTGTGGAATTATGAATTAACAATTAAGGTTAGAAAATATTAGCTATATACTTTGATGTGATCGTTTTCTCCTTATATACTACACTATCATGGATGAGTAAGATTCATTTGCAGTGACTTTTCAAGTTCAGGAATAAGAATTCTAATAAAATTTATGTTACCATACTATATAATGTTTGGATCAGTTGGAATAGATTTATTTTTAAAAATAATATACCTTTCAGTTAATATGGTCTGACATGTTGTTGATGACCTGATTAATTGCTTTTTTATTTATGCCAAAGTTTGAGGATCTCTTTAAATGTTTGTTAAAGTTTTGTTTCTTTATTCAATTATGTGATCTAGACATTTCCTAATATTACAATCTATCCAGTTCTCGTCTCATTTCTAATCAAGTTGGTTGATATCTAACTTTGCAATTATTGCTAGCTCATCTACATGAAAGTTCAACCACTATTGAGTTAGAACTCATTATATATGATATATAACCAACCAGTCTGATTCAGAAATTTCAGCCACATTTGAGTCCATGTTCAACAAAACAACTAGATAACTGATAAATGATCACTATTCAAGCAGGCTTGTGCACCTTAAGAGCAAACTGTGCAAAAGATGTGAATTCTAGAAAATATTGTGCAAAAGACTTCGAATCCCCTATTTCTTGATACTAATTTAGTATACTTTAGAAAAGAATGTGCAAAAGACAATGAATCCCTTATTTCTTCATATCATAATCTCTATGGTATGATCCTTGAACATCAAGTTCTATTTTAGGGTAGGGCTTTACTTAAACATGGTCTGGGGCTATGATGCTTTTCCATGGTTTTCCCCACTGTTATATAGCAGTTAGATTAAACATACTATAGTGTGCATCATCATACGACTTTCAACATTGATATCAACACTACTCTAATGATATAACAAATTTGGACAGTTGACTAGCATTAGAACTCTTAAATTTCCCTTTTATGTCATCAATTAGATTTTAGTGATTGTTAACAATCTACACAACTTCAACATTGTTAGCCTTTTCATCACCAACATTGTTGTTGCACTTAGGCATTTTGTTCTCCTATTCAGCAGTGTAGAGAATAACCATCTCAGATGTAACAACACTGACTTGTTCACAAATGCGTTGGTAAGCAACCTCAACTGATGTATCTGTTAGCCACTGGACATCATCCTCGCCATATGCTTCATTATCTTGATATGGGTTGGCAGGTGGAAATTAATGCTCCTAGTTGTATCCTTCATTATCATCATCTTGTTTCAAAGATATGCAAGCATCTTTCTTGGCCACCTTACTAATTTCACCTTATTGTTCTTCTTACTACCTACTGAGCCATTGTGATTTATTTTTGCACTAGATGTTGGATAGTTATACTAGCTGAACCGTCAACCCAGTCAATTTTGATATTTACTGTTTTATTTATTCTTTATCTAGAAAAAAGAGGATCTGATTCCTGGTTATGAAATTTCAAATGGTTATCAGATGTCCATGATATGTTAGTAAGGGATGTCTAAGAATATATGTAAGTGACTTAGTTGTACTTCCTAATATACAGTGGTGTAAATTTCTAGACTATGGCTTTTTAGCACGCTCTAGTTTTCTCATGAATATGAGAATATTTAATGGTAACTTCAGATGGGGAGTATTTCTGAATTGTGGTCTAGCATAATCCATTTTTGTAGTTGAAATTTTTGTATGTACTTTCATCATCCCGCAGTTGATATATGAAACAAAATGATTTATTTAAATATTAAAACAAATGACAGTTGTACTATCTTCTTCTGAAGTTATGAATCACTTCATTATAATATGTATAACAATATTGTCGGATATTATAGTAACTCATCTTGTAAATGATGATATCTTTGATGGAGGAATGTGGGTCTGATATGAACAAAATTGTAAGTTCATTTATTTTGTGATATGATTTCGGTTTCCATTGGCTGGTCAATGGTTAAACGTTATTTGTATATCAGGTTGATAAATTATCTTTTGAAGAACATGATGTTTTATTGCTAGCAATCTTCAATTTACTTCGTATATCAAACAACAATGACAACATCAGAAAACTCTTATTTTAACCATGTTGGAGACTACTCTCTGCATGGATTTTTCTTTTCAATCCAACCCTTTTATCTAAAATTTTATATATTATTTTGTGAAGAAAGAAAATCCTTCTTTGATAGATGTATAGAATCATTTTTTGGCTTGTGCTGGACTTAATGCCTGAACATCTATAAGATGGTCCTCCTGAAGTTGATTCTAAATGCTTCTCTACATGTGAACGTCATTCTTTCTTCCCACATCAATCTTAGGATCCCTGTCACCACATATTAGCTGTACAGATGCTTAATATAATTACTATATGTATGTGGAATTGTACACATGCTCTAATTGAGACATGTTCATATGGCTACAAATTTATGGTTTCCTATGGAAAATGGAGTTTAGTAAATAAACTTATCATATTCTAGAATTTAGAATTTAGTCATATTAGAAATGAACTGTGCTTCGTGAAGTTGTTATATGTAACATTTCCGTTTTTAATTTTAGGATGATGACAACCTTTTCAAATATTCTCACAGGTACTACTCAGGCTTGCAAAAACTTATGCTCCTCTACACAGATGGTGTTCATTATACTTTTGATGAAATTGATGGTTTAGATGCTTTGTACAAGTCATTAAGAGAATAGTACACTTGGTCTTCTGTTGTCAGGGTAAGACTAAAATCCTAATCTAACAAAGTGTGTCAACCAGCTTTTTTCCTTCTGGGTTTTAACAGTTAAAAATACATCTAAAATGTTTTTCTTCTTACTTTCTATTCACTAGGACTGTAAACTTACCAATGTGCCATGTCTTTGGTACAGTGAATTGTGACTATTTGACTGGTTTATCTGATTACCCCTCCACATTTCCCAATCTCAGATTGAAACAGATTTAGGGGTTTGTTCCAGATTGGTTGCTCAACTTTATCGTGTAGAGTAGTAAAATAGATTAAGGGGTAAATTTAGATCGTACAACAGATGTTTCAGATTCAATTCTTATCATAAATCTTTTTGAAGTTTTTTTTGTCTATTGTTCTAAAAAATTATCTATTATTTGTGCATCTTTCTCAGTCCCTCTGTGATTAGGAGTTGCATTTGCTCGCATGCAATTCTCTATATTACTAGTTTCCGTCAGCAAAAAATGTTTCTTCTATTTAAGCTCAAGCACATCATTTCACAAACATTAGCCTACAGACCTTGGGAGATTCAATCTCTTCTTTAGAAAAATAGGGATGGGCTAACTTTGTACTTCAAATTATGTAATTCTCTTCAGTCGATTGTATATTCCCTACAATCCCAACACAGCATGTATTAGCTCATTCTCTTGCATTCTTGCATGTCCCCGGTTCAAGAAACTTAAATGGAACTCCTCAAGTCTAATGGAAAGTCAAGCTTTATAACCACTATTCATCATTGTTCTAATGCAGGTCTATCAGTTTCCATCACACCCATAACCATTCAACACAAAAGAAAGAAGCAACTATACCTTAAAGGAAATGAAGGTGGTAAAACTATGAAGACACACAGCTCCGTATACAGGCTGCATAAAGTTCATATCTTAAGATCAAAAGATAGTTGATTGAGGTCGCACTTACCATTACTATGGTGAAATGTATGAAAGAATATGATTTTGTTGGAAACATGAGGGAATGCAGTAAAATCTTTGCAATGCCTCACAGAAGAGTGTCCTTCAATAGTTCATATTGGATTGAGGTGGTGAGGAGGGAAAATTAAATGATGTGGTTATTTATTTTACATTTTTTGATTTTTGCAGTACATCTCTCCTAGATTTCATCATATTTTTAGCATGTTGAAGATGATATGTCTCTTTCCGCACAACATGTTTAGAAATTTGTAGGTACTTGTGAATAGGACGAACCTAACAGGCTCAACTAAGCTATTAGTGGTTTACAAACTTTAGGCATCTCATATCATATGGTTTGTAGCGGTGCTATTAACTTTTTCTATCCTTATACATGTGCTAGAGAAGGGTATATAAATTTTGACTCTACCCTGTTTTTGAAAAACTCACCAAACAATCTTTCTAGATCCAACTTTAATGATCGCTTATCTTTATGCTATCCTTATTAACCACATTTTTAAATAACATCCATGAGGTCATGTTGTTATCTGTTTCTTTTTCATATCCTTACTTTTTACAGTGACATATTTCTAGGACTTATGAATGTTCAATTAAGATGTAGACCACTGATCTGAAGGCTCTTATCACATCAGCCACACCAGATGGTATGGAGGTTCCAAATTTTTTCTCTAGTTCCATGTACCAAATATCTCAGCGATCGTCTTCCTCGTTGAAAAGGTAATCAGTGAGGAGTGTCTGACAAGCTACACAAATCTTCATTAAAAACTACTCATTGTAAGTTGTTGTTTTCGTTGTCATTTGTTGAGTTGAGTTATTGCTACGTTTCTAGGTGGGAAAACATATTTTCTATATTCAAACTTCATTACTCAGGTCACTAAAGATGCAAAATAGAATCTCTTATCTCATTTTCTATTGATTCATTTTATTAGCCCCCTATTAGTTTTTATTTTCTAGCCATTTTCCATCTCTAGCCTTGACCCACTTGATCTCAGGGATAGTATGGGTAACTGATATGTGCTCATTTTCAGTAATGACATGGCCACAAAAGCTTGTTTCTTATTTGTCTATGTAACCAAGTTTCCACTAAAAATGTACACTGTCTAGATATAGTTATTGAGCTGATACAAATCCTATTATAAACGCTTGATATCCAATATATTGATCTTTGTGTCTCTAGGACAATATCTTATATAATACATGGTATGGCACAATGCATCTCACTAACATTGTCTTAAATTCAAAATGTGCATAGAGAAAAAGTTTAGTTTACATCCCAAATAGAGACATATAGTTTGAGATTGCAAGAAGTTGAACTACTGATGGGATAAGTCAAGCATCTACTCCGTCTATAGGCATAATATATACCCACTTTGGTCTTCTGGTGGAGCTCCACCTCGGCTTTGCAAAGCATCCCTCAGCAACATTCAGATGTAGTAGGTAAACATATATTCACTAGCCTTCGACATTTATTGATTTTGGTGAAATTCAGTCCTGGAGTTTGACCACATGTCCAAACATACATGTAAGTAAGCAGCTGCACACACAAACTTATAATTCAGACACGCCTTCCTCATATGTTCTTCAAACATGCATCTCAGCTCTTCAAGCTTCTAATTGAGGCTCTTGTGTTTTATAAGCATTGCAACTTTTCAAACATGTCTTGCTCGCCCTACTCCATAGAAGTTGAAACTGAGAAGATGCTCATCTCTATGGTAGAAATTGAGTTGGAGAAAAGAAAACATTAAGATACACTACTACAAAAAATGTTTTTTACAATAGTTTTTTTTCTCAATTTACAACAGATGTTAACCATTGTATTAGATTGCGTGGTCTTATGGGGGGGTGCTTTACACAACATGTGATCGCATGTTGTAATAGATGTATTTTATATAACAGTTGAAACATGTTGTCTTTTAAGGAATGACAGGTTGTAATATGGGTATTTTACACAACATGTGGTGCACCTATTGTAATATATATTATACAACAGTTGAACAATTGTCTTTCACTAAACACACCCGTGGTAATAGGGGTATTTTTTAAAACATGCAGTTCGCCCATTGTAATATATATTATACAACAGTCGAAGCATGTTGTCTTTCACTAAACACACCCATTGTAATAGGTAGGTATATTACAACATGCAGTGCACCTATTGTAATATACGTGTTTATACAACAGTTGGAGTATGTTGTCTTTCCATACATTTAACTATTGTAATAGGATTGTTTAGACAACATGGTGTGTGTCTATTGTAATATACACAATTTATACAACATGTTATGCATGTTGTAGTTTACTAGAAATACCTGTTGTAATAGGTGTATTTTTTTTCCTGAAAAACCTGTTGTAATAGGTGTGGATAACACAACATGTGTTGTTTGTTGTAGAATCATACATTTTACAACATATCATTAATTTATGTCTTTGGTTAGAGTTTGATAGGTCATATATCAAACCAATTGTATTGATCAAATTAACCATATTATTAATAAATTATAATAAATATGCAATTATACTTTTTCATTTCACAAACAAACACATAGTTGAACAAAATTTCCATCAAACCTTGAAAGAAACTCGTACTAAATTTAATTAATATTAAATCATCCATACAACGATTCAATAATACAAAGTATTGAGTATCCACTCTAGAATCGAACTGAAAACTACCTAAAAAAGTTTCATAGATTCATCTATGCTAAATAACAAATGTCTCCCCCACATGTCACATAATCTTATGTGTGCTCAAGAACACATGTCGCCCACTCATTTCGTACCTCATCGATTTCTTCTTGGTTGAAGCAACAACCAATATACTTCGAATAATACTGCAATCATATGACAAATATATCAACATATTGTGATTTTTTCAATTTATTTAGAAATTTGAATAAACTAAAAGAATATAATGTTAAGTATCTTACACATTCAGGAATATTTGTATTTCTTGCATCACAGATGTCTTTCATATACTTCAGCACATAATACCCGCAATCTGTATTGCTCGGCTGCTTTGGACACTGTATAAAATAAATATTAATTTGTTATCCAAATAATTGTGAAAAATTGTTAGCAAATAAGAGGATGGAAAGGTATAAATAGCCATAAAATTTAATAAAAGGTATGTGTAAACAAAATCAAAAATGCTATAAGAGTGAAAAAGGCATGGTTTATTGCTGAAGAAGTAGTGGTTTATATGCCATACTGGATGATGCAAAACTTGCTCTTGCAAGAGGGGGATTTTGTAAGAGTGAAGAATGCCACCCTTCTAAAAGGAACCTTTGTTAAACTACATCCTCACAACATTTAAATTCAATTCAAGTAGACCACTGTCAAGAAAACAATCATTAAACTCATGCATGCATTCTAGAAGAAGGCTCTTTACAAACTTATTAAATTTCCTTGCAATTGGGATCTACCTATAGGGTCTACTTGTAAACCCAAAGTGTAATATCTTGTTTCAAAGGATAATGCCCGAGCAACTTGATGATATTGACCCAAAGAAGATCTAATTGATATATGTAAAAATAAGAGCATTTGTAAAAATAAGGCCATATCAAATCAAGTAGCAGAATCTGAAGAAACTAGAACAACACTTCTATTGGTGAATCAGAAACCAGTATTTTTCTGGATCAAAATGGTAAATTACCTTGATAATTTCCCATTTCAAATTCTTCCTATATTGC
This sequence comes from Alisma plantago-aquatica, assembly GCA_963693085.1. NCBI lineage: Eukaryota > Viridiplantae > Streptophyta > Magnoliopsida > Alismatales > Alismataceae > Alisma > Alisma plantago-aquatica. The sequence continues at coordinate 872,627,087 of OY856410.1, forward strand.
ACATCTCTCTTTTAATAAACTTTATGAGTCCTATTCAAATTCATATCAAGAATTTTATGCATTAGTAACTATATACGGAACTTTCAATACATGTATTATGTAATTCAAAATTGTTTTATGAAGTACTTACAACTCCATGAATTCTTCCATGTTCCCACGTAATTTTCCTCGTAACAGATCAAGACAGTGGCACTTACCCCACATAGGGTCGAAGACGTAAAGTATCCAATGTCCCCTACTCATACATGAGTATTACATTTTAAGATTAATGTATTTTTAAGCAACATTTAAAGTAAACAAATAATAGACAATCGACAAAATGTATGTGTACCCCACATTATAAGGTATAAAGAACAATTATAATCTTTGTTTCTTCCCTCTAATGAACTGATCTTCTATGCACTACGCCCGAGTCTTCACTTTATCATTGTATAACAGATCTATAAAATGTGGACATATAAATCCAAATATATTAAATACATTTTCCGAGGTCACTTTGTTGAACAAATGCCTACAAAAAAACACATATTTAGTCTTTGTACTTGTATAGAAACTTGTATAGAAACACATATTTAGTCTTTGTACTCGTACAAAAACTTGTATAGAAACAGATATTACTCGTATAGAAACTTACTTTATGTACACTGATATGTGCGAGGGTTCTAGTTGGTCTTTATCATGGCATATTTTAACCAATTCTGGTGTGATAATCAGCTCATGTGCGTAACCTACTACATCTTCAGATATCTGAAGAGAGATGTTACGATTCTCATCATCTTCCATATACACCATCAATAGTTTCAGCATCGTTGGAGGCTTTTTGCATGTTGGCTTGATGGGACTTGAGACTTCATCACAGTTTTTTCTAGTTTTTGAATTTCTTGTTTGTGTGCTTATTGATTCCCTCACTTTTCTTTAAGACAATGAGTCTTGGGATTCCTTGCATATGATTATAAAAATAAAAAATATAGTTTATTAATATACATGATTCATTTCAATAAATTAATAAAAACATTGTCAAGTTATCGCATATATCTTTATATTTATTTTGATCAATTCTATAGGCCAAGGAAGGTAGGTGTCTATGCCTCGACAAACTTGATAAACTTCAGCCATATCTAAAAGTATTGGCACACTTTCTTCAGGCATCAACGGGGTATCAATTATCACTTTTTTGTGTTTTGGATCCACTTTCTTCATCTCCTCATAAATTGATTTGTCTCGTCAAGTAGGTCGGCAAAATGTGTGATTTAAATGTTCTCCCGATTGTGCGGGTATGCGGGGGGACTAAGGGTTTACACCGCTAGGGTGGGTCTCGCTTAATCGCGGACCGTCCTCAGGGGTGGTTCCCACATATCTATAAAAAAAACCATATTGAGAAAATTAAATTGCAAAAAAGAAGTTGTACCCGTATTTGATAATAATTTTATAAAAAATCATGATCTGATTACATGTTCATGAAAAAATTCTATAAAAATAAATTGCGTCCGGCTCGATTCAAAGTATATAATAAGAAGTAGGAGTCTGTTGTAGATACAACAACATGTATAGCGTGTTGCATAGTCACAAATTCAGCAATCGACGTTATTCAGTGAGGTTGAAAATTTTGGTATTCGGGAATTATGTGGGAACTTCAAATAAAAAATGGCAAATATATGGTAAAAGTTTTGATCAAACATTCTAGAAAAAAACAGATACAATTCATATATATATATATATATATATATGCAAATTTTACTTGGTAATTTGGTACAAAAAGCTCAACAATTATCAAGATTCATACATGTACATAAAAGCACCACGGTACCACAATGGTCAATTTGGTAAAATTATAGGTGTAGAATTTAGTTGAGAAACAAAAATATGTACAATTGATAAACATCGACCTTTAAGGGTCTGACTGGTTTGGTGTAACTGAAATTTTCCTAGAACTCATTTTCCTGGAAGGCTCCGATTGGTTCAGTGTAAGTAGAGTTTTTTTGGAAGTCCTTTTTAGGAACTGAAGTGCAGTTCTTGGAAATTGAGTTCAGATGATTACTTTAAAAATCAAAAAAATTTAGGAAAATGAGTTCCATGTGATTGGTTTGTTGTAATTTTGTTACAATACATGAAATGTAATGTACCACAAACATCACAAACTTTATATTTTGAAAACTATATCATATCTATTTTAAAAAGAACTTCATAAGCAACAAAATATTATTCATAGGCTTATCCCTAAGTACATATGATTTTTTTAATACACGGATAATTTCTATGTCGTCTTTTGCTCAAGATCAACATGATCATCATTATCAAAATGACATATGTTTGTTGACGTTCCTTACAACCAATATGATCAACCATCTACATAAAAAAGAAAATAATCCAAATATGTTCAAACAAAATTTCTATGCAAACATGTGATATTACATAAGTTATATTGTTGTTTAATCAGTAGTAGAATTGGATTTTGCTTTACAATGATTTATATGATATGAATAATATGACAATACCCTTAATCATGACATGTTCATAAACATCTTCCTTTGATTTTAAATACCTATTGCTACAAGTTTTGCATGGACACACCACTTGATTATTTCTTAAAAGCCTTTGATGAGAAAGAGCATAGTCTATGAATGCAGACACCCCCTCTCAAAAGTCTTTACTAAGGAAACATCTTTCAATGTACATCCAACTCCTATCGGCTAAGTAATCCATCTACAAAAATAATAAATAATATATTTAGTATCATAGTAGGAAAATAAATTGATCATCCATATGACAATAATAAAAATACTTCTCTAGATATTTTGATGAACTCCTTTTCCCTAGCTTGCAAGATACATTCTCAAATAAATTTTTATTGGAGATATGCCTATTTTAAAGAATCTTCTTTTATATGATATTTTATTGCATCTAACATAGCACGTAAAGTTGAGCATTTCAAATTGTATTGAATGTGTTATTGAAATTAGGAATTTATTAATTTGTTTTTATCTTCTTTAAATCTTCATGTTCTAATGTGTAACAACATGACATTATTCAACATTACAATATCTTCATCATTAAATGAAAACAATGTTCAACTAAGATCATTTGACTTAACTAAAATAGCATTATATTAAAGAGTTGTATTTGAATTAAAACTATGTCGTTTGAAAATATATGAACCAGAAATACATATCACTACAGAATGTTTGAAAAAAATTATAACGTGCACATGTAAGTATAGTAATTGTCTACAACATGACATTATTCAAGTGTTATAGAAAAATCTACTGATAAGCAGGATATGCCTTATTTAATTAATTTCTTTTTATAATATTTTATTGCATCTAACATAACACGTCAAGTTGATCATTTAAAGTTGTATTGCATGTGTTATTAAAATTAGGAATTTATTAATTTGTTTTTATCTTCTTTAAATCTTCATGTTCTAATGTGTAACAACATGATATTATTCAATATTACAATATCTTCATCATTAAATGTAAACAAAGTTCAACTAAGATCACTTGACTTAACTAAAAAATATATCATTTGTAGAGAAAAAGTACAAGTAATGTAGTTCACAAAAAAACTTAGCATGCTCTTTAAAAATATTCTATATCTAGTTGATCTTAATTTTTTACCATTAATAAAATAAATAAAATAAAAACATGTATATCAAAATTTTATTTCACTATAAAACAATGACAAGAATTTGGATATGCATGAGATAAATGTAATTAATTCTAAAAGTAAATCATTGCTAATAATTTAGTTGATATAGGTATTATAAATGGTTGTTTGGTATCATTTGGGAAAGAAAGGATAAATGGGAAAGGAAAGGGAATGGAAAATTTATTAAAAATGGTTGTTTAGTAACATGTGGGAAAGATAGGATAACTGAAAAGAAAAATGAATGGAAAAGTTATTAAAAAATATGTCTTCATCGCTATGCTGAACAAACATGATTTTTTAAGGTAAAGAGGACTTTAGCCTTATGGTGATCTAAAAAAGCGACAACGGCATACTCTAGGATGCCATAACAAATTTAAATATAAGCAACCTAATATAATTAATTAGAATAATGATGATAGATCATGTCTTGTAAAATTAAGATATATACTATTTTGGCCTATGTATAGAAAAAGGTTAAGATTTTTGTATCCAAGTAATACATACTCAATGAGAAAATAGGTCATTAACTTATATAGTTGAATGAATAATGTACGTCAATCATGATTTTTTAATACTAACACTAAGATATTGTTAATACCACTTGATAATATTTGATTGTCAAGAGTATGTAATGGTGATAAACCTGATTTTTTAGAGTGATCTAATATTATTAATTAAAATATGATCTCACATATTTATCAGCAACATGAAAAAAAATTAAGATCAGAAAATATTATGAAATATGACATTGACAACAATTCCAACAAAAAGAGAACCTAAATCAAACTCAAGGCATGAAATAAACCATTCCCGTATACAAGATTTGTCAAGCACGACGTCCCTTAATAAAAGGATCTGAGTTTGACTCCCAGAGGCCGCATTGAATTTACCACCCTTCTGAGCATTTGCCTCTTCTAGGGATTGAGGGAGGGGGAGAGTAATGTCTATCATGATTCAAATAAATCATTGTTTTATATGTAATTTTATATAAAATAACAAGAACATCTCATTTGATGGGTTGACATGTAAAAATATGGATGCAATATCTAGACAAACATGTCAATGACTCTCAAGTTCAGGTTTTTATTATATAAAATAAAAAAAAGACATATTGTATATTCTCTTTCAGACAGACTCTTAAGAACACTGATAATATATGTACAAAAAAATCATAGATACGGGAACCCTTTTTTAGAAATGAGAAATTACCTAACTTCTGCCGCAATGAAAAGATGTTAATTTGTATTGTCCTTGCTACTACGCAACTGTGCCTTGGAGACTGTTGTTCGAGGAGAGAAAATAAGTAAGACCTAAACGTTGTCGGTCACCCAGAGATGCAATTTAAAAGATGCCCATTTTAACACTGTCTAGGTAGATTGGCCGAGGATAATGGTTCCTAGTGCAGGGACAAATATAATTTAAGTATACAAGGAACAATCTAATAGTCGGAGAAGGTACTCACCAGAAGTAGAGGCAAAAATAGAATGACCTATCCAATGTGGGAGTAGAATGGATAAGGAACAATCTAATGCCCGAAGAAGGCACCCACTAGATAATGGCCGATCCAACGTCGCCGGTTACCTGATTAGGCCTGGCCGCAGTAGACGAACCATGTCGAAGACTCCTTGCAGAAACATTCGTAGACTTCCGATGGCTAATACAGATACAAAACAGATTGAATCCTGACGAAGAAGACCAGATAGAAGAAGACTTGCAGCGGCACAAGGAGAGGGAGTGCTTGTTCTGGTTTTGGAGGTGGGACTTTGGCGTCGTTCTATTTCCGGAGCGGGAGCGAGGGTTTGGCATTGTTGTTTTGTTTTCGGAGAAGTAGATATAGAATGTAAGGGAGGCATGCATTGGAAAGTAATCCACTGTCTAAACGAATTAGGATTCAACAAGGTACAAAAAAGGAAACTACAATTATTGTTTAAAATCAACGGTTGATCTATTTACACAATTATGATTATCTAAAAGGAAAAGGATAAATGTCCACAATCAAATGGACTCTTCACAGAAGTAAAAGAGATAATGGTTGATTTAATATAGTTAATATTGGTTAGGAAAAAAGTTAATGAGGGTGAGGAGCAATCCTTGCGTAAATTAAATAATAGTCTGGGATACATTTCTAAAGGTCAGGGATAAGCCTTTGGGAAAATTTAATATACTCCTCAAGGATAGCATCACAAGGGTCAGGGATAAGCCTTCGGAAAAATTAATACACTTGTCAGGGATTTTGTCCTTGAGGAAAAATCCTTCGACCTTTTTGAGTTTTGTAGTAGTGATTGAGGGGAAATAGTCTTTACAAAATATCGAAACATGAAACAATGTTAAGTGAGTATTTTTTTTAAACAATTCGGAAATAAATTGTTTTATTTGGGATAATACGTGAAAATGCGTAAATGACAAATAAAACACAAATAATTTATAAAATTCGGAGAAAATACGGGTTTAATATGAAATTCAAGTGTACCATACGTCTAATAAAAATTTCTCATATTATACGTGAATAATTGAAAAATCCAGAGAATTATGGGAATATGACGTGTTGTTTAACTATGGTCTTTTACAATATGTAGCTAGTATAACAGGTGATATCGTGTTGTGTAATAATAGTATATTACAATGGTTTAGTTTACGTTGTGTAATGGAGGTCTATTACAACGATGTTTTATGTATGGATATTATATCAGGTTACAACATGTTGTGTAATTATAATATATAATAACATGTTGGAGTTTGTTGTCTCATGTTGGGATATAACAATGAGTTTCAATATGTTGTATTACGGTGGTCTATTACAACATGTACCAAATACAACATGTAAAGGCATGTTGTATAATTAATACATACTAGAACGGGTGAGTCTGCATTGTGTAATGATGGTCTATTATAACATGTGACTATTACAACGAGTCAAAATATGTTGTGTAAATAACATCTTTTACAATGGTTTTGAATATGTTGTGATACTACAACCTCTTACAACACTCTAGAAGTTGTTGTAGTATCCCCCTATACTAAAATAGGTTTGGCATGTTGTAAATGACTTGTGTTGTATAAAATATACAATATACAACACAAAAATGGGGTTGTTGTTATCAGTATGCTAACTACAACACAATCATCAGAACTGTTGTCTATCTCCCGTTGTAAAAAGCATTTTCTGTAGTAGTGATAAGTACAAAGGGAAGTTCAAGGGACAATCTCACTTATTTGGGCAGTTAACTGATGTACCTACACATATTTTCATGATTTTAAAAAATTGCTCCTGCTTGATCATGATTTTCTTCACCACTTAAATATGAAGGGTGATGTGGCTTGCCTACAAATAACAGAGTTTCTATGTCAATAGGTAGGTTCAAACCACTAATAAAAAATGCAATAATGGAGCTATAAGGTACTCATATCCTGTTTGGGTGCTTTGGGCGGTCTTATCTATTTCTTATCCATTATTGATTACGTTATGTTTCTTTTAATGTTATTCACAGACAAGTTCTTGTAGGTTCCCCATTTAAGACACTTGATTTTGTATGTTCTTAACCTCTTTCTTTTCTTTTTTAGTTCTTTAATCTTTGTAATCTAGTATATGTCTTACCAATCAACTTCCTTATTTTTTTTATTCTTCTTGTGTGATACTATAACATGGTCTACTCTATTTTGTAGCTTTGGAGGTCACATATCAGAAGACCCATGACATTTTTTCGGCCTAGCCTGGGTGCCTCTGTGTCAATTGATTTTGCTAGTTGTCATCTTGAAGCGACAATCAATAATGTTTTTTCTTTTAGGAATCTCCATGAATATCAATATCAACTACATGAGTTTTTTATGGCCAATCAGAAGCATATCACGAAGAAGTTCTATAGTTTCAATCAACAAGAGCAATACCTTAGCATTCTTTCTCTTCTTATGAGTTTATCAATGTTATCATATTCATTGACGATACAAGTGGCAGAATTAATACATAAGAAAAATCAAGATAGAAGAAGATGCAGATGATCATGTGGCATATAGAGTCTGCAATGGATAGAGGTAGTCAGAAGAAGATATGGTATACATGTATCTTTTTTCATGCATATTGTAAAATAGGGGCCAGGTTAATGTCCTCTCCATGTGTAATCATTGTTCAAATATAAATAAAAGTATCATTGTTGACATTATAAGCACAACTTGATCTTGATCACTATTCAATTCTTCTTCTTTTTTAAAAACCCCTCTATATTGGCAAGCGACTAACTGGATACATAATGTCTCTCACTACATATGTATGTGTAGTATGTGATGTCTTTCACTACACACTAGCTATAATTACAAGTGTAGTAAGTGCTAATTTTTGCTATACATGAACTACACATACAAATTGTAACCAATGTCATCTCTCCCTACATATCATAGCTACAAATTGAATTGTGGTCATATATTTAGCTACAACGGAAACTACATTTTTATGTGTAAGGACATTTTTTACCTACAATTAGGGTTACATATGAATTTGTAGCTAGATTAATAACTGACTACAACTTTGAAAAATGTAGCCTAAACAATTAGCTACACGGATATTAGCTTCATATTCTAAATGTAAGGATAAATGTAGCCAAAGCTTTTAGCTACAAATTTTGGGGTTTTTGCTACAATTTTTTTTTGTAGTTAAAGACCATATTTTTCGTAGTGAAGGAACACGACATAAGGTTCAGATTAAGTTTAATTATTTGTATTATATGAACTCTAAATATGAAATATGGAAAAGATATGAGAAAAGTATGTAAGGGGCCAATATAGTAAGAATCAATCATGAGGAATGGATTATATAACCGAGTATAATGTTTTTATGTACTCCAAAGCAAAGGGAAAATAGAAGAAAAGAGCTAAGTATACAATAAGTACATAGAAGTGAAGAGTCTTCAGAAGAGTTAAAGTGAAGAGAACTAGATGAGCATGTAAATCATAAAACTAGGATAAGAAACTTAGTTGAAACAAAGAGAAATGTTGGAAATAATGAGCTTGATTAAGGAATGAGGGTTATGATATAATTGAGAGCATGGAATGTATACCTTTATTAATAAGTTTAATACATTCATTCTTACTGCCTTTGGATTCTATGTATATATAGAAAAACAAACTAGTTTCTAAAAGAAGAACAAAAGTGAAGCTAAATGAATGAATAAGTCATATAAAGGTAGACTATATTCAGGAAGGAAAAACAGGATTGAAAGATAAACTATGTTTCACCCATGCATGAGCCGTTTGATTTAAAATGAAGGATATGTAATGTATTAAACATGAGGTGATACTAGTAGAGAGATTATTGATTTAGAATTTCAACTTCACATTAGTAGAAGGATAAAAAGAAATATGTGCAACATGGTATAAATGATCATACACATAAAAGAAGCAACATGATCATAAGAGGAAACTAGAAGTTAAAGATGACATGTGGAATAGTAGTATATGGTAAGGGGATTATGGAAAGTAAAGAAGGATTTGAAATATAATGGAGTAATATAGATTATAAAAGAAAGAGGTTGTGAGATTCAAGAAAGTGCTAATTAGTCAAGTATCCCTGTTGATAATTAATTAAACCTACATATGAGAAATGTATTATTGAATGTTTGAAGATAAGAATTCTAAGTCTCAAAATCATCTTCTCTTTCATATCTTCCTTAATGAGAGCAATGTGGGAATGAAGTGATAAGAAAATGAATCATATATGATGCATAACCACCATGGTAGAGACATCTAGTGAATGTAATAATGACACACAATATGATGATGAAACCCTAGCAGGGTAATTGAGAATGTAATCTATCTGAATGGCCAATTAAGAGAAAGGAAATTCAATTGATAAGATAAAAGAAGACTTTAGTAAAACTTGTGAGATCCAAAGTTTGAATTTCAAATTAAGGGAGAAAAGTCACATCACAATAACATCATGCTACTGATAAGGACCAAACCCTAGAATGTTTAGAGTTGTAGTAGTTCAAGGGATGTCACTAGTGATTTGACCTTGAATACTAGCATCTCTATAAAACAAGATCATGAGATTTCCACTATGAGAAGTAAACTAGTACTGATAGTAATTCAGGGTTTAAAGATAGCTAATCTAAAAGTTAGATAAACAATATGGAAATGATTCATAGCAAAGAGTAAGATATAAATTTGAAATGTAACAAGTGTGTTTTGAACAAAAGGAGAAATAAAATATGAGTGAAGTGTGATATGACATAAATTCTTGTAGTGATAGCAAGAATGATGAATAATCTATTTGTACCTTGTATGTTTCAATTTTAGGAATGTTTAATCTACATGATTAAAATGAGAAGGATAACTAGCAAAAAGTAAGTAGTAGTGAATGAGGAGAGAGATAAGAGAAAACAATGGATTTTAGTAATATGTGAATTTGTTTTTAGAAGTATAATTTGTTGAAGGTATATTAAGGGATGTAAATTGGTTCTACATATGATTTCAGTGTATATGTGCAAGCAATATGTTAATTAAATGTGTCTGATAGTTGTAGTCATTCATACCAGTAATCCATTTTTAGTATTGTATAATTGTGGTATGGTGATATGGGTTGAATAATGATGGAACAAATGAAGGGTTACCCTGAATAAGGTAGTCTTACCTATTCACTCATATGAATAGAAGGGATGATAACCATATTGTATTGATATGTAACCCTAATGAGGTATAGCTTGTTATTCCTAGCGTTAATATAACTAAGTGATGGTAATTTGGTATGAATAGTCCTTGAATGACTAATACAATCATGGAGTAATTTGTTACTATTGCTGAAACCCTAGTATGTTATAACCCAATGGTTACACATTGAATTATGTGTGGGTTCATATTTGATAATAATATGGAATGTGATGGTAATGCTTCACCTTATGGTATTTGAGTAGCACAATAGTAAAATTCAAAAGAACACAGTGAACTCTCTTTTGTGACTTAGAGGTAATACATAACAATAGTACATATTGAACCGCATGAATTGAGATAGTTGGATTAGATTATCAATGTTGAGGTAACACCTCAAGGGCATGAAAATATTGAAATGGTTGTTTCTCTCTCTATCCTATGATTTATTGTGGCATAGAGAGTTTGTTTTTTGTCATTGAGAACTATTTCAAACATGTTGTGATTAGAAAAGAAATGAAGGACTTAATGTTGAAACTGCATTTAAGTATGAAATACAAGAATATAATGACATGTAAGATATCATAATCTTAAAACAAACCTTGAAAGTACTTTGCTTGCATATTTATGCTTCGGGGCCGAAACCTTTTTAGGGGGGTGGGGGGGAGAATTGTTATGACTGTATCTGATCTTAATCAGTAAGTTAGGATTTATATGGATGATTACATGCTTTACTATATTTATAATTACTTAAACATGATTAATGATGATATCTCAATCATGATATGTTAAATCTAATGAGAACCCCAAGTATGCTATCTCTTTGTATAATTAGGATTTGAGAAAATATAAACCCTAGTCGGCTGAAATTAGGGTTTTCACCAAATAGGCCCATGTTGGGGAGGAATGAGAGAGGTATGCAAAGGAGAATGAAAATGGTAGTTGAGGGCTAGGATAGCACGACTGTGGTGGGTAGCATGGCCGTGGTGGGTCATTGGTGGCACGAGCATTCTATGCCGCACGACCATTTTGAAAGAATTGAACTATGACCAACTTTTATACTCAAATCTGATGAAACCAATGTGCCACAGCCGTGGTAGGCAGCACGGCCGTGCTGGGTTCATCTTAGCACGGTCGTGGCCATGGCCGTTCTGGTGCATTTTCTCTTCAAATGATTGTTCAGTAGATTTTTGGATAGTAGTGCACAATTCTATTTTTATTTATTTATTGTTAATTAAAAATGATCTGAAATTTTAACTAGAGATCTAAAACTCTATCATAAACAACATATAAAATTTTCATAATTTTTAGATGCGTTTAGACCTTATCAGTAGATGAATCACAGTAATATTTCTGTGACAGAAAATTCAGCTGAAATAAGAGAAAGTATAGTGAGGGGTCAATGTGCAATTGACCCAAGAAGATCAATTGCTCTATATGGTCAACCTAACACTCAAGGAGCTCTCATAATTCTTGATTCAATCTAGAGAAACAAAATCCAAGAGATAGAGGGAGAGTTAGGGTTTGAGAGGAGAAAGCGATGGAGATGCTGACCTAGGGTTTTGTGGTCCGAGGAATGATGAAATCATATAAGTTCAGCTTCTTTGCATAGACTTTAATGGTGAATCTTCTCTCACATGTCAAGATTCCGTCCCTCCTCTGATTTGATCTAAAATGATATCAAAACTTCCCCTTTTCTCACTCTTTCTTCATAATCCCTCATTTTTAGGGTATCTGAGTTGAAAGGAAGAAGAATCGGGTGAATTGCTAGGGATTTGACATGAGATCGAGATTTTCAGGAATGAGCTGTGTTTTTAAGGTGTTTCACACCTTAGGATGAGTTGGAACTTCCTTTAAACAGTATATTGCACAAAAATTGGTTAAATCATCCATAATCTTTAATTGCTTAGTATGCGACTACAACCCTGAATTATCTGTTTGATCTAAGTTATTGCAAAATGATATGAAATGGATTCTTCCTCTATTTTTTTGAATTTCAGATGACAAATTCATATTAGAAATGTATATAATACATCTTAATGAGAATTCCCTAAGTATTCACAAAGGTTATAAGAGTAATTTGAAATATAGGGAATTTGTGTGTGACTGAAATTGTTGTATAATTAAATAGAGAAATTTGTTTATCTGGATCCCCTTTGTTATGAATGATTGTTTATCTGAATGTGTAGTACATATATGTCAAATACTATTTTGTATTTCATGTGATGTGAATAGTATTTGCTTAATATCTTCATAAATAGGGTGAAGCCCAATATGAGTGGAAAGTTAGAAATTTATGAATCGATATGTTGAAATCCATTTGAATGTATTTTTCTTGGCATCATAGAATCTATTTATGCAATGTTATTCTTGATTCATAATATCTCAATGAATGGCATGGAAAACCCTAATTTAGCTCAATTTGAGGATTTCATACATATGTTGATTATATATGACTTGTTTAAAGCAATCGGTATTTAGCGGATGTTTATGACATATTAAATCCTTATGAGAGCCATGTGATAAGTGAATGAGGTAAATGAAACCCTAAGGATAGGGTGTTTGATGAATTAATTAAGCATTTTGATTACCATGTTCTCAGTATGAGGTAAATGAAAGTGCAAATAATTTATGGGTCGATGTGCACGTTTTCCAAGAAAGTGCAAATAATTTATGGGTGCAAATGACAATTACTTGTATGCCAAGTAATTAGCTCTTATCAGTATATTAAGATGTTTAATTACATGATTCTAGTGTATAAGTGCCAAATGGACATGCATTATGTTTATTTCAGAATTTTGGTCTGCCTACATGTATAGTATGTTGATTACTTAGTATATTACAGTGCTTTGAATATACTACTCTGCCAAGTTCAAAATGATATATATGTTGTATTATAACTTCAAATACGTAGACGCGACACCATAGAGATACTAGAGTCAAGTATAAGTAAGAGAAAGGTACAATGTAGAAAGAGCTTTCTAGGAATAATAAAATAATAGACTTAAGAGCCTTGAACACCGTAGAATCCCTATGACAGGTTTGTGCCTTAGGGATTAAACGACCTAACCCTGGCGGTGTGTCTGTATATGGGGGTCAGAATGTACTAACAGGTGGTACGGGGAAGAAGCCCTAGTGGAAGTCTCCTTAAATTATAGTTTGCAGTGTCCAACATCAACAAGAAGTCCTGGTGGCACTAGAGTACAAAAAAGTGTGTCCAACATCAACCAGAAGTCCAGGTAGCACTAGAGTACAAAAAAGCCAATAGGTGGCTTGACTCTTCGCCTGTGTGCCCAAGTTAGAGGAGGAGTCCAGTTTACAGCACAATAGGAGTGCTGAGGCTAGAGATCCAGTTTCCCTATTGCAGACTAGGAGAGTAGTCAGACTTAGCTATCCCGGGGTGTCGGCTATGTCTTGTACGGTGAGATTGTAGTTCGCTACGAGTCTTCATATGTAGAGTACACTGCATATGATCAGGGCATAAGCTAAAATATGATCATATAGGTTTAAAGAGTTTCTTATAAGTAAGAAAGGCTAAGAAAGATTCGAGCATAGTTTCCCAGCAACTATTCTTTGTATATTTCAGAATTATTAGTTCTCTTTGAAATTTATCAAGAATGCTCATATATTGATTTGCTCTTGTTGATATCTAGAGTATCCTGTCATATCTATGATTGTCAATGATCAATCTCTTTAAAGCTTACTGCTGTTATAATTGATATCAGTTGCTCCAAAGTATATATGTAATTATATTAGTGCTTTAGACTATTTATTTGAAGTACTCATTCACTGAGCGAGTAGGCTCACCCCTCTACTCACAATTTTTAGTGATATCATATGGACTTGAAGATATCATTGCATCAGAGTAGATCTGCCACAAGAGTTAAGTCTGAGTATAGTTAAGTTCAGTCGATCCTTGTCACTCTAGGTCCTCGTATAGATGTGAGAGAGTTGTAAATGATGTGTGTATCTTTGTTTCCTTAATAATAGAGAATGCATTTGATTATCATGTCATATGTACATGGAAGTGTGAGAAACAGAATGAATGTATGGATGTGTATCATTAATGTTAAGATCATATTATAGTAATCAAAGTTTGATTCTCTTGCAAAGTTTTTTATGTGATTGGATGTGAGAAAAACAAAGAGTTTGAAAAAGAAGAAAAGAAAGTTAAGGGTGATCTTTGTATTATGATAAATCCTCAATTTATGCCCTAATCTCATGATTAATGGAAATTGTGAGATCAGAGTGTAACAGATTGGTTAGGCCACCACCCGATCGATCGGCTCCTCCTATCATTTGGCCTCCTCAGTCCTCCAGTTGTTGTTCGACTTACGATTCATTCGACTCATCTGGTGCAGAATGTCTTTTGTTTGCCAAAATAGAAATTGAATCTATCCTATTCCTATTTAACTTATTATACTATAATAATGAAACCTCGAGTTATATTCGAAGGGAGCGTAGGAAGGAAAATGTTACGACTCCACCTCCCGATAACCCCCAATTAAGGGAGACCTAGAGGTTGAGCCGCACCCATTAATCCCGGATCAAAGGTTCGACATATAACCATAAACAATTATTAAATTCTAACAGACTATACTGAAAATGGTAATAAATTTTTTCTTTACATACCTTTCGAAAACTTGGATCTCTAAACTTCTACCCACACCAATACTAATCTAGCTAATCCTCCTTTGTACTTTAATTCTCTTTTAGTATCACATGTGCCACTTTATTGTTTGTTCTTTTCATTGTACCTAAAACGCCGACAAACAAAACGTCAGTCAGCCGTAGCTGGTATGTGGGGGAAAACAATAAACATGCAACTATGATAACAATGTAATCATTCAATTACTTAGTTAACAACCAATATTACATTTTAGATATAACTCTGTGATCCAAGAGTACCATATCCTCTGTGTTGTCCCCATTAAACCCCTCATGATCCACCTATAAGTGAGCCAGTTTCTAGGGTTGAGTCACATGGCACTACTCGTAAGTAGACCACTCCTTAACTCGAGATTTGCTAAAGAGTCTCTAACTCACGGTAACCTAGACCTTGATCTAGGATTACCCCTTTTTTAGCCTTTTCAAAGTAACACAGGTGGACCCGGATCTAGCCAGTTATATATGCACATTTATAGTGATAATCATAGTCACTTTATAGTTGCATGAAATAAATAAACATCCAACAGTTTAGTTGCATTCAATGCGATTAAACATCTGGGAATCCATCGGGAAACTAATGTGGTTATTCGTAATCGTAACCACATACCTGATCCATAGTAACTTGATGTCCATGCATTAACATTCAACACAATTAACAAGCAATCAACAATATCCTAAAAATAATGCATAACATTCAAGTGTCATTATTTTATTCAAAACATCCTCAAGATCAACTTGGAT
The DNA here is from genome assembly GCA_963693085.1 of Alisma plantago-aquatica. Taxonomy (NCBI): domain Eukaryota; kingdom Viridiplantae; phylum Streptophyta; class Magnoliopsida; order Alismatales; family Alismataceae; genus Alisma; species Alisma plantago-aquatica. Next base: position 872,642,777 of record OY856410.1, read on the forward strand.
TCCACCTTATGATTTCTCGGCCAACTTTAGGGTTTTATTAGTGTTTTAGCCTTCATTATGCATTTATCACTTTTAATGCTCTTTTAGTTCACAAACCTTAATTTCTGCATCATAGGCACAATTGAATGTCAATTAAGTCTAATATGTTTCTTTTACACTAAAACTATTATCTTTATCCTTTTAGGTCATATCCAAAACATTAAGGCTAATTATCATCTTCGGTTTCTTTCAAATTGAGAAATCATATTTCATTATAGTTCAACTCACATATATGAACCTTACTTATCACTATTTCCACTTTTATACACTAGGAAACACTAATTATCCAAATAATTCACATTAAAGATCTTTGATACTCAATTTATCTTTGAATCATCATATCTCTATTTTATTCTTCGATTTGTACAATTAAAACCATTAGAATTCATATCAACATAAATTAGGGTTTCTAATCCCATTAAGGCCTATTCATGTACATAGAACCCTAAATGAGACCAACTATATAAAAAGATCATCTTTTTAAATCCTATTTTCACTTTTATTAACAACAGGTTAATATCATCATGAATTATCCATCTATCATCAAATCTAAGGGTTTTTCCTTAATTGAATAATTAAAGATGATAACTTTATGCCCTTTTCAATTCCATGCATATTTAAGCACATAAACCCTAAATTAGACTAATCATGTGCAAAGTTCTTCCTTTTTGAACTCAATGTTCCTTTTTACATTTAACAGATTAATATCAACTCTAAAGATCCATTAAACCCTACTAAACACATTAATCATATCAAAATAGGGTTTCTTAAACTTTAATTCATTAAAGATGATGATTTACGTTACTTTTTGCCTAGAAAGAGGAATTAGCTTCTAAACATATTTTTATTGGATTCCTCTCATTCTGAGGATCAATTTTCATATATTATATATTTCCATTGGAGCTACCAATAATTAACTACGAATTAATAAAAAGAATACCTTTTCGGCCAATCTATGGACGCCACGTCACCTCTCCCATGCAACGTATCTCAGGTCTGAAACATTTCGAAAAGACCAAAACACCCTCGGTTAATTTGGCAGGCTCTTCAGCCCGTGAAGGGCATTTCTGTCCAGGCATGTAGGTCATCTTCTTCCTTCAGCTCGCCCTAGCAGCTGCGTTTTTGCAACCTTACGTGGGCTTGCCTTCCCTCCCTAGGCCGCCATCCAAGCCGGAGCTTCTTCCTTCGACTTCGTCTCCCATAGGCGTACGTAGGGCACCTACACTACTTGGCGAGGGTGTCCTCTACGGCGCTCGTCGGGCCACGCATTGGCGGCCGTCACAGCAGCCTAGCAGCTGTTGCGGCATGAGCTCCTGGGTGAGAGAACGTCAGTCAACCTTCCCCTGAGTTTGTGGGAACATTCAACAACCACTAAGGTCGTCCACTAGTCCTTCTACAGTCCATAGATACGCTATAACCCATGGTTAGGTTTTCAACCGTGAAGAAGCAATGGGGTAGAGAGAGAAAGACGTAGGACCCTTTAGAACTCGAGCCAACGTTTCCCCCTTTATATTGGGTGTAATATGAAGCCCTAAGGCGTGCCTCATGAGGATTCAAGTCCCAACTAGAAAGGAAACACCTATTCCTTGGTTGTGAAGCAACTACCTTTCTCTCTCTCTCTCTTCATTAACTTTTATAATATCCTTTATTATTTGGATGCTTTAGAAATTCGAAATTCCTTTTACTTACCCCCTTTAACCTTGCTTTTTAATCCATTGATCACGAAATCCTATTTTCCTTTATAGAAAATATCATCCTTTTAAACAATACCACATAATTTATTAATAAAGCAACACATTATCCTCTTGTCTTTTTAGTATTTTCTCTTTCTTTCCTCTTTATTGGGACTCCTTGGATCCCAAGATACTCTATGATTTCGAAATTACTTTATAAGGTTACTTATTATCCTTCTAGATGCATCTAAATGCATTATTTCACATTATCTTATTTATTTCTCATTAACAATATCTCTTTTTGAGAATTTCTTTTTATTTCTCTTCTATTTTCCTCATTGGCATCCCTTTTTATCATAAGAAATCCTTGGGATATAAAATTCCATAAAGGGTAACTCAATTATACACCTTTTCACTTAATTTCCACATTTCATCAATGTTTTCAATTTCTTTCTTCATAAAGAAATACTTATTTAATCTTTTCTTTTCTTATTGCTTTCTTTTTGCAACCTTGGACTCCTTGGTACCCAAGGAACCCAAGAGGCACGAAATCCTCTTTGGATTTGCCTTCTAAAGGTTTCTACATATTTTTTTTATTCATTGAATTTTCTTGTTATTCGGGCCCAATAGCCAATAAAGCCCACAACACAAACATCAAGGCTATTGTAAACAAAAATCCATTTATTTGAACCAAATCATATCTTTATTTGTTCAATTATATTTCATATGAGAAATTACATTTCTCACCAATGAACCCAAAAATTGTGGTTGTAACATCCTTCCCCTCTTATAGGAATTTTGTCCTCAAAATTCTATCAAGCAAACAAACAATTTTAGGATAAGACCTTTCCCTGTCCATCATTGGCCCCTATGTGGCTTTACCGTACTCATGGAGCATCCAAAGAACCTTTATCATCACATATTCTTTTCTCTGAGTTCTTTCATCCTGGCGTCTATAAACTACACAGGTGACTTAGGCCATTTCAGCCTCCCTTGGGGCTCACTAGGTTCATTGCTCAGCACATGGTCGGGTACCTCACATAGTGCTCTAAATTGGACGCATGGAACTCGTCACATATTACTTTATCCTGAGGGGTAAAGTCAAAACCTAACCATCTCCACCCATCCATCTCTAATGGACACATGTATCGGGGACTCAGCTTTCTCAGCTACAGCTCAGAGGGGTCGGATTCTCACATATTCTTCCACAGTAACTTGTAAGTCAGTCTACTTTGCATCATCTCATGACTCTCGTCGTCTCTAGGCTCCTTTCAGCCCTTGCACAATCAAAGTGACTTCATCTACACGCACTGTGGTCCCTTTTCTAACCATCATGTGGTCCTTTTCTAACCATCATGTGATCCTTTCACCAACATCACCTTACTGAAGTGGTGACCGACACAACCTCCCTTATAGAGTTTCATATAAAACCCGATACTGGCTATGGTGGTCATTGTCACATCTTTCATAGGACAAGAACTGTCTCTAGATATCACCCTAAACAAGCACACATGCCCTCATCAGACCCTTTAGTCTGGATCATACTACCCATAGTTATGGGTGATAAACTATACTAACATTGAGTTCTTCATGTACCTACTTCCACTTTATGGAAGTGAACCTTTAGGTCAAACTCAAGAACCTTTGAACTCGCTTCATGGTGTAGTTGAACCATCTTTCTCATGGGTAGTTCAACTGGATCTGTCCCTTAACCGAACTCTTCCTTTCTCATATTATCTAGGTAAGGCGACCTACCATAACCCACATTGTATCTCGACCTGCATTGGCCCAGGGAAGACATATCACAACATCCATAGTGTTGAGCTCCCATTCCCTCTCAGGGACTCTTTTGTCCTCTATATCGATACACTGGGTTACTGGGGTTCGTCCTTTACCTCCTGGCTTGCATGGCCATAAACCACATGCAACCTCATCTTAAGCATCCCAAGTGCTATTGCCATTTTCCACGGTGTATGATGATCTTCAACCATGATTTCATGTATGTCATGATTCTTTCAAGATCAAATCCTATGAAACCCAAAACCACTCTAGTCGGGGTTTCGTCACCTTCTCTTCCAAAGAAGTTCATCTGAGGTTCTACCACCGTCCTTTCATTACCTCAAGGACTAGACTGGCAACCCTTAACTTTTCAACACATCTTGTTACATCTGAGTGTTATCCAAACACCTCTCCTTTTCAAACTTAGGGTTAGCCAAGCAACCTCTTCTAGCTTCTAATCAAACAAGTCAGATGTATCTCAACCAGAGCACCCATTACCACTTCACATCCTTAGGTATTAGGTAACATTACACTTTCATGCATTTCACTTATCATGTCACCTCAAACTATATGTTTATCTTCATAAGAACACTCTTTGATTCCATCATCATGGTGATCAAACTCAACCTGGTATAACTTGTAAGTTCCACATAGCTCATGATAAAAACATCCTCATAAGGGAACTACCTCATTCCTCTTAGTGTTTACAAACCATCCATGTATCATTCACTTTACCAGGGTAGATATCTTCTCTATCCCCATTTCTCATGGCAACGTTCCAACCTACATCATCTCTTATCCTTGGGGTATGACATGCATAATGTACTATCTCTCACCCCCATAACAAGGGGAAATAAGCATTTGGCTGCAGTCCAAATACATAGTTCTTCCTGTTCCAAGAGTAGAGATGGTACATCCCACCTTGCCAATACACCTTTATATCTAAGTTGCAACGTGCCACATATTTCTCTACATCACAGACATCATGATATCAAACAAGTCTTGAACCTACTAAGGTTTATATCCTTGGTCATCCCCTCTAGGTATATAGGGTACCGACTCTTTTGGGGTCATCCCTCTTCCCTCATGCATCAAGAGAGTGCCCTACTCATCTACCCTTTGGGTCCCATGAGTTCATGAAGGTGATCAATCTCCTAACCCATGGCCCTCAGACAATGATAGCTGTTACCTCCCGACCCTATGGTCATGTGCAACTGGGGAATTAGGCAACTCCTACTTTCATCGGTCTTATCCCTACCTGACCCTAGGATAGACTTAGGATTCTCCATAACAATACATGTTCACTTAAAACCTTACCCAAGTCTTCATCATCTCTCTTCCTACATTCATGGGTTGGCTTTCATCCTTTCATAGGGATCATGGCAACCTGCCTACCTTGTTCAAGCCCCATATCGGTTACCTCCATGTTAACACATCCATATGCACTTAGATATGGATATCTATGGGTCTATAGGTTCATTCTCATACCATGTACTTTTCTCTTAACTTCTCAAGATCCTGTGAGACCTCTTTAGGTTACCTTAAACCAACCCAAAAGATACACACCATGCCAAAGGGGTCCCTCTCCCAGGATGGGAGGAAAACTATTTATAAGGTTACAAAAGCTCTTAGGTCTAGGGTTTACATCCACAAGAGCCTACTTATCCCTAGCAAGCTATTAAGGCATAAGAAGATCACCTACTAAACCATGCTAGGTCATACTTGTCCTCTTTCCTCAATGCTGGATCGAGATCATACCTTCCTTTATCCTCAACCTAGCTATGAGGGGCTCATCAAACACACCTTAAACTTAAGGGGCTTCTCTTTTCCTCTATTCATGAGGATTACCATGCTCGCTTCTATAGGAACTCAACTTCTCATCATGAGCCTTAGTACACCACTTCCCCTCTTAGGCTTAGGAACCCTAGGTTCACTGCATGCTCTATCTACAAACCAAACATGAAAAAGGCATGACACACACTCCTTGTCATCCTTCAACTCAAGAAACACTTAGTGTTGGGTCCTCCTTAAGGACAACCAACAAGGTACAGGGCCTCATAACCTGCTACTAAACCTTTCTTCTTCCTAACTCAGAAGGTGAACATCTCTACCATAGGCACGTAGGTACCAGAAGCTTCATCTTTTCTCAAGGGTTTGGTCCCTCTAAAGACAACCAAGGTATCAAAAACTTTTAGGGATCGATCATGAGGAAACCACTATCATCCATTGTTCAGGGTTTTAGGCTTCCAACCTTCTTGCTGGGTTTCCTACTCTCTCTAGGGCTAACCCTACATCCACCCTCACCATTAGAGGTCCTCTCCTCATGAAGGATCAACCACAAAAGCATGCCCTACATGGGTGAAGCCTAGGTTCGAACTTATGGTTGCTCAAGATCATCCATAACCCTTTATGCTCCATCATAATTCCTTATCCAGGGTTTCATCCTACTATCAGCACCATGACGTGCCCTAGGTGCCAGCTATACCCTACTTGCACAAACCCATAGGGTTTCTAAGGTCCTTTACTAACATCATCATCCAAGGAGCTATCCTTTACCTTAACATGTACGACCCTTCCTAGGGTTGGGTTGCCAAAGGTGCTAGGTCACTCATGGGTCTTATGGCATCCCAAAGGCATGTCCTTTCAAACACCTGGTCCAACTCATCTCTCTCTAACCTTCACTTAGGGTTAGGGTTAGCATCATCCTCAGAGGATGTGCCAGGTCTCTACTTGCAATGGAGATCTCTATCTCCAAGACTAACTTATCCTCCTAACAAGAAGGTCTGGCCTCAAGTCTCTTCTGAGGACATGACAACTTATGTCATATGACATAAGCATGTATCTATTATTTATTTTGCGCTTAATCTATTAAGCTTATGTCCATGACATCTTATTTAGATGCCTTTCATTAATTTAGTGGAGGATTCCTTAAACCTTATTTACCTTACCCATACCTCAAGAGGGTGAGGAGAAGAAAGAAAACCCTAATCCTTTATGTCCTTATCAGAATTTTTTGATGAGAAGGGATGAATAAGATGAGAAGTCCTAAAGGTATCTTATTTCGATTCATACCCTAAGACTTTGGCCAGGCGGTCACACGGGTTTGGGAGTCCTCGTATTCTGACTAGCGGTGTGGAGGAAAATCTTGCCAGCCCCCGGTCGTGATCCCTTTCTAGACACCTCCGTCTTTCGGATAATCCTCTAATAACTCCCTTGGGTTTTACGAAGTTTGTAAAATTTAATAAATATTAATGGTTAAATGAGGAACCTAAGCTCTGATACCAAATGTTACGACTCCACCTCCCGATAACCCCCAATTAAGGGAGACCAAGAGGTTGAGCCACACCCATTAATCCCGGATCAAAGGTTCGACATATAACCATAAACAATTATTAAATTCTAACAAACTATACTGAAAATGGTAATAAAATTTTTCTTTACATACCTTTTGAAAACTTGGATCTCTAAACTTCTATCCACACTGATACTAATCTATCTAATCCTCCTTTGTACTTTAATTCTCTTTTAGTATCACATGTGCCACTTTACTGTTTGTTCTTTTCATTGTACCTAAAACGCCGACAAACAAAATGTCGGTCAGCCGTAGCTGGTATGTGGGGGAAAACAATAAACATGCAACTATGATAACAATGTAATCATTCAATTACTTATTTAACAACCAATATTACATTTTAGATATAACTCCGTGATCCAAGAGTACCCTATCCTCTGTGTTGTCCCCATTAAACCCCTCATGATCCACCTATAAGTGAACCAGTTTCTAGGGTTGAGTCACATGGCACTACTCATAAGTAGACCACTCCTTAACTCGGGATTTGCTAAAGAGTCTCTAACTCACGGTAACCTAGACCTTACTCTAGGATTACCCCTTTTTAGCCTTTTCAAAGTAACAGAGGTGGTGTTGGTATGTATGCCCTGAGAGCCAATCATGGGATGATTGGTGGGATACATTAAGATTGATTTGATAAACATCAAAGGCAGGCTTCCAATTCTTTCTGGTTCAGTCATATGAGATAGTGATAGAACAGATTGAATGTCTAGAGAATGACAGTACTCAATGACGTATGCTTTCAGGTTAAGGACCTGAACGATGAAATCATACGGATGCTAAGAGTTTGTACATTCTTGTTATGTCCCTAGTCGGATGTCATTGTGGAAGGTAGATAGACAGCAATGACACACAAGACTAGATTGTGGTGTTGGTTGATGACAGAATATCATTAGTCATGATATAGAGATATCAAACCAAACACATAGGTACTTGTTAGAGAACAAGTGTACCAGACAGACCCACCGTGAGTTTGACACATGGAACCATGAGATGGTAGTCACAGTCAGTACTCACAGTGATGGTGGTGAGTGTGATTGTTAGACCTGAAATCACTACACTCAACACATGTCGTTGGGCACACTTTGACATCATCAAACACAGTCCTGAAACATGGGTTGTTATAAAGGTGATGATTGGGTGGCTTTGACACATGGGGCTTTTGAGGGGTGAGTGATAGATATGGGATTTGTCCCTCCTGAGGGAGTATGATATCCAAGGCCACTTGATGAGTAGGATTGAGATAGGCGTGCGCACGCATGTGTGAATCAGTATGTGATATTGATGTCATACATATCTCCTTCAATCTACTCTGAGATCAAGAAAGTGAATGAACGCTGACAGGATGACTATTCCATGCCTTGAGTTCATTCGGGATATCAGTGACAAAGGAATTATACATTCACTGTAACACCATTCATGGATTGTAGGATGAACGTTGTTCTCCAACTTTCTACTTTCACTTGGGTAGCACTGATGTGTGACTAGGCACCGCTCTTTGCTTGTGAAGTCATAAGTGTTATGGACTTTCACTGCCAACGTGAAATGGACATGTAGGGTCACACACATAGGATTTAACCTGGAAGAGGAGTTTTCTCCACAAGCAATGTTTAGATTGATTACTAAAGGAGTTTAGTAGTTCAATTAAACACTCAATCAGTTGATAGCTCAATATCATATGGTTCAAGGTGTTGGACGCATTGATTGGAGTATCAGATTGATTGAAATCGCATTAGACTAATTCTGCACAACCTGTACTCCCAACCGATCGGTTCAAGTGTTGAACCGGTCGGCTGAGGTTGCTGAACCGGTCGGCTCAAGTGTTGAGTCGATCGGCTCATGGTCAGAGTGAAACGATCGGTTCACGTGTTGAAACGATCAGTTCAACTGGTGCAACCGAGCAAGTTGGGAAAGTTAGGTCGGTGAGAATTTTCCTTGCGTTTCACTTGCCCAATTTGATTGGAATAAGGATTGGTATTCGATACCAATTAGAAACGAAAGAAGGAAAGTCAATCGGGAATCGACCAGGAACACGAACCGACCGGTTCAGAAGTGAACCGATCGGCTCATGGGTCCCAACCGATCGGTTGGTGCTCCAACCGACCGGTTCAGGTCCCCAACCGACCGGTTCACTTGTGAACCGATCGGTTCAGGTTGTGAGTTGGTTTCTTTTTGTGGAAAATTCTCGAACCCTTCTACTCCTGCTTTAGTCCCATATTGCCGGGCACAGAGAACCCTGTCCCATGACCCGCCTATATATATAGGGGTATTGGGGGCTTCTCAAAGTACAACTCAATGCAAGCCGGTTTCTTTGCAAAGTTGTCATTCTCTCTGGTTCTGGTAACCATGAGAGAGCCCGAGCAAGTGCTTCCCACAAAGGGAGGTGCAGCAAGTGAAGGACAACTGCAGTTGCAACTGGTAGCAGGAGAGTGTGTTGGCGACTAGTACGTCAACAGGAGGGTGCGACTCCTTTCACTTCCTTGTGGGACAAGGAGAGTGGAGTTCCAGGTGGTCCGTGTGGACTACTACAGAGGCGGGAGGACACTCCCGCTCAGGAGGACAACTGTCATCCGACAGTCCGGTAGGAGGAGGAGTCGTCAGTCCCGGTGTGACCAGGAGCTGCACAGACACCGTTCAAGACCGGAGTTGAAGACCGCGCTTTGCGCGAGGTATTGTCGCCGAGAAAGCCTCGGGACAAGGTATTATTCCACAAACCATCCTTTCCTATTATATAGACATTAACGCATTTCCTCGGTATGGGTTGGGGGAGAAAATTTTTGTTTCCGCTGCGTTCTCTGTCTCCCCTAAAACCCAACAGTGGTATCAGAGCCACGTCAACTGCTCTATATTTTAGGAATATCGATATGATCGATTTTGGTTTGTCGCCTTTATTTATTGCATACGATGCGAATAATATTGGCTTTATGCATGTCCAATCCTAAATCCACAAATCCCAAATTACATATATGATATGTATTATTAATACACTCGATACGCGTCGCCCTTAAACGAGTTTTGTGGTGGATGTGTGTAGCATGATTATGGCCTATAAACCTCTATCTGTGTGTGGTTGTTTGTGGTTGCTTGCATCTCGGTCTGCGCACCGATCTTACCTCTCTTATTCCCGATGTAACTCGAAATAATTCAAGATTCTTTCCTACCTTTACTCCCCCCGAATGTAACTCGGGGTTTCTTCTTTTAAGCAATGTAATAATAGGATATATTTTTTTTCCTGTTATGTCGAAGACCGGCGGACATCAAGACGACAGCTGAAACGATCGGTTCAAGGCGTGAACTGATCGGTTGACGTTCCAGATGGTCGGTTCAAGGAGTGAACCGATCGGTTGATGACCGGTTCGAGGAGCGAGACGAGCGGGTGGCGGACATGACGAGATGCACGACGACCAGGCGAACCGATCGGTTGGAGGAGCCAACCGATCGGCTGGTGGCACCCAGACGACCGGCTGGAGAGTACAGATCATTCATGTGATGAGTTGATCAACTCAGATGGCAAGGCATAGAGTTCATCTTGTACAGGTTGCATGTGATGTAGACCTAGATGACCGTGATTCCTCTTGGCTCGAGGAATCACATTAGGATGGCCATAATCATCGCTTTTTATCATTTGTGCATGTTTTCTGTGGGATATAGCATGTATATGATACGTACTATGTATTGTGGTGATTGGATATGTATATGTATATAAAACCAAATCCCTCATTAAAATATTAAGTTTTAGATGCCTTCCAAATGCGACACACGTGAAAAGCTTGATCGACCAAGTGTGGGCACGCCCAAGCGTGGTGCACTGTCTATCTCGTGGAAGCGTGAAGGATGAATGTGTGGGTCTGCCCAAGCAGGGTGCATGTTCATCGTGTTTGCTTTGGGTCAGACTTAACAAGGTGACCTAGATAGGATCTAGCACCTTGAGGCATGGAGATGATCATTGCAAGGAGTTGTAGATGACATCTTATCAAGAGTTGCATATGATGCAATTGGCAAAAGTTGCCTACCTGAGAGATCTATGTTGTGGGTGACAGCCCAAGCTGGTCCATGACTTAGAGGATTTTAGGATCTTGCCCACTAGAAGGTTGTACATTGCAATCTTCCGAATTGATGGTGAGGGCTATCAATTTGAACTAAAATAGTGGGAGCGATAATTAATTAAAGGCCTAATTTTATCGTCAACTTTTCAAATCAATCAAACAAGTCAAAAATGAGTTTTTGGACTAAAATTGCATATATTTCCTTTTTGTTAAAATAAATGGTTAATCAACAAATCACTTTATTTGCGATCGGTCTTTGAGACCAACAAATTAAATGGGAATAATTCCACGACTGGTTAGGATGATGATGAGAAGTGTTCTCAATCAAAGAGCGGAAGCTCTAAGTCCTAGTTATACCAGAACCAGATGAACTCGATCCCACCACATCAATGGCTGAAAGTATGCTTATGGAAGCATACCAAGGATGACATTGATGAGGAGTGCTTGATGTTGTGTTCTCTGAACTGTGAGTTGCAGAGAAAACATGAGACATATGATGTCTCCAAGATATTGTCCTAGTATGTCATGACAGAAGGAGATCCAGTAAGGTATTCACACACTCAATGTGATTGGGTATGTGGAAAACCTGACTAAGAAGGATTCCCTCTGAGCCAAGAGTTGGCTATTGGTATGATACTGCAAGTGTTGCAAAATCATACAGTTCATGATAAACTATAACATGAACGACTTTGAGAAGCGTTGACAAAGTTGTTGGACATGTTGAGGATAGTAGAGGCAAAGATGAAGAAAGATAAACCATAGTCTTTGATGTGATCAAAGAAAAGGTAATTCTTAATGACAAGGACAAGGGCAAAGCTAAGAAGTGTTCTGATGCTAGCCAGAAATCCAAGCCATCTTCAGCCTCAAGGCACATGGGGAAAGGGTGTATGAGGGATTGCCCTCTATATCTGGAAGAACAAAAGAAGATGAAGGAGGGGATGGAGATCTCCACCTAAGGTATCATGAAATGAACCGCTTCTTTATCTGGGGTATATGATACCAAGATATGTATATGTCATATATGATATGCAATATCCACAAAGAAGCGATGGCCTTTGTGAAAGGACCAAGAAAGAAGTACCCATCATTGGAGCAAGTGTTGCTGCCATAGATAGGAGTATCTTTCAGTTTATTTCAGCCTAAAGGGCACGAAATAGAGTTGAGAACTGCTATTTCATATATTGCCAATAGATAGAAACACTTTATTATTGCATATTGTATGACAATGATGGCAATTAATAAAGTTGATGTTTCAATATCAAAGATATGATCTTTGTGGCAATGCCTTGTTTATCTTGTGATACATGGTATGCATAAGATAAAATGATACCTAAAGTTATTGATAACTCAAACAATCAAATTAGCATCAATCATGAGAAATTCATTTCTAGTTTCCATATGATGGATAAATCTAGACTCTTTTGGTTAGAGAACCAGTAAGAGACATGAATATCTTGGACATGATTAATCAATCTTCACTAATGGTAGTGGGAGAATGATTATCCTATTAGGTATAATACATGTGATGTATTCACATACCTATTGGGACAAATGCTAATACTTCAAATGGTGTTTAGAGAAATACCAATATGAATATCTTGAAGTGTTCAAGATTATCATAGATGAAGTACAAATTTGGTAAAGTATTAATTCTTGATGAGATCAAAGAATGAAATACTTGGACCAAATGTTTGAGATCCTTATGAGTGATTATGATAGTGTATCATAGTGAACTCATGATTAAGGCACGGTGATGTCTAAATCAAGAAGGAATCATAGTCTAAGGAGTTAGAGAATGATTATCAAATAACTGAATTCTTCTTAATAAATGAATACCCCACACTAATAAAAGAAATTAAGAATCACAAGGGTTGTGAGTTCGTATATCTTTAACAGATACACCTCAATTATCTATGTGATGAGTTGTTCATATGATGAGTCAACTATCCAGATGAATATGAGGAATCATATTTTGAGTTATGGTATAAAACCATTACATCCTAAATGACTTCCATGTGAGCCATAAGGTATGACCTTGATGGTAGCATTCATTGGATCATGTCCATAAGTGCAAATAAGCCTTAAGTGTTAAGACACATGGATAACATTTTGAGAAGGATGATGCTTGTTGATTGCAACTTAATGACTAAGACTTTTGGCATATGGATACTAAAACTGCATTCCTATGAGGAATAAAACCAGGATGTGTACGTGACACAGCCTATAAGGTTTATGAATCCACTAATGCAAATGAAGTCTATAAGTTACAATGGACTAATCAATGTGATTGATTGAGTACAAGCAACTCAAAATTGGATCTTTACTTTGATGATATAGTCAAAGGGTTTGACTGATATGTCAAAGATAAAGGAGGATCTGTGATTTAGTGGGAGTGTGTTCACATTCCACATGTTGATGTGAAATGGAAATGTTCTAAAATGGAAATCCAAAAGTGGAAATTATCTTTAAGGAAGATAGAGATGTTTCCTATATGATAGGAATAGAGATCTATAGAGATAGTTCTCGAAAAATCTCTTGACCTGAAAAGAGAAAGCATACATTGGCAATATGTACTGAAGGGTTCAGTATGCACAGATTTAGTGGGAGAAAACTTGTCCATGTTATATGGATATTAGTATCCCAAGGCCAAGTGTCCAATTCTTATGAAGAATGGGAACACTAAGAATAGATATGGATCTATCATGTATGTAATCATCCCATTGTCTTGCATGTATGACATGGAAAGAATAAAATGCATTCATCATCTTGTATGTAGGACATGGCAATATGATGTGCTCATCCTGATAACTCGTATGTGGGACATGATGAGTGGATGTCTGTCTGCTTCCAGTAAGGGTTACTGGAATACCATGAGAACTTGATAAGTGCTTGTGAAGTGCTAGTTCTATGGAGATAAGGAAGAGTTCGATGTAAAGAGTTACATTGATGCGAACTTCCAAAAGGACAGAAAATTAATCGCAAAATATACATAGGATGTATAAAAGTGAAAGTTTGTTGATAATTGGAAGTGTTCCAATAAAACCATTTAAAAGGGAAATGTCGAGTATCTGTGTGTTAGTGAACAACAGTGGATACTATATGGATCTAAAAGTTCATGAGATGAACTTATATTCCACTCATTGATGACAAGTCTGGAATCCTTGATCATGCAATGTGGCTAAAGGTTAGCAATGGAATACTAGATCGCATATTACGGCAAGTCCATCTTATATGTGCGACGTACAGTGAAGAGATGAGAGACATGCGATTTATACTGACTTTGGCAAGGTGTTGCCATTACTCACTATGTTGGCACTAGAGCACAGTGACATGTGGGACATGGTTGAAAATCACTATGAATATGATTCAAGGGTGATTGGCTCGCAGTGCAAGTGGGAGTCTGTTGGTATGTATGCCCTGAGAGCCAATCATGGGATGATTGGTGGGATACATTAAGATTGATTTGATAAACATCAAAGGCAAGCTTCCAATTCTTTCTGGTTCAGTCATATGAGATAGTGATAGAACAGATTGAATGCCTAGAGAATGACAGTACTCAATGACGTATGCTTTCAGGTTAAGGACCTGAACGATGAGAACATACGGATGCTAAGAGTTTGTACATTCTTGTTATGTCCCTAGTCGGATGTCATTGTGGAAGGTAGATAGACAGCAATGACACATAAGACTAGATTGTGGTGTTGGTTGATGACAGAATCTCATTAGTCATGATATAGAGATATCAAACCAAACACATAGGTACTTGTTAGAGAACAAGTGTACCGGACAGACCCACCGTGAGTTTGACACATGGAACCATGAGATGGTAGTCACAGTCAGTACTCACAGTGATAGTGGTGAGTGTGATTCTTAGACCTGAAATCACTACACTCAACACATGTCATTGGGCACACTTTGACATCATCAAACGCAGTCCTGAAACATGGGTTGTTATAAAGGTGATGATTGGGTGGCTTTGACACATGGGGCTTTTGAGGGGTGAGTGATAGATATGGGATTTGTCCCTCCTGAGGGAGTATGATATCCAAGGCCACTTGATGAGTAGGATTGAGATAGGCGTGCGCACGCATGTGTGAATCAGTATGTGATATTGATGTCATACATATCTCCTTCAATCTACTCTAAGATCAAGAAAGTGAATGAACGTTGACAGGATGACTGTTCCATGCCTTGAGTTCATTCGGGATATCAGTGACAAAGGAATTATACATTCACTGTAACACCATTCACGGATTGTAGGATGAAAGTTGTTCTCCAACTTTCTACTTTCACTTGGGTAGCACTGATGTGTGACTAGGCACCGCTCTTTGCTTGTGAAGTCATAAGTGTTATGGACTTTCACTGCCAACGTGAAATGGACCTACAGGGTCACACACATAGGATTTAACCTGGAAGAGGAGTTTTGTCCACAAGCAACGTTTAGATTGATTACTAAAGGAGTTTAGTAGTTCAATTAAACACTCAATCAGTTGATAGCTCAATATTACATGGTTCAAGGTGTTGGACGCATTGATTGGAGTATCGGATTGATTGAAATCGCATTTGACTGATTCTGCACAACCTGTACTCCCAACCGATCGGTTCAAGTGTTGAACCGGTCGGCTGAGGTTGCTGAACCGGTCGTCTCAAGTGTTGAGTCGATCGGCTCATGGTCAGAGTGAAATGATCGGTTTAAGTGTTGAAACGATCGGTTCAACTGGTGCAACCGAGCAAGTTGGGAAAGTTAGGTCGGTGAGAATTTTCCTTGCGTTTCACTTGCCCAATTTGATTGGAATAAGGATTGGTATTCGATACCAATTAGAAACGAAAGAAGTAAAGTCAATCGGGAATCGACCAGGACCACGAACCGACCGGTTCAGAAGTGAACCGATCGGCTCATGGGTCCCAACCGATCGGTTGGTGCTCCAACCGACCAGTTCAGGTCCCCAACCGACCGATTCACTTGTGAACCGATCGGTTCAGGTTGCGAGTTGGTTGCTTTTTGTGGAAAATTTTCAAACCCTTCTACTCCTGCTTTAGTCCCATATTGCCGGGCACAGAGAACCCTGTCCCATGACCCGCCTATATATATAGGGGTATTGGGGGCTTCTCAAAGTACAACTCAATGCAAGCCGGTTGCTTTGCGAAGTTGTCGTTCTCTCTGGTTTTGGTAACCATGAGAGAGCCCGAGCAAGTGCTTCCCGTAAAGGGAGGTGCAGTAAGGGAAGGACAACTGCAGTTGCAACTGGTAGCAGGAGAGTGTGTTGGCGACTAGTACGTCAACAGGAGGGTGCGACTCCTTCCACTTCCTTGTGGGACAAGGAGAGTGGAGTTCCAGGTGGTCCGTGTGGACTACTACAGAGGCGGGAGGACACTGCCGCTCAGGAGGACAACTGTCATCCGACAGTCCGGTAGGAGGAGGAGTCGTCAGTCCCGGTGCGACCAGGAGCTGCACAGACACCGTCCAATACCGGAGTTGAAGACCGCGCTTTGCGCGAGGTATTGTCGCCGAGCAAGCCTCGGGACAAGGTATGATTCCACAAACCATCCTTTCCTATTATATAGACATTGACGCGTTTCCTCGGTATGGGTTGGGGGAGAAAATTTTTTGTTTCCGCTGCCTTCTCTGTCTCCCCTAAAACCCAACTGGTGGACCCAGATCTAGCCAGTTATATATGCACATTTAAAGTGATAATCATAGTCACTTTATAGTTGCATGAAATAATTAAACATCCAACAGTTTAGTTGCATTCAATGCGATTAAACATCCGGGAATCCATCGAGAAACTAATGCGGTTATTCGTAATCGTAACCACATACCTGATCCATAGTAACTTGATGTCCATGCATTAACATTCAACACAATTAACAAGAAATCAACAATATCCTGAAAATAATGCATAACATTCAAGTGTCATTGTTTTATTCAAAACATCCTCAAGATCAACTTCGATTCCACCTTATGATTTCTAGGCCAACTTTAGGGTTTTATTAGTGTTTTAGCCTTCAGTATGCATTTATCACTTTTAATGCTCTTTTAGTTCACAAACCTTAATTTCTACATCATAGACACAATTGAATGTCAATTAAGTCTAATATGTTTCTTTTACACTAAAACTATTATCTTTATCCTTTTAGGTCATATCCAAAACAATAAGGCTAATTATCATCTTCGGTTTCTTTCAAATTGACAAATCATATTTCATTATAGTTCAACTCACATATATGAACCTTATTTATCACTATTTCCACTTTTATACACTAGGAAACACTAATTATCCAAATAATTCACATTAAAGATCTTTGGTACTCAATTTATCTTTGAATCATTATATCTCTATTTTATTCTTCGATTTGTACACTTAAAACCATTATAATTCATATCAACATAAATTAGGGTTTCTAATCCCATTAAGGCCTATTCATGTACATAGAACCCTAAATGAGACCAACTATATAAAAAGATCATCCTTTTAAATCCTATTTTCACTTTTATTAACAACAGGTTAATATCAGCTTGAATTATCCATCTATCATCAAATCTAAGGGTTTTTCCTTAATTGAATCATTAAAGATGATAACTTTATGCCCTTTTAAATTTCATGCATATTTAAGCAAATAAACCCTAAATTAGACTAATCATGTGCAAAGTTCTTCCTTTTTGAACTCAATGTTCCTTTTTACATTTAACAGATTAATATCAACTCTAAAGATCCATTAAACCCTATTAAACACATTAATCATATCGAAATATGGTTTCTTAAACTTTAATTCATTAAAGATGATGATTTACGTTACTTTTTGCATATCAAGAGGAATTAGCTTCTAAACATATTTTTATTGGATTCCTCTCGTTCTGAGGATCAATTTTCATATATTATATATTTCCATTGGAGCTACCAATAATTAACTACGAATTAATAAAGAGAATACCTTTTCGGCCAATCTGTGGACGCCACGTCACCTCTCCCATGCAACGTATCTCAGGTCTGAAACATTTCGAAAAGACCAAACCGCCCTCGGTTAAGTTGGCAGGCTCTTCAGCCCGTGAAGGGCATTTCTGTCCACGCATGTAGGTCATCTTCTTCCTTCAGCTCGCCCTAGCAGTTGCGTTTTTGCAGCCTTGCGTGGGCTTGCCTTCCCTCCCTGGGCCGCCATCCAAGCCGGAGCTTCTTCCTTCGACTTCGTCTCCCATAGGCGTACGTAGGGCGCCTGCACTACTTGGCGAGGGTGTCCTCTACGGTGCTTGTCGGGCCACACATTGGCGGCCGTCACAGCAGCCTAGCAGCTGTTGCGGCGCGAGCTCCTGGGCGAGAGAACGTCGGTCAACCTTCCCCTAAGTTCGTGGGAACATTCAGCAACCACTAAGGTCGTCCACTGGTCCTTCTACACTCCATAGATGCGCTATAACCCATGGTTAGGTTTTCAACCGTGAAGAAGCAATGGGGCAGAGAGAGAAAGACGTAGGACCCTTTAGAACTCGAGCCAACATTTCCCCCTTTATATAGGGTGGAATATGAAGCCCTAAGGCGTGCCTCATGAGGATTCAAGTCCCAACTAGAAAGGAAACACCTATTCCTTGGTTGTGAAGCAACTACCTTTCTCTCTCTCTCTCTTCATTAACTTTTATAATATCCTTTATTATTTGGATGCTTTAGAAATTCGAAATTCCTTTTACTTACCCCCTTTAACGTTTCTTTTTAATCCATTGATCATGAAATCCTATTTTCCTTTATAGAAAATATCATCCTTTTAAACAATACCACATAATTTATTAATAAAGCAACACATTATCCTCTTTCCTTTTTAGTATTTTCTCTTTCTTTCCTCTTTATTGGGACTCCTTGGATCCCAAGATACTCTATGATTTCGAAATTACTTTATAAGGATACTTATTATCCTTCTAGATGCATCTAAATGCATTATTTCACATTATCTTATTTATTTCTCATTAACAATATCTCTTTTTGAGAATTTATTTTTATTTCTCTTCTATTTTCCTCATTGGCATCCCTTTTTATCATAAGAAATCCTTGGGATACGAAATTCCATAAAGGGTAACTCAATTATACATATTTTCACTTAATTTCCACATTTCATCAATGTTTTCAATTTCTTTCTTCATAAAGAAATACTTATTTAATCTTTTCTTTTCTTATTGCTTTCTTTTTACAACCTTGGACTCCTTGGTACCCAAGGAACCCAAGAGGCACAAAATCCTCTTTGGATTTGCCTTCTAAAGGTTTCTACATATTTCTTTTATTCATTGAATTTTCTTATTATTCGGGCCCAATAGCCAATAAAGCCCACAATACAAACATCAAGGCTATTGTAAATAAAAATCCATTTATTTGAACCAAATCATATCTTTATTTCTTCAATTATCTTTCATATGAGAAATTACATTTCTCACCAATGAACCCAAAAATTGGGGTTGTAACAGAAAACATTAACAGTTTTACATATGGAAATGGAGAGAGTGACTCGCTATGTAAACCAAATTATGAAATAGGAATAACAACCATTCAAGTGTGCATAATTATTGAAGATGTATTGGCCATAACCATGATAACTTCCACCATCAAAATAATTGTAGGGTGACCAAAATATATTATATATATATTGTGAGTGTATGTGGCATTTAATTGTATTTGCACATTACTCATCTGAAAATTCACATCACATGTAATAAATAAATGATAAAATAATAATGCAATCCTATCGATTAAAATACCAAAACATAGTAAAATGATGTGGTTGTGATACAACTGTAGGGAAATATGGCACATATATGATAACAAAAATAAAAAATTTACTTGTCATATTCCCTTTATATAGAAGATCACGTCAACAAGTATGTTGGGAAGGAAAGGTTGCAAGACATATAACTAATCTTGGAGAAAGTCTAGTGACTATCCTTACAGTAGTGTGGTTCTTTCACAAGCAATACCTAGATGGTTGTCAGTGGCCGCATCCTAGTGTAGCACCACACAGGTAGTTGAGGACATCCTTGTAAGAATGGTAAGGGCCTCCTCACCTCTACATAGTCCCCACAGACCACTGGGAACTCCTGTCATTCTTTTAGAACAAATAAGAAGGAGTTGTCCCTTTGATGTCAATGTGCTAGCGTTGACTACTCTCTCTTGTTGTCTCTCCCTTTTATGGGTAAGACATTGTCTATTTCTCACGTTACCACAACTTTGAGAAGACAACAATTTTCAGAGTTTATTGTTGTGTCTCTCGAAAGTCTCGACCATCCCTCAATTTATAGGAGGGTCAGGGTCTTGGCTTTCAAATCAATTGAGAGTTGAAGAGATGAAATTTCATGATTTTTCTGGAACCTACAAACCATGAACTGGTCAGGTTCATCATTGAATCGACTGTTCACACATGAGTCAATTAGTTCAACACTTGAATCCATCAGTTCATCATGTTTTCTATTTGCAATCAAATCAGATTTCAATATTCAATTTAATGCATAACATATATCATCAATCCTTGATCCTATCTTACTATCAACTAATTGGTCAGTTCAAAATCTATACTGGTCGATTCATACATCTGAACCAATCAGTTCACTTTCTGAACTGGTCATTTTAGACTTCTGACAGCTAACTCTGTTCAAATTGAATATGTATCACTTTAGTAATCAAGTTCAAACCACATTCATGAGTAAAATACTATTCCAAGTAAATCCTATGTGTGTGACCCTATGGGTCCCAAGTTACATTGGCATTAATGTCCATAACTAATTTTTTACATCACAAACAATGAACGATATCTAGCAACATATCATTGCTATCCAAGTGATTAGAAAGTTGGAGAACAACTTAAACCTACAATCTGTGATTAGTGTTACAATGATCATATAGTTCCTTTATCTCTGATATCTAGATTGAACTCAAGGCATGGAATCGTCATCCTCTTTGACATTTAATCTATGTTCCTTGAACTAGAGTAGACTGACTGAGATGCATGTGAGCTCACATATCATATGTTGATTTACATGATTATCACCATATGTTTCTCAGCCTCACTTATCAAGTAGCCCAGACATCAACTCCAGTAGGAGGGACAAATTCCATCCACGCCACTCAATGTCAATCCCCATGTGTCACTACATATTTGAGCATCACCTTTATGGTAACCCTTATTCAAGGTCATGTTGGATGATGTCAAAGTATATCAAATGACATGTGACGAGTGTAGTGATTTCAGGTCTAAGAACCACAATCACGACCATCACTATGAGACAAATTTTCACCAACATTCAATGGTTTCCATGTATCATTCTCAAGCTGGGTATGTCTGATACATTATTCTCTAACAAGTACCTATGTGTTTGGTTTGATATCACATATAATGACTAATGAGATTCCGTCATCAAACAACACTCACTCTAGTCCTATGTGTTATTGTTATCTATTAGCTTCCACAATAACATCTGACTAGAGACATAACACAAATGTATATACTCTTGTCATTCGTATGATCTTACAATTTAGGTCATTAGCCTGAAGACATACGTCATCGAGTAACATCATTCTTTCCACATCTAACATGTTACATCATTATTTCATAATTGAACAAAAAATATAGATGAAGATTGCATTTATTATTAATCAAATCATTTATAAGATATGCCATTTCAATCATCATGTGAATGGCTCATTGGGCATACATACCAACTATCGACCCCTAACTTTCCTGCTCTATAATATTTTCCTAACCCCATGATCTTATGGGATAGTGTGTTGTGTATTAAGAGTGTTTTACTTAGGGCCTCTACAAATCTTTTATTGGCCTACTTGTGCATGCAGACCCACTCAAGCGAGTAAGGGACTCGAGTCATTCTGGTCACCAATAAGAGTTTCAATCTCGTCATCAAAATACTCTTTTATAGAGATCTTTAGGAGAAATTACTATTTCTCAAAACTAATAGTTCTCATTTTATTTGTGCATCCATTTGCACTTTGGGTTTTTTTTTAAAGTCAAAATTCCTCCTTCCAAAGAGTTTACATCTAGTGGTATATTGTAATATTCTTCATAATAATTATAAGTTAGAATTGTTCCAGAACTATCTCAACACCTACCTTTAGAGAAATCTTGATCAATTGATATTATTCACTACACTTGGAATTTAATTTCCCTTGAATGATAATTGTACCAAATTTTGATGATGGTTAGATATCATCATAGAATCTTGAAGATGAGGTATATTTATGTTTATATGCATAATAAATTTAAAGAGTTAAGAAGCATTAGAAGTAAGCTTAGATGAAGGGGAAAACATTGCAGGGGAAAGGACCATAACAGAACGTTGTATCTCCTACTTTATTTTTTATTCTTCAAAGAAGAACTTGAAATAATAATACTTTCTACTACATCATTCATAGTTGTTATTCGTAGTTTTTGCGGAAGCCTTTAGGATCCAATTTGTTTTCTTGTTCATGACTTGAAATCATCGTACTTTATAATCTTACAGATTGATTTCTCATGTCAACCCAAATGGACTAAAATTATATTATTTCTTATGTATGTGCTCATAAAATACATAAATAGTAAGTTCTTCCCTCAAGTTACTTATTCTAGAAATATAAGATGGAAACGTAGAAGCACTAGATGTCTAAACATGTAGTCTACCTAAAATATAGATTAATAATAAAAATGATTGAATTGCTAATAAATTGAAGAACGTATCTGTAAAAAGGATTATAGTGGATATAGTTTTTACAATACCTAGAAATTCCCACATTTTGATAACTTCATTACTCGTTATTTTTAAATATGTATTTTAATTTAGAGAATGTCTAATGCTACCCTAAAGAGAGATAAAATTGGCCGTTGGTTAGAAAAATATTGCAGTAACGAGGATATAGTAAAAATGACTTTGGAACGTAGACCCCCGTTGAGGAAAAAACCCTCTTTGCCCAATAATGAGCGACATTGCCAGTTTTGGGTTGTTTTAGTGTCAAATTCATGTCAACCTACACATTAATCCTATGAATAGTATGTTAGTCACTAAATATGATCAATATGGCACTAAAATAGGGAATCAAAATAGCTATTTGTGTTAGGCCAATTTTTGGCCAATTCATAAAGCATTTACCCTATTTACCTATATCTAGCGTACACCAAATCATTTATGATCCTCCCTTGGACCAGACACAAGTAAGAAACTTGTTTATGTACAACTTACTTAAGTTACATACATAGGGCGGTAGCATCTACACTCCGACTTGCCACCACATATATGTACATAGACTATCGTAAGGTATGGAAACATTGGCACCCAGTGCATGCAGTGGCCACGACTGTCTTCACCGTTAGTACTGGGAATGCTAACTCAACCTATTGGAGGATCATTCTATTGGACAAGTGGATGTGGCTCTCAGCGATAATATGTCGGTAAGGGAGACACATTGGCTGGACAATATGTTAGACAGTATATATGATCAATTTGGCATTAAAACAGGGATCAAAATAGCAATCTGTGTTACAGCTCATTTTTTTTGGCAATTTATAGATCATTCACCGGATTTACCTATATCTAGCACCTACAACATCATTTCTGATCCTCCCCTTGGACCAGAACACACGTACAAAATTTTGTTTATGTACAACTTAAGTTCCATATAGAGTTTTAGGGAGGTAGCATCTACACTGCCATTTGACCTCCACATTTAATCACCGTACTTTATAATCTTATAGATTGATTTCTCATGTCAACCCAAATGGAGTAAAATTATATTATTTCTTATGTATGTGCTCATACAATACATATATAGTAAGCACTTCCCTCGTGTTACTTATTCTAGAAATATAACATGGAAACGTAGAAGCACTAGATGTCTAAACATGTAGTCTAGCAAACTTGATCTGGGATCATTCTTTAATTGATTTACTAGTATCAATTGAGAGATCTAGAAAACTACCTATATGACATAACATGTTTTCTTGACGAAGTTCAAGCAGCAAACTCTCTAGTGTAAACCATACTGGAATGGAATCAAGAATCTTCTTCTCTGATATACCACCAACACCCAAGCTTACGGATCAAGGGTTTTCCTTTCACAAATATAATTTGTCTTATAGAGTATGTGTATTATTAGAATCATAAAAAAACCTAAATATAAAGAATTTCTGGCTTTGAGGAACGATTTCTATGTTGCATTTGATTTTTCAAGAGCCATTCAGCGTGTTTTTTAAGAGTCAAAAGAAAGAACCTTAACATCAATGACATAGTGTGTCTGAATTCAGCCATTTGTGGTATTTTTATGGTTTTAGATTGGAGATACCTGAACTTCTCCTCAGAAACTTAAATTATGATCTTTTGAGTGTTTTTGTAACTCCTCTATCTAATTTGAATAGATTTAATTTTGTATATTTACTCAGAGAAGGATCCTAGAAATGAGAATGTGACGTAAATGGAACATTGTCGGTTTGGGTTGTCTCAGCTTCGCTATTTGCTTCGTACAGAGGCTCACTCGCCCTCATACCATTTAAACTGGTGTGCTCAATGAACCATGTAATTATATATCTACCTAAAATATAGATTAATAATAAAAATGATTGAATTTCTAATAAATTGAATAACGTAATTGTAAAAAGGATTATAGCGGATATAATTTTTACAATACCTAGAAATTTCCAAATTTTGATAACTTCTTTACTCGTTATTTTTAAACATGTAATGTTAATTGAGAGAATGTCTAATGCTACCCTAAAGAGAGCTGAAATTAGACGTTGGTTAGAAAAATATTGCAGTAACGAGGATTTAGTAAAAATGACTATGGAACGTAGACCCATGTTGAGGAAAAAAATCCTCTTTGCCCAATAATGAGCGATATTGCTAGTTTTGGGTTTTTTGTGTCAAATTCATGTCAACCTACACATTAATCCTGTGAAGAGTATGTTAGTCACTAAATATGATCAATATGGCACTAAAACTGGGAATCAAAACAGCTATCTGTGTTACGTCAATTTTTGGCCAATTCATAAAGCATTTACCCTATTTACCTATATCTAGCGTACACCAAATCATTTATGATCCTCCCTTGGACCATACACAAGAAACTTGTTTATGTACAAGTTACTTAAGTTACATACATAGTGCGCCGGTAGCATCTACACTCCGATTTAACACCACATATATGTAAGACTATCGTAAGGTATGGAAACATTGGCACCCAGTGCATGCAGTGGCCGCGACTATCTTCACTGTTGGTACTGGGAATGCTAACCCAACCTCTTGGAGGATCATTCTATTGGACAAGTGGATGTGGCTCTCAGCGAGAATATGTCGGTAAGGGAGACACATTGGCCGGACAATATGTTAGACAGTATATATGATCAATATGGCATTAAAACAGCGATCAAACTCACAATCTGTGTTACGGCTCATTTTTTTTGGCAATTTATAGATCATTCACCGGATTTACCTATATCTAGCACCTACAACATCATTTCTGATCCTCCCCTTGGACCAGAACACACGTACAAAATTTTGTTTATGTACAACTTAAGTTCGATATAGAGTTTTAGGGCGGTAGCATCTACACTGCCATTTGACCTCCACATTTAATCACCGTACTTTATAATCTTACAGATTGATTTCTCATGTCAACCCAAATGGAGTAAAATTATATTATTTCTTATGTATGTGCTCATACAATACATATATAGTAAGCTCTTCCCTCGTGTTACTTATTCTAGAAATATAACATGGAAATGTAGAAGCACTAGATGTCTAAACATGTAGTCTAGCAAACTTGATCTGGTATCATTCTTTAATTGATTTACTAGTATCAATTGAGAGATCTAGAAAACTACCTATACGACATAACATGTTTTCTTGACGAAGTTCAAGCAGCAAACTCTCTAGTGTAAACCATACTGGAATGGAATCAAGAATCTTCTTCTCTGATATACCACCAACACCCAAGCTTACGGATCAAGGGTTTTCCTTTCACAAATATAATTTGTCTTCTAGAGTATGTGTATTATTAGAATCATAAAAAAACCTAAATATAAAGAATTTCTGGCTTTGAGGAACGATTTCTATGTTGCATTTGATTTTTCAAGAGCCATTCAGCGTGTTTTTTAAGAGTCAAAAGAAAGAACCTTAACATCAATGACATAGTGTGTCTGAATTCAGCCATTTGTGGTATTTTTATGGTTTTAGATTGGAGATACCTGAACTTCTCCTCAGAAACTTAAATTATGATCTTTTGAGTATTTTTGTAACTCCTCTATCTAATTTGAATAGATTTAATTTTGTATATTTACTCAGAGAAGGATCCTAGAAATGAGAATGTGACGTAAATGGAACATTGTCGGTTTGGGTTGTCTCAGCTTCGCTATTTGCTTCGTACAGAGGCTCACTCGCCCTCATACCATTTAAACTGGTGCGCTCAATGAACCATGTAATTATATATCTACCTAAAATATAGATTAATAATAAAAATGATTGAATTTCTAATAAATTGAATAACGTAATTGTAAAAAGGATTATAGCGGATATAATTTTTACAATACCTAGAAATTTCCAAATTTTGATAACTTCTTTACTCGTTATTTTTAAACATGTAATGTTAATTGAGAGAATGTCTAATGCTACCCTAAAGAGAGCTGAAATTAGACGTTGGTTAGAAAAATATTGCAGTAACGAGGATTTAGTAAAAATGACTTTGGAACGTAGACCCATGTTGAGGAAAAAAATCCTCTTTGCCCAATAATGAGCGACATTGCTAGTTTTGGGTTTTTTGTGTCAAATTCATGTCAACCTACACATTAATCCTGTGAAGAGTATGTTAGTCACTAAATATGATCAATATGGCACTAAAACAGGGAATCAAAACAGCTATCTGCGTTACGTCAATTTTTGGCCAATTCATAAAGCATTTACCCTATTTACCTATATCTAGCGTACACCAAATCATTTATGATCCTCCCTTGGACCAGACACAAGAAACTTGTTTATGTACAAGTTACTTAAGTTACATACATAGGGCGCCGGTAGCATCTACACTCCGATTTAACACCACATATATGTAAGACTATCGTAAGGTATGGAAACATTGGCACCCAGTGCATGCAGTGGCCGCGACTATCTTCACTGTTGGTACTGGGAATGCTAACCCAACCTCTTGGAGGATCATTCTATTGGACAAGTGGATGTGGCTCTCAGCGAGAATATGTCGGTAAGGGAGACACATTGGCCGGACAATATGTTAGACAGTATATATGATCAATATGGCATTAAAACAGCGATCAAAATAGCAATCTGTGTTACGGCTCATTTTTTTTGGCAATTTATAGATCATTCACCGGATTTACCTATATCTAGCACCTACAACATCATTTCTGATCCTCCCCTTGGACCAGAACACACGTACAAAATTTTGTTTATGTACAACTTAAGTTCCATATAGAGTTTTAGGGCGGTAGCATCTACACTGCCATTTGACCTCCACATTTAAGAAACTAGACTATCGCACGGTATGCACACACGGGCACCCATTGCAGTGGCCGGTCCTGTCTTCACCCTTGGCATTGGGAATGCTAACCCACTTCAGCTGCATCTCCAATTCTCCAGACTCAACATTCCTGAGCCGGAGCACAACGTCTTGGAGGATCATTCCATTGGACCAGTGGATGTGGCTCTCTTCAGCGAAGCAATTCTGACGGCTGGGCATGATCTTTTTTATGACAGTACCATCCGGAAGGTCTTCCAGCTTCATCTTCACAACTTCAAGTAGAGACTCCATGCTGATCACCGCGGTGCCCATTGGGTCGTCTTTTGTGAACGTGTCCCTGTCATAGACTTCCTGGTACAGAATTATAGAACAAATCAGTCTAGAGTTGAAGGTATTACTTAGTAACTAATACAACTGCTATCAAGAGAATAGGCAGTAGCGTTTTATACCACTTTCATGGGCTGGGCGGGATCTGTAACAGCGAGAGTCAACTCTTCGTTCCACTCTGGATTAAGATTCTTCTTTTTAACATGAGTCTTGACTTTCTGTCAGCCAATAACCCAAAAACAAAGGTTAGATCTGCCGCGACTGTAATATATTAGATCACAAGAGAGTAACAAGAAGGTAATTTAAGTTGCCCTATTTAAGAACTCGTTTACCCTCTGCCATCCGAAGGTTTATAAACAACAAAAGAATGCATTGTTGGAGTAGAAAGGTTAATAAGAAAAAAAACCATCTATAGTTCTTTTTCCTCTATTCAGTAGTACAGAAAGGGAAATGCAGAAAAGACGAATTAGACAGAGGGAAAGATCAGGAAAGCAAAAGATAACTAGTAAGGCAAACTTGGCTTGTCTTACTTACATTCTTTCCAATTCTTATGACGACATAGGGGTCGCTGCTATTCTTCCAGAAGTCTCTGACGGCGAGTTCGGTTCCCTTCACTACCCTCACCTTCAACAAGCCCAAAGGAGGCCAAGGACAAGTGTCTCCGGTCCGCGTCGTGCTCCAGTTGTCCTTACCGCTGGTGCTGGCAAGAGCCATATGTATGACTACTCCAGGATGAAGAAGTAGCTCCTTTGCGATCCTGTTGTATCCTTTCCTTGTAGAACAACCGTGAGTAAGTGAAGTTACCTAGCCAACTGAAAAGTTTGGTTGTGCGTGTGGGAGTGGAGCACTTAGCTCAGGCGGCCCTGCTCCTGATTCAGTGTTTATTCCCCTCCAGAACTTGCCCGTTGGTATACTGCTGACGCATTATCAGCCGCCTTCAATAGGACACTTTATACGGGTGGACTAGTCTTAGTGACGAATTAGAAAAGAGCTACCCTACCCACATCGGGAGTACACAAAAATGTGGTCTCAGCCGGCTTTTAATGCATGCCAATTAACTCCATACAGCAGACTTTAACTTTTAGCCGGCTTTTAATACACGTCAATTAACTCCATGCAGCAAACTTTTAATACGAAATAACTTCACGCCAATTAACTCCATGCAGCCGGCTTTTATTGTCCAGCAATTAACTCTCTCCACTCCTTTCTCTAGCCCTCATTTTTACTAATTTATTTTCTCTCTTGCAACTCCTCCTTGCGGTTCTATTTCAACCCACCAATATTTGCATGTTAGTATAGTACGTCTATTCCCCAGTTTTCATCAATGTTTCTACTTCGTCGTACAGTACATCATGTAAAGGTTGCGATGGTCAGAGAGTTGAAGTACAATAATAACATATTAGTACAGTACCTACGGAATCCAATAACAACATTGATTTGGAAGCATAAGTACAGTACTTACGAAATCCAGTAGTAACATTTGTCATCTGGACATAAGTACAGTACCTACGGAATCCATACAAAATAAATACAGTACCCACTTGTTAATTCCAACTCAGTTTTTTCAAACATAAGTACAGTACTTACCAAATTATAAAACCAAGCATAAGTACAGTACTTAACAAATTACAAAATCAAGCATAATTATATAACTGATCTGGAAGCATAAGTACAGTACCTACGGAATCCAATAACAACATTTTTTGCCTGGACATAATTTTTTTACAAAAATGTAGTGCACATCTGGCCCATAATCAACTATAAAATGCATCTATAAGTATTGTACCCAATTATTAATTTTCAACCCAATTTGTCAAATATAAGTCCAATAACAAAATGTACATCTCGTATTGTATGTCTGTACATATTACGAGTTTGAATATAAATAATAAAATGTATGTTGGATAAATTGGATATTATGATAAAACCCTTTGTTTCGATGATGACAAACATTTCATTCTTATTAATCTAACGAGCTACTTGAGTGTGCAGGACTAAGATGGATGGCAAAGCAACTAGGGAAAAATCCAAGAGCTTACTCAGTTATATTTTCATGCAATGTAATCAATGTTGTAAAACTTGTACAAATATATAATGTACAAGTACTTAGATTTGCATGTAAATCAAGCGTTAGATTTTCCCTAGCCAAACACTATAGTTAGACATGTCATCCCATTTAATTAGGATCACCTTTGCACACTCACACATATAATTAGTGCTTAAATTGAAACCTTGAAACAGGATCATTCTCGGTCGACCAACTCCTCGACCGAGACACTCTCGGTCGACAAACCTCTCGACCGAGAAAGATCCAAAGTAGCCGTTAGACACAACATACAAGTTAGTTGCCAGTTGAAGAAAGACGTTGCAAATCACTTGTTCCAGAGAGCATGTCGGTCGACAAGAGTTCGACCGAGTAGGTGTCTCGGTCGACCATCTGTCGACCGAGATGGTCTCTGACAGCAACTGCAGAATAAAGTAATTAGCCGTTGTTAAAGCAACAACTTTGTACCTAACGGCTAGTTAAGCACTTAGAAACCCCTAGAAGTTGTCTAGAACGTCCTTAAGCATACTTAGGCCATTCATATAAATAGGACAAGCCATAGGACACTAGAATTCACTTGTTACACTTGAGAATACACTTGAGCATACTTGAGCAATCTTTTGCAAGCAATTTGAGCACTGTGATCATTGGCCTACATTCTCTTTAGCTCAATCTCGTGTCCTATAGGCTAGATTCTCCTACCCACAGCAATCACAAGTTCACATACTTGGCTAGGAGATCTTACGCTTGATCTAGGCATATCAAGCCTCGGGCTCAAAGGATAAGTTGTAATTTCCTTTTCTTTCTTGTTCCTGTTTATCTTTTGTACTCTCCTTGCTACTCCTAGGGTTGGAGGTTGCGGATTGGAGAGGGTTGACTTCTCAGGTGGAGAAGGGGACTTCAAGCTACTTCAAGAAGGCTATCGCAAGGGAAGCTACTTCAGAAGGTTGGTGCAACGGGAGTTGGTGCATCTACTTCAAGGGAAGGCTGCTTCAAGGTTGGCGATTACTTCTAGGTGAAGGCTGCTTGAAGGGTTTAGGAAAAGAGATTGTATTTTATGTAAATTCCTTGAAGAGGTAATAAAATAAATTTCTTTTCAAATCCTGGTTGGGTAAGCAACCGGGTAGTGGATTGACGGCTATAGTATTTGCTATAGTTGGAACCACTCTAAACCTTGTGTCTCCTTGTCCAATATTTTTCATTGTGATTGTTTTGAGTTAAATAATTGTTAAATTATCTATAAAACTCTATTCACCCCCCCTCTAGTAGTTTTCAATTGGTATCAGAGCAGGCTTCAAGGAACCCTAACCAGGTCTTGAAGAATGGAGGGAAATGGTGAAAAGTGCTTGAACGAAACCACTGCATGCTGCAATTGGTGTTTAGGAACAAACCACAAAACAACCGGATGCCCATGGAGATCAAAGGAAGAGGATAAGCACAAAGAATGCTTTATTGCTACAACTAGTGAAGAAGAAGAAGAAGAAGAGGTAAGTCTTTTTGATTTATCTAAAGAAGAACTAGTTGCTATTATTGAAGAAACACATAATAAATATGTTGAGTGCAAAAAGAAATTAAAGAAATCAAATAAGGAAAATGGTGATCTAAATGTTAAACTTCTTGCTCTTGCATCTGAAAATGAGAATCTTAAAGAGGGAAATAAATTTTCTGATCTTAAGTTAAAATCTATGGAAGCCGATTGCAAGCTCCTTTCTGTTGAAAATTCAAACTTACAGACTCAAGTAAACGATCTTCAGAAACAACCATTATTGTGCACCCATATAGATTATGACATTATTGTTAAAGAAAGAAATTTATTGTCATCAAATCTAGACCAAGCAAAAATAGACATTAAGAAAAGAATGGATGAGATTGCCAAGCTACAACAACAAGTTCGTAGTTTGAATAACCATGGCATTCTTGATCAAATTCTAGATAATCCCTATCAACAAATTGGGAGAAGGGGACTAGGTTACAAGCCTAAAGGAAAATCTCATCAACAACCTAGTCAGAGAAAGTCACAAACCCAATCTATATATGTACCTAAAAGGACATCCTCACCCAATGACAACATAGGACACAACCATAGAAAAAGATATGAAGTTGACTCAATATGTTGTCATTACTGTTTGCGCCTTGGTCACTATTCATTTTCATGTCCGTATAAGAGAAATGATGTAGAGTTAGTTTGGATTCCAAAACCTCCAAACTAAATGAACAAAATCAAGTTGAGATATGACCAAAGACATTAGTTGCATATTCCTATGTCTATCTCAACTCTGCATAGTTACAAATGAAAATGAAATTAATATTAGTTTGTTCCCTAGATGATTTAAAGTCTAAATGAAAAGAAAATTCCTATTTTCATATGATTTTTCGTAAAAATATTTTCCGGTCTATACACATACTGGAATTATCATTGTATGCTTTATACCATGCTTTCATCATTGGGTGCGTATAGAAAATTGTTTGCAAGCCAGCAAAATAACTTATTAGTTATATATTATTGCTTGCAACAAAATCTCTAACTCAGTATCTCTGAAATAATTAATTATGTCTCCAATTAAGTAGTATGCTTCAACTTGATATTTAAATTTTATGCAGATATTAGACTCAATATATTCAAATCTGAAAAATATCTGCAAAATTTGCCTCTTGGTCAAAATAAAACTTGACTAAGGGGCGCTATGGTCGTAGTCAAGGGCGACCTAAAATAAGCTTCGACAAAAATTGCTTATTTTTGGAAATTCTCTCTTTGAACCTAATCTTAATTTTTCTTGAAAATTAAATCATTTGTTATCATTTAAGTCTTAAATTATCCCAATATTACTCCCTTAGAATATCCATATAAATGCTCTACAAAAATGATCTACCATTTGCATTTAAAAATCAGCTTTAAAAGTTGTACTCAGTAAGTCTGTCGGTCGACGAATTCATCGACCGAGAACCTCTCGGTCAGCCCATCTCTCTCGACCGACAAATACTAAACAGACTCAATATCGGACGAACTGTCGGTCGACAAATGCTCGACCGAGACAACGTCGGTCGACAAGTGCTCGACCGAGAAATAGCCGTTGGATACGACCTTTGTAAACCGACCGTTATGACCGTTTTTTTGACCGTTGGGGAACCAAGTGGCGCGTCTGCAACTCGACCGTTGCGGACGCTCGGTCGACGAGTCGTCGACCGACCAGGTCGCTGGAATGCTATAAATAGGAGCAAAAACGAGTCACTTACTCACACTTACATTTCCTTGCCTCCATAGTCCATCTCCAGTGCATTTTCGTGCAACCCTTCAGCATTCTTATCCTCCAATCTTCCTTGCTTCTTCTCCACACTCAAGAAACACAAATGGCCTCATCCTCAGCTGCCCGTGGGAAGAAGAAAGTCACCAAAAGAAAAAGAAGAGAAGCTCGGGAAGCCACTCCGCCACTGACGATCATCAACGACATCGCCTTCGTCGACGGAGATGCTGGAGATCGATATCTACGGCTTTCCTCTAAAGCTCCTCTTCCCCGACGCCCGGTCGAAGCTATGGACTTCATCAACATAGTCGATCTGGAGAATCTCTTTGGAGTGCAGAAGCTGAAGGACTTCATCTATCCTTCTTTTCCTTCCTATTCCACTAAGGTAGTCAACGAATTCTATGCAAATCTCTTATCCCACACCGAAAATGAAACCACATTCTTCTACACCATGGTCAATGGGCGTAGTTTTAAATTTTCCGAAGGGGATATTCTTGATATGCTAGAAATTGATATAGATGAATACCAAGATTTCCTTGACCTTACCACCGGCAATCCACTAAATTTATTATCCCATGATGACCACTCCACTAGCCTTAGTGATATAAAAAGAGCCATATTTCAAACCAATACCACTTGTCATGAAGATAGGGGAACCTATTATGCAATAAACCTGAAACCTGCATGTAGGATAGTAAACCTCATTATTTCCACCAACATACATCCTAGAGCCAATAAATCTGAGGTCCCTATTTTCCGCATGTGTCTAATTTATGCTATCATAAAAGAAATTCCTACAAACTTCATTCGCATAATACTTAAAAACATGCTTGAGTTTTCTGGCAATCCACCGTATGCCGATTTTGTATGACAGATCACTCAACATTGTCTTAAGTTACAAATTGAAGATATGGGGTATACATGGGAGCGTAGACCACCAAAGATAAGTAAGAATACCGTAGAGAAGATGGGGATTGACTTTGGTCATAAAAGGGCAAGAGTAGAAGGAGAATCATCACATCAAGATATACCACCACTCCCTCCTTCTACTAATCTTTCTGTTGATCCCATTCAAAATACTCTCACTTATCTTGTTGGCTCCCAATATCATCTTAGTAACCAACTCAACTATACCCACCATGCCATGACATACTTGAATCAAAGAATGCAAAATCTTTCTCCGAGCCAAACCGATGAATATCCGCATTCCTTAAATCCTGGCATGCTCAACCCATTTAACCCTTCATACAACTACTATCAAACTCCACCTCCACCATCAATGGATCTTGCACATACTCAATTTTCCTCCATACAATTGCAAGATATAGCTGCTCACTTCCGATTTGACCGAGTTCCTACATTTCTAGAAGCATATGCGTTAACTACGACAGGTGCTTTGGATTGGCAAACTCTGGTCAAATATTATGGAGCCGAGCCATTCCTTGGGAAAGATCCGGACATCGATGTAATTCTTAAATCTTTCCAGTGAAGAGTTGAAGTTGTACTAGTTGTAATGACAATGATTGTAATAAATTGGTCATTTCTATATGATTGTAATATTTTTCATGCTATTGAATGAAGTTCGCCATCTTTGCTTGATTCAATTGGTTATATTTTTTTGGCATATGAGACATCCTCAAAAATATGGATTATAAGTTCATTATTGTAGAGCATAACAAATAAGGGGAGTAATAATTAAAACAGGCAACTATTAAAATTGTGGCTAAATTTCCAAATAACAAAACAGTTCTCCAGAAACATCCTCGGTCGAGCAACTAGTCGACCGAGAACACTGTCGGTCGAGCAATTGTCGACCGACCGGGTTTCTGTTTTCCAGACTGACATAAATTGCATACATCTTTGTTAAATCATGGAGATCATCTACAACATTTTTTTGCTTAGTACTCAAACTTTTATTTGAGATATCTATCTAAGGGGGAGCAAAGCATAAGATTAAGGGGGAGATCTTAAAAACAACTTTGACTATTTCATTGAAGAAGCTTACAAAAACATTGTAACCACTAAGAGTAGCTGGACATTTTCCTTGATTATAAAGCAATTTATGAATTTATCTTGTACTTGAAGGAACTCTCTACCCAAAACAGGGCTTAACATCCCTTGTATTTTGGATGGAGACATTTTTATTTACTCTAAGCTTAGAGGATTCTCATTTAATTTAGGGCTTAACATCCTTTGATAAATGAGAAATCAATATACATTCATCATACGCTTAAGGGAATCTCATATCATTTCAAGGCTTAACATCCTTTGCAAATGATTGAGAAACAAATTATGGATAAATTAGACAAAAATCCATGTTTCTAATAGGATATCTATTTAAGGGGGAGCATTATATTAAGGAGGAGAAGAAAAATAAAATATTCAACTTGGATATCTTTTTGAAATGACAAAGGGGGAGAAAGAATATAAAAATCAAAAATATAAATGAGTTTCATCACATCTTGGCCAGCACTCACTTGTAAAACATAAATGGCTACAAAAGGTAATTTTCAGGTATGAAACTCCCATGCTTTATATTTCCTTATTTCATATTTAGGAAATGTTTGTCATCTTCAAAAAGGGGGAGATTGTTGGATAAATTGGATATTATGATAAAACCCTTTGTTTCGATGATGACAAACATTTCATTCTTATTAATCTAACGAGCTACTTGAGTGTGCAGGACTAAGATGGATGGCAAAGCAACTAGGGAAAAATCCAAGAGCTTACTCAGTTATATTTTCATGCAATGTAATCAATGTTGTAAAACTTGTACAAATATATAATGTACAAGTACTTAGATTTGCATGTAAATCAAGCGTTAGATTTTCCCTAGACAAACACTATAGTTAGACATGTCATCCCATTTAATTAGGATCACCTTTGCACACTCACACATATAATTAGTGCTTAAATTGAAACCTTGAAACAGGATCATTCTCGGTCGATC
The DNA here is from genome assembly GCA_963693085.1 of Alisma plantago-aquatica. Lineage (NCBI taxonomy): Eukaryota > Viridiplantae > Streptophyta > Magnoliopsida > Alismatales > Alismataceae > Alisma > Alisma plantago-aquatica. The sequence continues at coordinate 872,678,704 of OY856410.1, forward strand.
AACTCCTCGACCGAGACACTCTCGGTCGACAAACCTCTCGACCGAGAAAGATCCAAAGTAGTCGTTAGACACAACAGACAAGTTAGTTGGCAGTTGAAGAAAGACGTTGCAAATCACTTGTTCCAGAGAGCCTATCGGTCGACAAGAGTTCGACCGAGTAGGTGTCTCGGTCGACCATTTGTCGACCGAGATGGTCTCTGACAGCAACTGCAGAATAAAGTAATTAGCCGTTGTTAAAGAAACAACTTTGTACCTAACGGCTAGTTAAGCACTTAGAAACCCCTAGAAGTTGTCTAGAACGTCCTTAAGCATACTTAGGCCATTCCTATAAATAGGACAAGCCATAGGACACTAGAATTCACTTGTTACACTTGAGAATACACTTGAGCATACTTGAGCAATCTTTTGCAAGCAATTTGAGCACTGTGATCATTGGCCTACATTCTCTTTAGCTCAATCTCGTGTCCTATAGGCTAGATTCTCCTACCCACAGCAATCACAAGTTCACATACTTGGCTAGGAGATCTTACGCTTGATCTAGGCATATCAAGCCTCGGGCTCAAAGGATAAGTTGTAATTTCCTTTTCTTTCTTGTTCCTGTTTATCTTTTGTACTCTCCTTGCTACTCCTAGGGTTGGAGGCTGCGGATTGGAGAGGGTTGACTTCTCAGGTGGAGAAGGGGACTTCAAGCTACTTCAAGAAGGTTATCGCAAGGGAAGCTACTTCAGAAGGCTGGTGCAACGGGAGTTGGTGCATCTACTTCAAGGGAAGGCTGCTTCAAGGTTGGCGATTACTTCTAGGTGAAGGCTGCTTGAAGGGTTTAGGAAAAGAGATTGTATTTTATGTAAATTCCTTGAAGAGGTAATAAAATAAATTTCTTTTCAAATCCCGGTTGGGTAAGCAACCGGGTAGTGGATTGACGGCTATAGTATTTGCTATAGTTGGAACCACTCTAAACCTTGTGTCTCCTTGTCCAATATTTTTCATTGTGATTGTTTTGAGTTAAATAATTGTTAAATTATCTATAAAACTCTATTCACCCCCCCTCTAGTAGTTTTCAATGTACAGTACTTATATATTATGGACAAAATATGGAATATGAATAAATAGAAAATAATAAGTATTGTACGTCTGTACATACTTTGAATTTCAATACTTTAAAAAAAATAGAAGGAATTACCAATGAACAAAAATTTGAATGGACAATAAATAGCGGTACTTGTCCAGGACTGTTTATGAACAGTGGACAATAAATGTCCTTTGCATGCATGTTGCATGCGTTTTGCATGGGAAATAACACAAAAATGGTTGTACATGCTATATATAGAGTTACGCTACCCACCGTTCATTATAGACCCGGCAGCCCACCCGGTTTCTTGATATCCTGTAAAAACCTACAATCAGCCGTATTTAATTAATATATATCTTCTGCGTACCTCGGAAGTCGAAAAGACGGCCAGGACTCCCAAACTTCTCATGCAAAGTCCATGCAACAGTATGTCTCTACATGCAAAGTTCATGCAAAGTCCATGCAAAGTGTATTAATTCATTTTTTCTCTTGTAATTAATCTCTCCCGTTCTAATCCACCCACCTACATTACCGTATTAGTATAGTACCTACGGAATCCAATAACAACATTGAATTGAATCCCTTTACGTACAATACTTATATAAGGTGTTGTAGAAATTGTGTACTGTGCGTATAATTATACAATATGCTGGAACACTCGACACATCTGAATTGAATCCCTTTACGTACAATACTTATACAGCTGCATAAAAAAGTGCGTTGTAGAAATTGTGTACTGTACTTAAATGAATGAATGGTCTGTAACTATGTTACATACAGTACTTGGCCGATTGCATAAAAGTGGGGGGTTGTAGAAATTGTGTATTGTACGTATAATTATACAAGATGCTGGAACACTCGACACATCTGAAATTGAATCTCTTTACGTACAGTAAGAGTGTGTTGTAGAAATTGTGTACTGTACGTATCGTTATGCAAATTACTAGAACACTAGACAAATCTGAATTGAATCCATTTATGGTTAAGTGAATGAATCCTGATTATGATACGTACAGTACTTATACAAATGCATAAAAAGAAATTTTCGAAACAAAAATAAATGAATGGTCTGTAACTATTTTACGTACGGTACTTATACAATTGTCTAACAAAGACAAATATGGAAATTGTGTACTGTACGTATAATTATACAAAATGCTGGAACACTAGACACATCTGATTTATAGTTAAAACTAATTGAATGAATTCCGACTATGATGTGTACAGTACTTATATGTTTGCATAACAGAGGGTAGTTGTATAAAATCTGCACTGTACGTATTGTTAACATAAGTGGTGTCTGCATCTATATAGGTGATTTGAAATTAAATGGAGGGAATGATTAGAGGGAAATCGAAATATGGTGGATATTTATTTGGTTACGAGATCATGCATCCTTTTAACATGTAAAAACATGCAAAATCGCTGCTGGAGATAATATGCATACAGCAGGAGGAGTTAGTGGACTGGCGCAGCAGTGGAGGAAAACGGCAGTTGAGGTTTCCCGATGACCGGGTATGTGGCCGGATATAGGGTGTGCTATGCGTAGAATTTTTCTATATATATGCAATGCATTAAAATGTGCGTTTTTCCAGATTCTGGGTATGTGAACGGGTGGGTAGATGACTGTGGCTAGAATTTTTCTTAGAAAATGCTTAGAAATCAAGTTAACGGTAATTACAAAAGTTGCCTGCCAACTTCAACTGTTCAACCATGAATTTTTGCTAATAGACAACTACGCGTGAAAAACGATGAGACCAAAAATAAATGAATCACGCTGGGGACAAAAATGTCAGCAACACACTTATTTCTCATCTGTCCTTTCTCGCAAGTCGCACCCGCCCACATCGTAGACTTGTTCTCGAGGAACTGCTGATGAATATACATGAGTTTTTTCCCAATACTCCCCTCAAGTTTGCCAATATTCCTTCCCACGCCCAGACTTATCAGGAATTTGTAGGACCCCCCCTCCTTCTTTGTCCTATATTCCTAAGAAACCCCCACGTTCAACTTACGTTAACGGCAGCCTACAGCCATCTAGTTCTCCGTCATCTGCACATTCCTACTTATATCTAAATATAATAACTAAGCGTAAGTAATTTTAAATCTTATTGATTTAATACTTATTCAATTGCATATGTAATAATAAGTACATGCTGACAGCTTTCGTCCGAACTAATCTAGACTGTGTTTATGCATAGATGTACTAAAATTTTGAATCTAAGTCGTGTTGCTTTTGGGTTTATAAAAATTGAGATTTTCAAACTGTCGAACTCAAAACCAAAATCCTAAAATCAGATCGGTCGTCTTGTGTTCAGACAGTATTATTGAAATCCAAGCCCCAATCAGTTTTGGGTTCTATCATTTATAATTTAGGCATGTTACACGGTGGGATAAATTTGGCTCTGCATCGAGACATAATACTAGCAAAAAATCTAAGTTAAGCCAAAGTAACATTTTATGCTCTTAGCTTCTAGACATAATTTTGACTACGGTGATCAAATATTTATCTAGACCGAAAAGTCAAGTGGACCGGTCCATGGGGTATGGTCTTGTTGTAGACCGTTACAAATTCAGTCTCGTTCACAATCGATACATTTTAAAAATTGGATCTAAGGTCTGATCTGGTTCAAAACCAATGAGAGCACACTCCATACCGAGGATAGATCTATATGTATATTCCGTTATAGTTGTACTAATAACACATTTATAGACTGGGTCCAGATTAATATAGAGCCACTTTATATATAGAGGGCAATTAAAATATTGGGTATATGTAAGTTTTGCAACAAAAAAAGATGTGTCATGGAACCGTTTCAGGATCAAATTTTGATCCATCTGTTTAAATGATAACTGACACCAATGTCAAGTTTACAACCAAAACTGACACAAAGTTTATTTTCATTGCCCTAATCAACTAGAACTAACTAAAATTTGTGAGCATCTGTCCAGAATTGATCAATACTGAGCACACAATTAACAAAAAATGATGGATTGCCAATCGGACCATTTTTTAGTACTAGGTCTCGATCCAGAGTCAAATCTATCTCAACACATAACTAGCCTAGATTGTAAATAACAAACCCGAAACCGACCAGCAGTCGTATTTGAATAATTTTGTCTGAACTTAAAATTGACCAGTTTGATTTTAGCATATGGATTTTTGGGTCCGATGCTTTGAAAATCTCATACTTTTACAAATCCAAAACTAACTCGAGTCGGACCCAAAATTTCAATACGGTTATGTATAAACTCAGTCTACATCAGTTCGGACTAAAGCTATAAGCATATACTTCTTATTACATTTGAATAAGTATTAAATCAATACAATTTAAAATTCACCTGCGTAGGAAAGGGCAACTGACGAAGAACTAGATGGTTGTAGGCTGCCGTCAATGGAAGTTGAACGTGGGAGGGTTCTTAGGAATAAAGGACAAGTAGGAGGGGGGTCTACGAATTTCTGGTAAGTCAGCGGTAAGGTGGAATATTGTAAACTTGAGGGGGATATTGGGAAAAAAAAACTCAATATACATCTGCAGCAACTTTGTCTGTTGTGGACGTGTTGTCAAACCAAGACATGCAATTCCTCCTCACGGATTCACGATGTTTGGAAGGCCGTAACTCGTGCGGGAGATTTCTCGACACGGCCATTCTGACGGAGACTAGGGTAGTTTGAGACGTTCAATTAAATATTTAATTTAGTTGTTATTGTATCGATAATCTTCGAATCAATATCGTTCCTTCTCTGCAAGTTGGTTCACATAGAGTCGATAAATGAGAGACATTGACCTGCGATGATGGTATGTTTGGTTTAATTTCTCTATATTATATTGTATTATGAAAATATTATATTATACTTCGCTTTCCTGGGACCGAATTTCTCATGTATTGGTCTTCCCTTTGAATTGTATTAGACAATAAAATCTAGCTCCAACTAGTCAATGGGGCAACAATCAACAAATCATATACTTATCCTATCCAACTACGACAACTGTACATTCAATTTTTTTTTTATTTTGAAGATTTATTATTGAATAATGTCGAACGGGCAAAAGGCAAGATATTCTTTGGTCCTGCTAACCAAACATGCGCAATATGAAGCGGTTAGATTGAAGTTTAGTGATCTACAAGTGGGAGGGAGAGGCGAAAGTGGCATCTGGATCACGACGCCTCATTTAGTCGAGATGCTAGGATAGTTTGGTGTTTTTCTTCTCCTTTAGTCATAAATGTAGGAATAGGTGGGCGCCACGGCATATTCTCATGTACGCAATGTGGACTAGGCATATTGGAACAACAAGGACATCAATCTAGTTGTGGAAGTAAATCATATACAATAGGGTACAAATGACTAGAAACGGTCAAAAGCATAAGTATTTCAAACTTAATCACATATGAGTGCTTCAGTTTTAAATATGAGTAAGCAACAACTCCCACTTGCGCCTACAAGTGACACGGGAGAGAACCTATGGTATGGTTACATATATACACTATGAAATGTTGTGGTTGTATGATTTGATTAAAAATTGATGATATGATGAAACTAATTCTGCTGGGATTTAGCTAAACTTGTTATCTTACGTCTACAAAAACCCTTAATATCTTACTGTTCAATCTTTTGTTTTCATTATTTCTACTATGATTACAACATCTTCCCAAGTGAGTGAAATCCAACTTCAATCTTAGAATGGTTAATTAAGTTATTGAATAATAATATAACCTGAAGTGAATTTGAATCTTTGTACTTGGCTAAACAATTTATAATATTCAACATAAATGTTGATGTCAAGCATAAATGGTTGAGACAAAAACCCTTGTTGAGTTATAAAAAAAAATGACAGCAGAAAATTGTATAGATTAGCAAAGAACATAAACTGCTAAAATATTCTTTGGAGACTCTAGTGGGGTCTAATTTGTTAAGCATTCAATTTAAACACTTGACTCAATTATAACCATGTTTACCGAACTTGTCGTTCAACTAATATTGTTAGCCGACTGACTAACTAGTAGTGGGGGCGACACTTCATCACTCTTGAGAGAAGTCTTTTTATGCATATAGTGATGATCACCGATGGTCGCTATTGTAATGGAATCTAGTCATCTAAATAAAACAAATTAGAGTTAATAACAATTCGTGATGTAGGATGTGCGAGTCTCAATTGTGTGGATTTAAAAAAGACAGTTAATTGGGTGACTAAATACTAACCATGCTTTGTATTACCCTCTAGTCAACTAACTATCGTAGTCACTCAACAAGATGTAATAGTGATGGAGCTTTGCTTTTAGTTGGGTTGCCACTAGCTATTAGGGGACACAGTGATGAACTAGTCAGTTAATGCACCAATTGTATGCTATTTCCAAAAATTGTGAAATAATAAATTTACATATGTTGTAACATATGTAAATATATAAAAGAAAATGTGACCCCATTTTATCTATATATAAGAAAATAAAGTCTACTTTGTCAAACTTATTGTTTTGAGGCTATTTTGAGGAGAAAAAGTAAAGCATAGACTTAAAATGGTAACACTTTATGCTATTAGATATATTAAATATACTAAATTAGTCAGAATATATTTTCTCTATCAAATATATGTATGAAGTTAGTAGGTATCCACAATTAGAGACATTAGAATAATTAGATCTTTTGTGGTTCTATGGTTACTTAAGTCTCCTTATCATCAAGTGATATCAACACATGGTAATTAAATAGATCAAAAGCTCCCCTAATTAATGCAAGAAAGAGGTTGTCTTGAATGATTATAATTCTATTGATCCTATTTTTAATATTTTATTCATTACCATTCGTTCATTCTCCTTTTAAGAACTAACCCTACACATGGATACAAGGTTACTAGCTAGTCATTAGAGGGTCCCTTGTCTAGAACACATAACCCTACTAACCTCCTAGGATACATACTAATACATGCAACACATTAGGGTAATATGTTGCAAATTCCAAGTGGTAATCATTACAACTAACACACACATCATTTCCTTATATTTCCCCTATCTCTAGTCCTATCCCTAGCAACATGATTATTAAATACTAAGACCATTAAAGGTTTTGTAGCCTAAAAAGGCATCACTCTACTAAAAAACCCTAATTTAATTACCTTTATACATTAAAAAAACTCTTGTTAAGTTGACTCCTAACACATAAGTACATTATTTGATGCCAAAATGATCTTCTATATGTGAATTTGATATGAGTTGTCTTATACCATTGAAAACATCTCACTAAGTCAAGTGATTGTAGTATTGAGTATGACCTAAATCAAAGTACCTAAGATTATCCTTTTTGAGGAATGCCTAGTCCATTGGAACTAGAAGCATAATATATTTCCTCTTGCAAACATTATATACTATATTGTAAAACATGGATTTTTCTATTGCAAGTAATTATGTTCCATAGGATTATTCTTTTGATTATTGTATAAATATGTGTAAGAGCCCAAACATTAATGAGATTGTCCATTAGAAAATATATTGATATGATATAGGAAACCCAACCTCAAAGTGAGTTCGATGTGGAAATGTTATAACATGGATTTTTGCATGTATTTGTACATGTATTTGAATGCAAATAATGAATTGATAAAAAACATATTACAAATTTTGATATTCTTGTTTTAATAGTATGGATTTAAAATGCAATTTCTCTTTGTAGAATTTGTATGGTTTTGTTTTTTTCAATAAACCATTAATAGACTTACTAAAGGAATAATAGGAAATCCAATAACAAAGTAAGAACTAAAAGTAATGGACATTTACTATTTAATAAGGAATTGTTTTAGAAATATCTAGAAAAGCAAATTGAAGGCAACCAATAGGTTTTATTCAATCTAATTCTGCACTCAATAAGAAAATATATTGGAATAAGGATGCTTGCCAAGCTTGGGCTAATAAATGTCTTAATTGTAGGAAAACTTGGATACAAAGAGTAATATAAACTCCACGACATATAGAGTTTCCCAAATAGATTAATGAGCAAAGTTATCCAATGTATGTAATATTTTTATTTACTTTCCTTGACGGTTTTTTGGTCTACCAATCAAGTTCATTTAGGTTGAAGGAGTTGGCCGAACCCAGAATGGATAGGAGAGATTATTCATTAATGGTTTACATATTATGGATATCTAGTCGTGACTTGTGGCTAGGTTTTTTTTTCTTCTTTTGTCAGTGTTTAAACATGTGTGAAAGCACTTTCCATATCAGTCAAACATGACCCACATATCTCTCACCCTATTTAGACAAGAAAGGAAACTCAGAGTTTCCCATGAGGCTGTCCCCTTACTAAGTGACCCTAAGGGAAGCAAGCCCAAGCTTGCCTCCATCCCTCTCTTTCTCTACCATCCTCCTCTATAAACCCTAACCCACTTCTGAGTTGGAAGGGTGGAAGAATCCCAAGTAATGCACCCTTCATCTATAAAAGGCCATGTATATCCATGCATTAGCAACAGAGGAACTCTACCTCAATGTGGATGATCCTGTGCATAGACTAGACTGGACCACACGGCCATGAAACCCCTACCACAGTTCTAGTCGTCATTGCTAAGGAGGCAACCAGTCCATGGCGCGGAAAGGAGCATTGGGTTCCAAAGAAGCATGTCCATTATTAGGGGAGACCCAAGTGATCCTACTCCCACTTTCTAAGAGACCAGGTATGAGGTATACTCTATAGGTAAATATGACATCAAATGTGTCAATATAAACAAAAAAAATACTTTCATATTCCCCTAAGACAACAAATCACATCAACAACTATGTAATGGGAAGGAAAAGTTTGTAAGGTATATACTTGGTCTTGAAGCAAGTCCAGCGATAACTCTTGCAACAACATGCATCTTTTACAAGTTGTACATAGACAATTGTTGGGGTAACACCACCATGGATAGTGGTGGTTGTAGTCCTCCTAAAGAATGAAAACAACCTCCTTGCCTCTATTGTAGCCCGTAAGGACCACTAGGAAATCCTCATTTCTCTCTAAGGGAAACAACAATGAGTCATCCATTTGAACGTCAGTGTGCTAGTGCTTACTTTCTCTCCCTTTGTTGTGTCTCCCTTTTGGGGTAAGACTTGCTTGGGCTCTCTTGGTTACCAAAGCCAGAGATGAGAACAATTGTTAGAGCTTGTTGATGTTTCTATGAAATCCTAGACTACCCCCCTTTATATAGGACGGCCATGGCTAGGGTTTTTAGTTCATCTGGGAGTCGAAGAGATGAAATTTCATGATTTTTCTAGAAGCCACGAATGGTGAACTGATCGATTCACTACTAAATCAGTCAGTTCATAGGTGAACTAGTCGATTCACTTGCTTTTCTATATTTAATAACATTGGAATTTAATATTCAATTAATTCACAACATGATGTCAGAATCAATCCTTGATCCAATCTTATTGATCAACCAACCGATTGGTTCATGTATCTAAACTTTTCGGTTCACTTAGTGAACTGATTGTTTCATAGCTTTGATTGCTAATCTTGTTTAAATTGAAAACCTAAACACGTTAATAATCAAGTTAAACATCATTCATGAATAAACTCCTTTTCCTAGTGCATCCTATGTTTGTGACCCTATAGGTCCCAAATTACGTTTGCAATGAATGTCCATAACTAACTTATGATGTCACCAACAATGAGAAGTATCTAGTAACACATCATTGCTACCCAAGTAATTGGAAAGTTGGAGAGAAATTTCAACATACAATCTATGATTAGTGTTATTGTGATCATATATTTCATTTTTCTTTGATATCCAGATTGGACTCGAGTCACGGAAACATCATCCTCTTAAATATTCAATCGATGTTCCTTGAACTAGAGCAAACTCTCTGAGATGCATGTGAGCGCACATATCATATATTGGTTCACATGAGTATGACCATACATTTTTCAATATCGACTATGAAGTGGCCCAGATATCAACTCCTAGTAGGAGGGACAAATCCCATCTACATTACTCACATTCAATCCTCATGTGTCACAGGGTACCTGAGAATCACCTTTATGAAAACCCTTATTCAAGTTCACGTTGAATGATGTCAAAGTACAAAGAGTGTCATGTGATGAGTGTAGTGACTTCAAGTTTAAGAACCACAATCACTACTATTACAATGAAAGCTGGTTTTGATTACCATCGATGGTTTCCATGTATCACTCTCATGTTGAGTCTGTCCAATACAATGTTCTATAACAAATACGTATGTGCTTAGTTTAGTATCACATATCATGAATAATGAGATTTTATCATCAACCAACAAACACTCTAGTATGTATTATTGTTGTCTTTGAGCTTCCAAAACAATAATTTACTAGGGACATGACAATAATGTATGTATTTATCATACATATGATCTCATTGTTTAGGTCCTCAACCTGAAGACATATGTCATCAAGTAACATTTCTTTTTAGGCATCTATCATGTTATACCTTTATCTAATAATTGAACAAACAAATAGATGGATATTGCCTTTATTATTAATCAAATCATTTATAAGATATGTCATAACAATCATCATATGATTGTCTCTCTAGACATACATACCAAAAAACTCCAGCCTTCCCAACCTGCACTTAGATCCAATCAACCATGAACTTAATCCCATGTGATCTGACATGACCATCATGCTTCTTCTGTAAAGTACTTTTGTCAAGGGGTCAACAACATTACTTTTTGTTGGTACTCTACAAATCTTCACATCTCCTTGTTGTACGATCTCTCATATGAGATGGAACCAACATAGTATGTGTTTGGAACGCTAATGTAATATAGGTTCCTTAGCTTGTGAAATGGTTCCACTATTGTTACAATATTGTTCTACTACATCGTTGATGCCTGGGACCACCCCAAGTTTAGTGATGAACTTTTTGATCTAAACAACTTGTTTTATTGTGTTTGAGGAAGCAATATACTCGACCTCTGCTATAGAATCAAAAACTATCTCTTGCTTGGAACTCCTGTAGATCATACCTTTGTTATTAAGGCAAAACACAAATCCAAATTGTGATCTATAGTCATCTTTGTCAGTTTGGAAGCTTGCATCGGTGTCACCTTTTACCACCAACTCTTCCTCTCCACCATAGAAAAGGAACTAATCCTTAGTTCTTCTCAAGTACTTAAGGATGTTCTTTACGATAGTCTAGTGACCTTCACTGGGATCTAATTAATATCTGCTCATCACTCTTAAGGCATATGAAACATCTGGATGTGTACGACAGTCTAGTGACCTTCACTATAAATGTTACTATTCCAGAGGAAGCTGCAGGTCAATCATATGATAACAATCTATTTATACAAGTTTTGTATATGTATTAATGCATTCGTAATACAAGTTTTGCATATGTATCAATGCATATGTATTAATGCAGGTCAATCATACGATAACAAGATATTTTGGAGTTGTTTCATTATGATTGGCTGAACACATCTATGATAGAGTTGTGGATATGGTGAGATCTTATTTATACATCCATATACCTTGTTTTATTTACGGTGATATGGTTTCTTATATATTAATGCATACGTAAAACATGTTTTGCAGCCACTTACACACGATATGTACAAATTTTTTATTTCTCCATGTGGGATTTTTGGTTCCATCTTTGATTAGTCTTGTAGTTAAAAACCCTAGGTCAATTACTTATACTACTGTGATGTTTTTAAATATTTTGGTAAAAACAAGAAGACAGTGATAATAGCTCCATTCAATGTCGGGTAAGTTTACTTTGCTTATAATTTGTACTTAAGAAAATTACATTTTTATTGTGACTTTTGAGTTATTAATTTATAACTTTCTTACCTCTAGTTGTAGGCATTGAGAGTTACCAGTTATTGTCCCTGAGATGTTCACTGTCTATTATCTAGATCCTACGGGGAAGGAATTGAATATATATGAACACACAATGAAAATGCCATTACTCCCGTGAGAAATATTTCATATTTTTATATCCGTTAACATCTGTTATTACATTACTATTTAATTATGCAATTTAATGTGTTACATTAACATATAGGGATTTACAAGAGTACGCAAAAGCTGGAGGAAAGGTCCCCAAGAAAAAGAACCAGCCACTAACTTGGCAGAATGTGAAAGTAATTTCCCGACTCCAATGTATATATTATTTATGTGAACTGTGCTTATTAGTATTTTTGAATATTTTATATATTTCAATTTATAGTGTGCTACACAAGACAACGGTTGGGCATGTGGATACTATGTGATGCAATTTATGAGCATAATTATCGAACATGCCGCAATGGAAATCGATACCATACATCATGTATTATATGTAGTCTTATTTGATAATATGAAATATATGATTCTTATTATATATTATTAATTATATATATACATCATTCTCTTTGCATGTGTTTAAAACTGACTTCACTATAGGTGAAAAGTTATTAGATGTACATACTCCCTATATAATGGATGAGTTAAATGATGTAATAGAACAATAGGCAGAAGCCCTACAAGTAGTGGGAATTTTTAAATATAATTGGGATAATGATGAATATGAATAAAGAATGATATTTCTAAATTTTGTTCTCATAATTATTTTTGTATGAATGTGAATGACTTTTTATGAATTGCCATATGTATGAATGTGAATGACTTTTTATGAATTGCCATATGTGTGAATGTGAAGATGATCAATACATGAATGTTTCTACATGTGTCTGAATGTGAAAAGAGATGAAATGAATGGAACTACAGGTTGCTAAATGTGTGTGAAAATGGAGGAAATTTGAAGTGGAACTACTGGTTTCTACATGTTTGTGATGAAAAATAATATGAATTAAATGTTGTTGGCTGATATCAATGGATGTTGTAAACATGTAGTTTAAAATTGAGCTGCAGGTTCTACATCCTGCTGACCAGCCATATAGCAAGGCTGCAAACTGATAAGAAAAAAAAATCAGAACATAGGCGTCGGTTATTTGTGGAAAACTGACAACAAAACGCATAGGCATCGGTTGTTAGTGTAAATCCGACGTCTTTATCCCCTTTTGGTGTCGGTTATCTATGAAACTGACGCACGGTCGTGGTGGCAGGGGATATGGTTTCGGTTATTAGTATAAAAATTGATGTCGATGATGTCAGTTATTAGTAGATTATGGCCAGGTACCACAGCCATGCTGGGTAGCACGGCTGTTGTGGTTGTAGATATGGCGTCGGTTACCTATATAAAGCCGACACTGATGATGCCCTTGCTGGCACCTTTTTGGTGGCGGGAAGGGGTATGGCTTCGATTGTTAATTAATAACCGATGTTTTTAATAAGGTTATCGCGTCAGTTTTCTTTAACAACCGACGCCGATAGTGCCCTTGCTGGTGCATTTTTGGTGGCGGGAAGGTTTATGGCATCGGTTGGGGGACCGACGTTGATGGTGTCGACTTTTAGCAGCGCCCACCTGCGTGTTTCCTGGAAATCGACGCCTTAGGCCTTAAATAACCCATGCCAAAGGTTATTTCTGTAGTAGTGATAGATCCAATTGTAGACACATATGGAGTCTTATACATGCATTCCCTTTCTTCACAAAAATTGGAACATTGTGCTCTAGAGATAGTAACACCATGAGATGTGGGCATGTTTCCTCTCTTTGAGTTCCCCATGTTGAACCTCTTCAACACATTATCAATGTCCATGCTCTGTTTTAGGCAAAGAAGTCTTCTAGATCTATGTCTATATATCTTGATTCGTAAGATATATGATGGTTCTCCTAAGTCCTTCATAGAGAATGTATTTCCTAGCCAGGTCTTTACCATTTGTAAAGTAGGTATGTCATCCCCCCTAAATAGTATGTCATCTACATACAATATGAGGAATACAATCATGGTCCCACTAACTTTCTTATAAACACATGGTTCATCTTCATTTTGAATAAAGACAAACTCTTTAACTATTTTATCAAATTGAAGTTCCCATCTCTGAGATTCTTGCTTCAATCCATAGATTGACCTTTGTAGCTTAAAGACTTTACTTGCATCCTTTACATTTATAAAACCCTCAGGTGATGTCATGTACACATCCCCAAGCAAATTCCAATAAAGGAATGTCATTTTAACATCCATTTGCCAAATCTCATTGTCATAATAAGATGCAATGGAAAGCATGATCATAATGGACTTAACCATGGAAACTAGAGAAAAGGTTTCATCATTGTCAACACCTTGAACTTGTCTAAAACCCTTTACAACCAATCTACCTTTGTAAGTTTGTACCTTACCATCTATGGTAAAGAAACATAAATAACATCTATCAACCAAGATGTATAACTGAAATACACATCAACTAATGTTTTCTGTATTTAATCCTTAAGCAAATACACTACACGGATGATTATGTTTTACAATCACACTTATGCCCTAAGGATATGAAGTATACCGTTCATGCTCTAACTGACCACAAACTTCTCACAAGTAGGTACCATATGAGGTCAATGGAAGAGCCGACTGCCAAGACCTCTCCTTGTCTCGGTCAGTATGAGACCACACAGATTCAGCAGGACATCTCGTGTCATCTGTTGGTAGGACATCTCGTATCACTGCAAATTAGCTATGTTGGGGTATAGTGGCATCTTTGCTATAGAGTTACAGCCGCATCATCCACTCTCTTAGGGGAACACTGACTAAAAATCGTCCCCAGTTATAAAATTTCTGAGTCATGGCATATAGCCATACTCTGAGCCACGAGCCAATTCACCATCCTCATTACTGAGTCTACGACCACTGTTGCACTCGTTCCAAAATATGGCATATAGCCAATCCCTAAGATTTTGCACGTAAGGGGATCGACTCACATATTGCCGTCCAAGCTCACACCCTCACATATTCAAAAATATGCGCACCGGATTATCCCGTGGGAAAAACCTGTTTCACCATTCAACAAATTCTGACGCTGATGGATCTATGGTCAGGGAAGCTACATTTTATGGTTTCTAATGATATATTAAGTGTGTTACAACATTATTTTAGCATCAAACAAGTTATAAGCATTAATCACAAACAAATTCTACAAAGAAAGGTGTAATACATTTATCGAGTACTTCTCTAATCTCTGGAAAACATTTGGATATATATAACATTCAGGATCTCAGTCCCTTATCGCATCACTCTAGGAATTCTCATCCCTTCACATCATCATCATCATCATGATTACTGGATCTGGGTATTCAAACCCTTAGATCACCACGTAGCATTGTTACCTCTATAATAGGTATCTATTACCTCGGTCCTCAGACCAAGGTATTCATTTCACTAGTTGTACAAGTATTCCACATAGTTCACATGGTTTCATTAAACATCTTATCACCTCTTACTAGGTAACAACTTATCTTTTAAGATATCAGACTATATAATCATTATACTTTATTGTATAGATATTTAACATGGCTC